>UFQX01000083.1:613864-778729 GCA_900497675.1 Arapaima gigas
TTTTTTTTTGTGGGGGGGGGGGGGGGGGGGGGGGGGGGGGCTACTCTGTTTTTCTGCACCTCGTCCCCCGCGGGCAGCGTCGTACCCCGTTTTTAACAGACCACTGACTTCATGGAGGCACCGAAAGCTCCCGTCTCCTTCCCTTTTCCTGCATCCAGATGTACTTTCATGATCTCCATGACATAGTTTCTTAACACAAAGAGTTAGACAGACAAAAAGTGGGTTTAAATATTAATCTTGATTCTGTCTAACTAATATGTTACAGTATAAATAGTTAGAGCTGCTTTGCAGATTTCGCATGAGGACTTGAAGTGGGAAAAAAAAATCAGTGCTAGTTGTCCCCTTACTGACATGTTGGCTGTTTCTCCCCACATCAGCAAACTATGAAGTATTACATGTTGAATTTCTGCAGATTCTAGTAGATGCTGCTGATGTTCACAATATATATTTCTCTAATAAAGCAGACAAATTTGGAACGAACAGGAAAAGCAGTGTGAGCCACCTTGCAGGGTGACTTAGTGCACCTGGGTAATGAAATGCAACTGTGAGGCTGTTACAAATAATGTCCATGTACTGCAGTTACAATGTTTCACTGGAAGAATTTGGTAAACGGGGGGGGCAGAAAAGAGAGCGTAATACACACGTTCGGTACCTTTGTTTCATGCATGGGAACTTCTCCATGCCTTCTGGTGCTTTTGGAAAGAAGAAGTGAGTTCAGCGAGCACCACCACCACACTACGGGTCCACTGCTGAGGGCCAGCCTTTCCTTACCCACCGGGACCCACCCACCGATCGTACCCGCGTTCGCCTCTATTTCACATCCGACATTAATGAGATCGGTGCCTCTTGGACCGGAGGCGGGGTTGCCTGGCGCCCGAGGCCAGCGACATCTCGCGCAGCTCAACCCACCAGCGTCACCAGCACATGCAGCTTTCATCTCCGGCAGGATTCTAAGTTAAACATCACCACTTGAGAAATGTGCAGTTTTTCAGCTCACCTGATCCGTGTTAAATAACATGTTAGTCACGCAGGGTGAGAATCAAATCAGTACAAGTTGAGGCTGGAAATAGTGGAATATTTATGCCATCTTATTAACATCTGATGAAAGGCAGACAGCAGTGGACCTGCAGTGATTAAATGCAGGCTGCTTGTGTGTGTGTGTGTGTGTGTGTGTGTGTGTGTGTGTGTGTGTGTGTGTGCGTGCACGTGTGTGTTGTTGGAAGTCTATCATCACAGCATTTATTTTTATCGGTGTTTTCCCCATCTGCTCCCAAGTTAAAGGGGAATTCTGGTATTTTAAATCCATTAAATGAAAATGCCCGACCAGTAGAGTGTGTTTGGGAGGCCGCAGCGACTGTCTGTGGCACACAGATAACAGCCGCCGGTCGTTTCTTTATTAAAACAACTGAAACAGTGACCTGTTCCCTGAGCGGCGGAGGGGGGGTGATTAAAAAACGTGTTGGTTGTTCCTACAGAAAACAAACATATTAAAGCACCTTCTTGTCTGTCTTCAGATCTGCAGGTGCTGTGAGTGGCATTCATGGAAATGTTCTCGCTGTGGATCCACCCCCCTCCCCTTAGGTGGACACGACACAGCAGATATTCAGCGCCGATACAAAGCGCTTTGCACAAAGCCTATAATAGTCCATTCATACCTTGTAATCTGTAAATCTCCCATTTAAAAGCAATATTGGTAGGAACTGGGCTGCTTTAATCCCTTTTGGACGCCTGAGCTGGATTGGAGGTCTTGTTTGACGAAAGGGTTACGGAAGCTGTCGAGCGTCCTGACTCGACGCTTATAAATTGAGCCAATAATTTAAGGGCTTTTTAAACAAAAACAGCAGCGATAAGGTTGATGAAGGTGGCAGGAGTAGCAGTCCCGCTGACCGGAACCTGGTGAACAGCGAGTCACCAAGCTGACGCCAGTGTGACGTCCTTCCTTTTGTAATGTCCCTCCCCGTCTTCAGTTTGTTATTGCTTCTGGAAGACCCGGTTGTCCATTACGATTCCGCACCTGATAGGAAGTGGAAGGCAGCTTGAGCCGACCGGCCTCGTAAAGCCGGTATCTTTTTGTTTTCCTCCCCTCAGCTGACCTATCCTAAGAGTTCACTTGCGCTGTTATATTAGGCTAGAAATATTTATCCTGAATGGAAAAACAGAAAAATCTACTGCTCCTTTCTGTCACCTGAGTCCCTGATGGTTCATTTGGTTTTCTTTGTCACCCCGGTGAGAACAGGGCTGTAAAAAATAAAGTGAAGTTGAAACCATTGAAATGAACTCCCACTCTGAACAATATGCTGAGGGTCCCTGAACAGAAAGGAATCATTTCCAGGGTGGGACCAAATCATTGTGAACGGGAAGGGGTAAAGGACTGACTTTGTTTGCAAGACGATGCCATTAGAATTTATGACCAGATCAGTGTGTTTTGATGTTTCTTAAACAAGATCTCAAGCGCAAAGTGTGATCTGAGGATCCAAGTTCACAGGGTCCCGAAATATCGGCTCGAGCAAAGAGCTGGTTACAGATGCCTGACTCTGAGGAGGAGGAGCTGTGAACTGCGGGGGTTCTGGTTCCACTCGCCTTCTCAGCAGCTCATACATGCAACACGCGACATCTTCTGATCACAGATCAAAACAACAGACGGAAAAAGATGAGCCCGTCTGCACTTTCTGGATGTCCTTTGGGGGGGAGGGTCATCTTTATGAATTCAGGCCTCTGGCCAAATGGCATTTCGCACAACTTTGATATCCTTCCAGGTCCTTCCATTTCTTTGGTATTGACTGGCCGTATTACCTGTGTTTACTGTTGGGGGGGGTCGGGGAAACCAAGGAGAAGGTGGATCCATCTGGGCGACGGCGAAGGACGAGAAGGAGACGGTCGTGTTCTTAGTAGCAGCAAAGTCGCTCGTGTCTGTCGACACGTGAAGCGAATTGGTTGTCGCGTACAGCCGGTCTCTGGTGCGTGGAAATGTTTTACATTTTCACAGCGTGCCGGGTTTTAACATCAGGGATTCTGACTGGAACCCCAGTGGGTCTCGCAAGCGATGCACGTTTCCAGAATCCTTTTTGTTTCCTCACAGAGAGAAATGAGTCTGTGTGCGGCTCATTCCGCAGCCCGGATCCGGTGAGCGGTTATTCGAGAGGATGTCTCATTAAAGGGCCGACAATAGGCTCCGCCTGCGAGACGCTGCAATTTCCCTCCGCTTTTCACGAGCGCAGCCTGGAAGCGCGAGAACCTGAGCGCAGGGAGTCAAACAAACAGTCACGTGACCTCTTTGCCGAACTTCCCTGTGTCTGAAAAAGAGCAGGTGCGTCGATTTTGAAAGACGAAAATCAGGGCGGCTGACAGGATGTAAAATGCGTGCGGCGACATCCTCCAACACACGGAGAAATCGGCAAAACATCACGAGAGGAATTTTAGCACAAACAAGATGTCTGCAGTTATGTCGGCCGATTATTTACGCATTTGTCCCATGCAAAACTCACGTCAGTTTTAGCTTCTCTGTTTTCATATGCGTCCCATCCTCAAATATTAGACTTTAGAAGTGATCAAAAAACAGGGATGAAAAGCAGCCCAGAGCAGAGATGTTGCTCATTGTGCCACGCGACGTGGAGACGGTGCAACGCAGCTCGTGAAGATCACCGCGCTTTCTGGTTCATTCGAGGTTCACTGGAGTCTCTGAGGAGAGGCACAGTATCCACCCGTGACCCTTAACCGCTTTATCCTGGTTTATCCAGAGTCTGTCGCGGCATCCCTGGGTGATGGCCTGTAGAACGGCACCCAGATGAATGAGGTGGCCACACACAGACACTTTGGGCCAGTTTGGAGTGACCAATTAGACTGGAACACGTGTCTGGACTGTGGGAGGAAACCCACACGGACCGAGCTGGACTCGAACGCGCCGATGCTAAAGTGTGTGTCTCAGTATGTCCTTCGTGTCTCCTGTCTACAGGTTGCTTTACAGCAATATATGCGAGATATTATAAGCGAAAATAATAATTTTTTTACAAAGTCGCTACACTCCAACAGCAGAACAGAGGCGCTTGTCTCTCCAGCCTGTTTATTCTCCTGCCTGAACGTCCCTGAACGCCGTTTATTGCCATCAGCATCGTTTTTTATTGTGCACCTTGCAAATTGGCGGCGGACTGTGGTGCCGAACCCGGACTGTTCTGTGATTATCAGCCACGATAAGCACTTCGAAAAGCCATCTTTCACAGTTGGACGCCTGCACAACCGGGCGCGTAGCTGCAATTTTGCCAATTGCAGACTGTGTTTTACAGTCAGTGCCCAGTGAAATGAGTGCAGAAGAGTGCAAGTCCAACTTTCCTCAACGACCACGTGAAGGTTGCTTCTCCTAGGCGACAAACATTTCAGGACCGTGTTGTTTTCCTCCCCCTGAAAGGGCCAACATCGCGTTGTCTGTAACATGAGCCCCGGAGCACGTGCGGTCTTCGCTCCGCTCAGGTTTCCCGGCTTTCTCCTTCCCCGCCCCCGCCACCTGGCTCAGAATAAAGAGAATAAAGTTCCTCCTGGGCTGTGGTGCACAGTGCAGGAAAGGGACAGCATGATGTCACAGAGTGACACACGGGGGGTGCCACAGGGCGGCAGCGAGTTAGCAGACATGGAGGCAGTACTGGAATATAAATAAGAAAAGGGTAATGAGCGGATAAAAGTCAAAGTCCTGCTGTGAATGTTGAGGTCCGCGAGCGTCACATGACCAACCCAAACACCCTGCTGCAGACCTGCCGAGTTGAGGGAGGGAAAACACCTCCTGAAAGGTGTGTAAAGCCCGCGCATATTTACCCCCAAAGACTTAAAGCTACTTACTTACTTACTTACTGCAGCAAAATGTGACTCGACCAGATATTAATGTGTGGGGTATGAATATTTACGCCAGGGAGTATATTTCAGGTTTTCATCTTGTTTAAAAAATACCTGTAAAAAATCATTTATTTTGTCTCGGACAATTTAGTGTTTTAACACAGCAAAAATACCGGTTGGGGAGAAGTGATGTATGCGGGTGTAATTTGGAATCCAGGGAATGCTGATAAGGGGTTTGAATACTTTTGCAAGTTGCGTAAATGAGTGGGCATTTACAGTAGATCCAGTCGATATGGGAGTCACCTGGCTGGTTTCTACTGATCACCTCCTGCTATACCTGCCTAAATCCACCTGTATTTGTCCCTCGTTCTTCCTGTCCTCCTGCAGCAGAAGGCGCCACGTGTGGCCGCGGCTTCTGGGTTTAGAGGTGTTTGTGGCCTGGTTTGTTCTATATGTTGAGACCAAAGTTGAAATTGTCCACGTGGTCCATTTGTTCCTTGATTTTTGTCAACATAACACATTGTTGACACCCCACGATCACAAAGATGGCTCTTCGTGTGACCTCCAGATGTTTGCCCATGGATTTCGCCCGTTTCATGTAGTACGATAATAGCTAGAGGCGGAACGTGACACATTTGTGTGTCACAGATGCTGCAAAAACAGCGTCTGGGTGGTCCAGCCTGCGTTTTTCCCACCCTCTCCTGATCCACCAGCAGGGAGGCAGCGACTGCAGCAGTCTCGGCATCTGGTGGGACCGGGTACGAAAGCTCTCAGCTCACATCATGCTCGCTCTCAAGGCGCGGTCCTTTATCTTTCCGGGCAAATTGAAGTCGGCGGTCTTTAATGTTCACGTCCCCCAACCCCCGCAACACCCCCGCCACCCCCCACGGCTGCCAGCACCACCTGCTGCGATCAGAGTGCGGCGCCGGTATCGTCCCTGTGTGCCGCCAGCTTCGGGCACCCGGTGGGTGACCCCAGGGATCCAGCACACACAGCAAACTTGTCATCCTCTGTTTTCTGGCAGAATGTCAAGCAGAAAAATACTGTTGTCAAGCTTAAGAACACGAAAACTAAACAATATGCTAACAAGATGCTATATGCTAAACAAAGACCTCACGTGTGGGCTAGCGTGCAGCGCGTCTTTCGTAACAAAGTGCAATAACGGATTTGAATGTAATGCTTCTTTACTGGACCCTGGAGACACTTAAATATTCTTTCCCCTGCAGCCTGGGATCCACTTCTCCCTCAGAACATTTATACACATCTTTGGCTTGTCTGTGCACCTTCCTGTTTGTGCCCCTTTCAGCAGAAATATTTTCCTTTCTCGCCCACGTCTCAGTCCTTGAGGAGACCCCTGTACTTGCGTCCGGCTGAAGAGCGAAGCCAGGTTCCGTCCGAACAGCCGACGGCCCCTCTGGTAGGGTTGTGCTGGGCAGGTTGTTTGTTCATCAGCCCATTGTCCTTAACCGCTTTAACCCGGTGAGCCTCGCAGGGTCCAGAGTCTATCCCTGAGTCACAGGGCGCTAAGCTAGGAACGTACAATTCGGATGGGTCACCGTTGTTTCATTCCCCGACACCCAGTAATTCCGAGACAGACCGGACCACCGTGATCCCGACCAAGACTTGAGTGGTTAATGATGATGGATGGATGGAGGACCTGGTTCCTTCGGCAACGTCTTGACTATTTAATGGCATCAGAACATGATCAAATTTGGGCTCCGTTTAGTTAAAGTCAGAGCCGCAGAGGTAGCTACTGAGATGCTGAAAATACAGGGATGAATAACACTGCTGAAGAAGCCCTTAAACACTGAGATTCGGGACGTGTTTATTAGGGGGGTCCCACGCTGCAGGTGCCTGGTTGTGCAGAAATTAAAATGTCATTTTTTTGATTAAACATCTCGGCGAGACAAGGCGGCAACAGGAGGCCCTACAGACCGTTTGCGCAGCTTAAATCCGTGCGCGAGCCCGCCGTAACGTAACGCAAGCGCGCGTTTGTGTTTCCACCCCTCCTGTTCTGCACGTTTGGCCCGTGGGACCCGGATGAACTGCGGCGGGGTACAGAGAGCCAGTGGTGTACAGCGAACGCGGCAACTGCAGAGACGTCGTGTCTCGCGAGGCCTGATTGATGATACCGCGGTACATTAACAACCTGTTTAATTATTCACGCGCCATTTTGTCAATTTCATCACTGGACGTGGAATTCCTCAGGGACCTCCCGCAGCCTCCGCCAGGTCAAGATATGATCGTAATTTGAAGGTCGCAGACTAATTTCTCAGCCTGAGCATGAAATGTAGAGTTTACCATTAAATATTAATGTCTGTTATTGCTTGACATTGGTGGTCTGGAGGTAAAAGTCATTTCTTCATAGAGCCATAGACGCCCCAGGCGGTAACTTATGGATCATTACGTCTATTTTTATCTCCTTAGTCCATTAAAGGATCTCTGCAGCATGTTAGAGGAACGTCGTCGCTTTGTTTGGAGACCAATTAAGTGCAACCTATGTACGTCTTTCTACGGTTTTGACAGTAACAAGCATGTTTTCCTCCCGCCGCTCGCATAGAATGGAACGCGATGTCGTGTGAAAAGCTCTCGGCTTCGGCAGTAAGCAGGAAAGCCACGGATGAGTAATTTCCGTTTACACAAGGCCTCCGTGGATCGGAATTTGACGGTAGAACAGCGTAAACGTGAGTATAAGAACAGAGCCGATCTCATCCAGTCAGCGGATTAATAAAAAATGACATTGACGCTCTTATTTGTGATCCACGAAGGACCTGAAACCGTCATTATCAATTTAAACGTATTAGCAGCAAAGTCCTAAGAAGAAATAGGCTTATTAAGAGATATAATTTTAAGAAGTGGATTTGATGGAAATAAGTCTCGGTTGCACAAAAAATCCCCAGACATGGAGAGCGAAGTAACAACCAAGAAAGCGCATAATGACCGACCAGCAGTCCTCATTACTGCTGCGAAGATCTTGATTTATAGTCTCTGTGAAGAACTTGTACCTGTGCGGCGAAAGATCCCCTTTCCCATTAGTCGCGCGAAACAATAATGAATATTGCAGTAAAAGATGCGCATCAGTTCTCGGTGTGGTAATTCTGTGCTGCGTAGGGGCTCCTCCTGAAGGTTGCCGTAAACTTTCCGCCCTAATCGGCATGAATTGATATTCAGAAGGTGCCGGGGGGGTTTGCCCGGCAAGGTGGATGTGTATCAAATAAGCAGGATGGGAGAAAATGAGCAGCATCTGCGTACGGTGCTGCAAACCCCTCCTGGAGGGGAACATCCGGTCTGAGGTTTTGCCCACAGGACAAGCGTTCGCTTACAGTCCTAATTTAAGTGAAACTCTCACGTGGTCCTTTTTGTACGTTTGCGCAAAATTTACGCTGTCGTGCCAGCCTTTGTTACTCGGACGAAGGACCACGCTGAGCAACTTGGCTTTTACTAGTTTGCTTTAGGCACAGTTTCTGGAGGTAAAGGAACAATCAGTCAGTTATTTTGTTAAATGACCCAGCTGGGACCCAGGTTGCCCCTTCAAAGCCTCCCCCCCCGAGGCACTTTTTGACGGGCCGGGTAGGTGATGAATCACGGCGCGGAACTCGCCCACCTCACCGGTTCCCCGTCTGGCCAGTTGCCAGAAGCAGGAGGTCAGGGGAGGGTGGAGGAGGTGGAGGGTTACGGGGCAGTTGAGGTCTAAAGCCTGTAGCCTCAGTTTGATCACCGCGCTGACCATGTCTGTCCACTTCCACACTGAAGCAGCTTCTCATTACAAAATAACGGATCTGACCGTCAACTTGCGCGTGTTTGACATCAGCATATAGGTTTTACAGGCTCTCTGTGGTGCGCCTGACTCGACGGCGACATGCAAGGTATCGTGCGCTTCCCCGTAGCCACGGATGTGTTCTGTGCGCGTAAATATGTAAAATTCTATGTCCAGGATCCAAATGCATGAGGGAAATCAGTGTAAATATAGAACCAGAAGCATTCTGGCAGGATACGTTCTGTGCCAGTCGTGTATCGCTGACAGAATGAAATCAGGGCGTAGATTAAATCCGTTTAGATCATTTACATTTTTTATACCAAATTTCATACTTGCTTACAGTATAAAAAGGCGTGTCATGCAGCCACTTAAAGGAATAAATGCAGGGAGAAAAAATCCAGACACGGAGCGAGTTTGAAGAACAGCCCGAGGTTCACGGTACTGTCACTCTGCGTTATTCAGGTGTAGAGGAGAGAATGAAATGTAGTTTCTCCTGGATCACAGTACATTAAACAGGACAACGCAGACAAACTGAGGCAAAACACAGGTGAGCAGGTGAATAAATAGACAAGCTGATGCAGATGAATAAGTACATAAATTAACGTAAGTGATGTGCAAACAACAGTCCGTAGTGAAGTGGGTAATGGTGAAGTGCGTGGTGGTGGTAGAGATCGATCAGTCTGACAGCTTAAGTTTCGCACTTAAAAAAAAAATCATTCAAATTACAGTTCCATCATGCATCTTCATGCCTCCCTCCCTCTTCAGCGCTGAGAGACGGTGTGAGCAGAGGTTTTGTGTTCCCCCCACATCTGCGTGGGTTTCCTTAAGGTGCTCTGGTTTTCTCCCATAGTCCAAAGACGTGTTTCGGTTCGTTGGTTGCAGATAGATTGGCCCAGTGTTACCCAGCAGTTCAAAGCTGGGCTCCAGTCGCTCATGACCCGTGCTAGGACAAACGGGTAATGAAAATGAGAGGAGGCAGAGACAAAACGGAGAAATGGCGAATATGTTACTGAGGCAGTGATAACGGTGGAAAGAAGCTTCATCCCACGTTCTTGTGCTGGGAAAGGTTTCCGACGGCATCCTGGAGGGGAGAGAAAGCAAGCGATGATGCCAGCTGCGTAATTGGCGGGCTGCTACATAAAACATTTGGTTTCCAGGAAAGTGTTCGGGGAAGAACCTGGCCATCCGTTGCGGCCGGTAAATCAAGAAAAGTGTGGAAACATGTAGATTGATGGGGGGGGCACGACGGCCGGAGCCGGAGGCAGTCAAACATCACGGCTGATTTAGTGACGTGCTGGCCCTCGTTTCTGGCAGCGCTGGGCCACTTGTCATTCGCAACCCGCCACAAAGCCGGCAGTTTAGCAGGAGCAAGAGGGGGGGAGAGGGGTGGCGAGAACGGGCCGAGGTAACATTTATTTAAATAAACCTATTTATCACAAATAAGAATGGAAATACATATATACCGCCGCCCTGCAAAAGTTCTCTCGGATCAGCTCTTGCTGTAGGGATTGCGGTGGACTTCCGCCGGCTTCAAGCCCTCGAGTGGGGGGAAAAAATTGGAGCACCTAATTATTTTTTGGGAAACGTCGGACCAGAATTCCTGACTTAATTTTGCCGCAGTGCCCCGTAACCGACTGCGTTACTGTTATCACAGCAGACGGACGTAGAGACAGTTGTGCAGTTGCCCACAGGAGCCAGTTTTACACGCTTAATGTTCCTGGACTTCACATGTTGAACACTGACTGAAACCTGCTGTTGTCCATACAGACACGTCTGCCTCTCTGTATATTTATTCATATATAGGAAACGATATTTCAGTATTTTAACCAAATTTTAGTCTTGGTTGTGACGGTGGGGTTTTCTGCCACCCAGGGACACGTGTGGAACGCTGAGACGCAGCTGACATCTTTCCCACAAACAAGCCACTTCTCGGAACCCGTGTTCAGGCGGGTCGCGGCTCGTCCGAAAATAGCAGCAAGATCCAGATCCAGATCTTGGTTTAGTGCTAATTTAGCGCTTCCTCCCAAATGGCTTCTTTAAACTGCCCAGGAACGTCTGCTTGGTTTTTTTTCAACGGCAGAATGCCGCGCTGGTGACTGTTTTCACTGCAGATTTTCCTACACGCAAACCTTTCAGATTGTTTAGAATATTCTGACCGGCCAGGAGAACTAAATGTAAATTCTTTTCTGCAAAAATTAATTTAAATCAATTCTACCAGATTTAAGGTTGGACGACACCTCGCAAACCATCTTTGGAGCCCGTATAGTTCAGCTGGGCGTCACTTTTCTACAACGGTGACGCATTCATACCTGCGGTGATATGAGGCTCTGGCCCTTTGTGCTGAAATTTCCCGCAGCTAAACATAATGCATGTGCCATTAGTCACAATTTATTCATAAATTCCATGCAGGACACTGACAAGGAGATGGAACGCTATGGAGAACCCATTAGCTTCAGGCCTGCTCTGAGGAACAAGGGACACTGCATTATATTAAAGCTGCTGCTTCTCATTTCGTTGATTTTCCGAGCTTCCCTGTGTGCTGCTGAAGTAGGCTCGCCTCCTGGACGTCGGGCACACGTAGGCAATGGCACCGAGCAAAGGCGATTGCTTCTTTCTGGCTGCTGCTTTAAGTACTTTGAGGGAAGTTGAGGGCTTCCTGTTCATTCTCGCATCTCGCATCCATCCACCAACGTCCACCAACGTCACGTAACTGCTTCCCACAAGGCAGCTTTAAACTTGGTGGTGGGTCACGTGTTTCCTGGGACATCCATCTTCCCACTGTGCCAGGACCGCTGCAGCAGCTCTGCCACAGTCTGGTTCAGGCAAGAAACTCGAATGCAGGTCTGTTCTCCACGTCACGTCGATTTCCCAACAACAGATGGTGTCGTGGGAGAAGAGGGGTCCACGTTGAAGATAACAACCTTCCCCGTAGATACACTACTACTTTTCACCACGTAGTCTGAAGGTGGACCTGACCACAAACCACAAACCGGTTCCATCTTAAGGTCGCTGCATGTGCAGTTCACCTTGTACGGGTTTTGCCGCATCGTGCCTAGTCGTCTTGAGGATGTGCTTGAGCTACTGGAAACGTGTACAGGGTTTGGAAATGAATCATCACGTTCATTGTGCCACAGTGTGATGCTGCGATGGTTGCAAGCCGATGGTGCCGAAGCTGTCGAAACCAGAGCGGTAACAGCTGTAACGCAGTAAATAAAACGAAGTGTGATGTTCAAAATACAGACAGCTTCTTGCTTATAAACAGCCCTCCCTCTGAATCACTCAGAGCAGATCCGCCGGCTGATGTTGTGCATTGATAATTATGCCACAGTCCAAAGCCCATGGTTTGGAATTTCAATTGGCAGATTATCGTCGCACCTCCTGATCGACACAAAGGCGAGCCATTGAAGCCAAAGCTGCGGCAGCCGCGGATGAGAGGAAGGCGTGAGGTAGAACTGCAGTGGCACCACATACGGTAAATCACATCCGACCCGGACAAATACTACGAGATTGAGATGGTCAGTGATTATTTCCTGTGGAACATTAGTAAAAGTAACAATGATAAAATACATATTTGTCGATATATTGCAGGAAAACCCATCAAAACTTCGAGTGAATCTGCCGGAAAGTGTTTTTTCAGGATGGTCTTGGGTTAAGAGGTTAAGAGTTTGAGTAGGAAATCAACTAACGTTGAGGTATTTCTAACTGGTGCTGTGTACAACATATATTTATAAATATCAGTGTAATCTTAGCGGGTCAGGACTGGTTATCGCCACTTCCACAGGTTATACCGCTGAGAGAGATATCTGTGCTTTATACTTATACACCTTATACTTAAGTGATCAAAATGGGGCGGTCGGCTAGAAAAAATCCCTGACAGATAGTGAACGCAGTGCTTTGCTGAAAAATCTCTTTGGGGATTAAAGCATAAATTTATGTAGCAGCAAGGCACTGAAAATGTATCCCAACAAATCACTTGCATGGCTAAATCTGTTTTTTTTTTTTTTAATCTGTCGAGGTAGCATACCTAAGAACCGCTCGCTCAAAGAAGGATTAGCGTGGGGGTATAAATATTCCCCCGACCTTTCGCCTGATCCGTAACCCTAAAGTTGACGTGACTTGGGCTGTGAGATTCATCTTCTAATGTACCTTTCAAACTGGTTATTCTCCTTCATACATCATAATTGTTCTGCACAGAAGAGCGTCATCCAAGAAACTGAACTCTCGGCCTTCTGTCCAGCAGATCCTCGGCTCTCGCTCCCTGACCTTCACGTGAATTTCGCATAATTAAATGTCCGTTATTAGATTACGTTAAGTAGGCTTGCTAATTTTGCCATTTACACAAATCAGCGTGACTCTTCCAGCCACGTTATTTTTATCTGAAACGTCGCTCGATGCACTAAAGGATGGCAAACGAAGAGATTGCATCGGAAGTGAGAGAGTGGAAAGCTCTCTCGGTGGGTAGATGCATGAAGTACCCTTTACTGGTGTTAAGAACGGTCTGTTAAACATTGGAGGGGGATGCATTGTGGGAAAGGTCAGTCGGAGCCCATAATCTAATCTCAGGCAGGGCTGCTCAGAGGGCAGCAGGTCCAATGGTACAATTGGCCCGTTTATCTCAGTGGAATCGAAGATGGGTTATTAGGTGGCGGACCCCAGACAAATAGATTTGGAGTAATCCAGTCCCTACACACACACACACACACACACACACACACACACACACACACCTGGTTGAGGACGTCCGACTGGAAACACATGGTTCATGAAGCAAAGATGGCCTTAACCAGGATTATAAGACACCGTGCCGTCATGTATCTACGGAACCTCCAGTCTTTGTATATTTATATACAACCGTCTACAGTTTTAAATAACAGATCGATACATCGGCCCTGAATGTTTTTGCTGTGCCTGCGCACTGCGCAGGGCTTCGGCGTGGCCCGCTCTCTCTCAACACACTTCACCTGGTCGCGTAAAACCTGCCCCTCTAGGCGCTTGGTGAATAATGCCTTTTCTCTTAATGGCTGGGTTTTTTTTTTCCCCCAAAAAGAGTTACTCCTTGGCTAAAAGTGAACCTTCTCCCTTAGCTTTCACACATCCCTCTGGAATGGAAGTGCCTCTTTAAATCAGAGTCCATCTCTCTATACAGACGCCCTGCATACATATTACTACCACGGTTACCTTACATTTACCCTTATTTTTCCAGACCCTAATTATATTGGTGCTTGGAATAGCATTTAATAGCCTGGGTCTGTTTTAATTCAATCACTCCGAAGACCAACATGTAAAGAAGAGACACCAAAAGTAGGATATTATTTCATAAGGACGTATTTCATCGTCACTGTGGACCAGTTCTAGTGTGAAGAACCATGCAGCTTTTCCCTTCAAACAGTGCTCCTCGGAGTGTTCTCTTCTCTCGTGTTAAATAGAACACGTCAAAGATGAAGCACACCTCCATCACCCTCAATAAGGTGAAAACAAAAAGCAACGTAGTGCAGCAATGGGGGTGGAATTTTTGTGTATACACTGTTAACAGAGTCCCTGCTTTAACCAAAAGCCTTGATCGATATTTCAAAATAGTGAAGTGACACTGAAGAGATGTCACCGTCTGGGGTGCCACGCTCCTTTGAAGTTTAACTTACTGCATTTGCATATCGGCCGAGCGTTTTATCTGGATTAACGCGAGGGAAGATGTATCTTCCATATAGGGATGTAATCTCACAGGTCTAGTGGTATCTCCGTTCAACCATCGCAGCAAGGGTTTAGCCCTGGAAGGAGATGTGACAGGCAGTAAGTATATTTAAAAGCTTTCTCTTGGCAATTTCTCCTGGTCATTTTCAGCTGCTGTGATCAGGCCAGCCTGAAAATCTTCTGCTCGCACAACTTGTCGAGGGCAGGAAATCCTTGGGTTTTTCAGAATATGATGGAGCCAGTTTACCTCAGAAGATTTTTTTCCATTATTTTCATTTACTGTTTTCGTCATATGGGGGATAATAAAAAAAAAATCCTCCATGTGCCACAGAGTTTTTATATGTAAGAATTCTACCTTCAGCAATCCTCCACTTGTGGCATTTTTCATCCTGGTGTAAAAAACATCTCCAGGTGGACGTCTTTACCCAGTTGACTGGCTTGTGCTCAGGCCTCAGCACCGAATGGAATTGAGCTCTGGGTGCTAAAGGGCTGGAATTGCTATCCATGTCGATGTCTGGAGTTCATCACTCAAGGCCTGAAAGAAATTGGATGGTGACAAACGTGCTGGGCAATAGCTTCGCAAGCACAGGATAGTCCTTCTCAGCTTCACCTCCCTGCTTTTGTTTCAGGGAGGTTCCTGCCGCTTCTGCTTTTCTGGCCAATTGCGTGCAACTTCCCAGCTCAGTGATGACAGACAGGTCTCTTGTCCATTCGCACCTCAGCAGGGAGTGAAAAGTAGAGGAAAAAAGCAAGACAGGCCAGAGGACGTAACGCTGAGACCACTGGACACTCGGGCACAAGATGTGTTGCACTAGTCGACCTCTATGTTTTATTTAATATTTACAGGAGGTGTAAACAGACACAGGCCAGGTGACACAGCGGATCTGAGCTGAGCGTTGGCCTATGGAGCAATGATAAGAGGTCGACACGCCACCGTGTCTGTGACCATGACCACATTGTCGTCTTGTAGTTTAGTGCGTCTGAGGTTTTTAACTCCACTTATGTGAACCTTTACTGTGGAGGTATGAACTCGGCAGACGGCTGGGTTTGGGACAACAGTGCTACAGAACTGCTGTTTGCCCCCTTGAGCCCTCCCTTAGCTGCCTTGATAAATACTTCATTACTTCAGTAAATATCCAGCTGCAGAAATAGATTCGGTGTGAAACTGGAAGGTATTTAAGTCTCGCTGAACATCAAAACTGGAAAGATGATAACACAGTTTTGGTCGCCGCTATCGGTTATTCCCACTTTGGAGGGCTACAGGCGTCGGTGCTCTATTTGTTTCTTCCTGGGGAATTATTTCGGATCCACCTGAGGTGCAGCGATCGAACAGGGTTCCTGACAAGCCCTGCAGCTGCTTCCTGATGCTGCCGAGCACGTGACATGGCGCTGTAAGGATGGGAGCCCGCGGGGGCCTTCGACATCCCCTCACGCTGCCGCGGGATGAAGGGCTTCGGCGGATTAAACAGGCGTTTCTCCGCTTGATGCCGCGTGACTTCTCAAACATGCCGAGTTGAGTCCTTTCTCTCTGAAGAAATCCCCTTCTCTGCCACGTTGGCTGGCCAAGGTTACGTGAGTACGAACCTCAGCTTTTGGTATCATTGCGCTTGTGATGAATGGTTTTTATCAGAATCTATCGCTTGCCCAGGGGTCCTCTTGTGCAAATGTTTCTTTTTGTGTGGTGGGTTAATTTGCGTTTGAACTTCTAAACGTGACCGGTCGCTTACTTGTTCTGCAGATCACTCTGATTTTACTTTGTCTTGTGCTTCTCCCGATAAGCTTGTGAAGAAGGATAAGAAGCGTCACAGTTAATAAGGCCGAAAGCCACGAGGCAAATAATAAAGTCGAGTTCGCCAAAGAGAAAAGAAAGTTCTAGAGGGTTTGAGGACAGGGGCGTGAGGTTTGTGTCCTTATCGCCAATGGTTGCTCATCTTAGAACGTTTTGAAATTTGCCTAAAGCATTAAATAATTTTTGTCTCATTATTTCTTTTCTTAGACACCTCTGGAAACACGTCTTTTGCAACAAAAATCAAACAAGCAAAACCCGGATGACTTTGGAGAGGGTGTCCATGTGGGGAGTTGAAGGACAAGTGGATGGGGAAAATAATGAACAACTTTTGGTTGAGGAGAGTGTCAGAACAGCAGGTTTATCTTTTGCGGGTGGGGGGGGGGGTTCTGTGGCTCTATCATAATGCACTGCTGCTGAACGTTTGTACATAGTTGTGTGTAACTGTTACGAGGAGTTACAAGGGGGATTTTTTTTGTTTTCTTTTCGCACAATAATTGGAAAACTGGTGTAAAATATTGTTTTTCGTTAACCTCGCTATAAGGCGACCCTATGTTTTCCGTGAATTTTTCGAGTCCCGCTCACGTCGTTGCAGAGGTTGGACTATAGATGGAAAACCCGTGAATTCAGGGCTGATTTTCGATCAGCTTGTGTCTCCTGGTCTCCAAGCAGATGCCTTTTGCTGCGAACGCAACACAAATGTCCGGGCGGATATTCTAAGGAGGTCGAGGGATTCGTTGCCTGGCACGACTTGCCGGTGGGAAGCAAATGACAGTTTGCTGGCTTCCGTTTCCAGAACAAGACGCCTGGTGCAGATCTACAGGCTCGGCACCACAGGAGATGGTGAAAGCATGAAATGGAAATCGTGTTATTGTTGGCGCAACGGCTTTTGCATGGCTCTCATTTACTCTGACGAACGGCAGCGCGGATTAGCCCTGGGAAAACACTTTTGTCCCCTCTCTCGCATCTACCACCACAGAAGCCACATCTCTGACAGCTATTAAGTGAACCACATAATCTAAGGCATGAATAACAAGTGTTTCAACATGCAGGTTTGTCTCAGGAGGCCTGGAATGCTGGTCGGGAAAGCAACAGCTATCATCTTAACGTGGCACGCTTGTTTTCAGAGCTGTGCTTGCCGAGTGAAGATAAATAAAGAACAAAAAAAATAAACAAAGGAAGGAATCATGGCTATGAATGTGTGAGGGTTTATTTGGGAGTGTGAGACCCAGAAGTTCATGGCTCGTGTTTCTGACCACAGCAGCTGGAGATGAATGAGGGCTCTGGGCCTGGAAATGGCATCAGTTTGAAGATGTCTCTCTGGTGATGGGAAAGCCTGACCCACATACGAATTTTGGCCCACTGTTACCGACATGCGGGGTCTCGAGTGCTCCCATTATTATGGCTTTTCTTGAATCATCAGCGCTTTGTATGTGAGGGGTTGGCTTTACTGTTACACGAGTAAACTTTAGCACAAATGCCAAGGTTAGGAATGTGTTCGCATTACATCTGATACATTTTTTTCATAGATCCTTTAATCATAAGCAAGTTATATTTCAGTTTTTCCTTATTTTGTCTTTATAGAAATTACTTGGGTAAATTATGTACCCTAAAGGGATCTCAGAAAGGCCCCTTTAAGCAGACATACGACTTTTGGCGAATGTTTTCAAACCACTATTTGACACGCTGGTTTGCCCTTGATTTAGCAACGGTAGTCATCACTCCTGGGTTGTTGTGAATTTTAAAAGTGCCACACCAAGCCGTCCGTTTTATTTCAAATGACAGGAGGCATGTTTACCATGCCTTAGTTCCCCTGAAGCGTAGAATAAACAAATAAAAGCAACGACACAGTTCTCTCCTCAACATCGAGACACAGAGCTCTTAGAGACAGTGGGAATTTTATCACCTTAGACGAGGTTTTGAACTCATGAAAAGAGCCTTTTGATACAGATATGAGCAAAGCAGCAGAACAGTAACAATACGAATATGATTATGGTATGAAAGTGGAAGTGCCATTTGGCACAATGCGTGGCTTGTGACGTCACATGGTGCACGATCACTTTAACCTTGGTGCTAGAGAGGAATTGGGTGCCAGAATGCCCACTCTCTGGACCTGGAGGTCTGGAGTGTTTTAGTGGTATCGATCCAAGTACCTGTAGACATCAGGTTATTCAACACGGGCCTCTCTGCAGCTCTGCCCTGCCGTTCTGTAAATCGATCCACACGCCGCCATTTAGACCAGCAAACCTGTTTCTGGATCCGTCTTAAAGCACTTACGCCGCCTTCGGTATCGCAGTGATTTCAGACGGTTATCGTGTCGGAGCCACAATTGGGTTACAATTGAGTAGGTGGCTTGTTTGTGGTCTCGGCCACATTTACACTGTTTCTCACAGGTAGCGACGATCCGGAATCGTGTTCACCGCCTTTCTGGAGGCAAATTTGAAAACAGATCAAATAGAAGGTGCATCTAGTCTTCCGCTGCCTCCCTTTGTTGTCCTTTATTCTGTATTTTTCAGCCACATATATTTACATAACTTGCCTTATGTTATTGGAGTATACAGAAGAAGCTGCGGCGGACTGAAAATCATAAAAATAGTTACTGGATATGCTACAAAAATATATGTCCTTTTACGCACATTTAGACCTCATCAGTCCTTTAATGTATCTGTACTATTTGCAGCACGACAAGCTGTTCCCAAGGCTGCTTAAAAATGAGAAAATTAAGTTACTTTATCTTGTCAAGTTAGTAGCAATATTATGACGAAGAAATGCCAAATTTTGTGCTAATTTCATGAGTTTAAAGTAATACCTTTAATAAATCCCTGGAAGGGGTAACACGCTGAGAAAATGATGAGTGGAAAAAGGTTTTTCCATGGCTGAGGGACCACTCGGTCAGTGAGGGGGTGTGAAGTTTCAGCCCTCACGACGCCCCTTCGCCTCTCTTTCCAGGGCCCTGGGGCCGCTGCATGGGCAATGAGTGTGGCCCGGGGGGACGTCAAAGTCGGGCTGTCTGGTGCACCCACATGGATGGCTGGACCACCCTGCCCACCAACTGCCCGCCAGGGATGCGGCCCGACAACCAGCAGAGCTGCTTCCGTGTGTGCGACTGGCACCGAGAGCTCTACGACTGGCAGCTGGGCCACTGGAGCCCATGCGTTCCCGTGGCTCTGCGCTCTGGGGGTGAGGCGCCACCCCCCAGGGCTCCTCTGCCTCCCGCTGTATGCACGGGCACAGAGGAGGGCATCCAGACGCGGGAGGTGTCTTGCGTACGGACTGGTGACGGGGCCCCTGCGGACGATGCCATCTGCGAGTACTTTGAGCCCAGGCCCCGGCTGGAGCAGGCCTGCCTCATCCCGTGTCCGCGAGACTGCGTGGTCTCCTGGTTCTCCCCCTGGACCGGCTGCTCCAAGGCCTGTGGCATCGGGCTGCAGAACCGCGTGCGCGACGTGCTAGCGCCCCCTGCCTTTGGGGGCCTGGCTTGCCCCAATCTGACGGAGTTCCGGACATGCCAACCACGGGCCTGCGAAGGCCAAGAGGGTCTGTACAGCCTCAAGGTTGGGCCCTGGAGCCCCTGCACCCCCCTGCACTCGCGACCCGCTCGCCAGGCCCATCGCCGGAGGAACAAGGGGAAGAATCGGGACAAGGGTGCCCCGAGGGACCCGGACACCCAGGAGCTCATTAAGAAGAAGCGTAACCGCAACCGACAGAACCGGCAAGAGAGCCAGCTCTGGGACCTCCAGGTGGGCTACCAAACCCGACAGGTGACCTGCAACCACAAGAACGGCAGTCCTGTCGCGCTCAGGTGAGACATACTTTGTTTTGTTACGTCTCTCTGCAAATAGCTATCGTGAGACTGGACATTCAGCTATAGCGTAAACTCACTTTTCTCGGCCAGGGTCGCGTCGGTTCGGAACACGCGCGTACAATTCAGACTGGCCACTTAACCTTAAATCTGTCTTTGGACTGTGGGAGGAAACCAGAGCAGCCCACATGAACAGAAGGAGAATGTGCAAACTTCATACAGCCTGAGCTGGATTTGAACCCACACCTGAATGGCCCGATGCTGTGACACTGCCGTGCTGATCGCTACGCCCGCTTACCACCCCGGACACTGGGACAGTCACCGTAAAACATGTAATAGAGCGTAGCAGACGTCCAGCAGTAATAAGTCCACCCTGGGACATGGCAAATATGAGGAAACTGATATATGGTGTCAATACGATTGAGGCACGGTGGCGCAGCGGGTAACACTGGTCCCTCATAGCTGCTGGTTCAGACGTAAGTTCAGAACCAGAACAATTGCCATGTTCTGCCTGTCTGCAGCCCAGATGTTAGTGGAAGAAGGCAGCATGAACCCCTCACCTTAACCTCACACAAATATACTGCATAACCCCATTCTTCCTAATACATGGGTGAGACTTCGACATGTGTTGTTGGGAAACAAAGCTTAATAAAGCAGGTCATCATGACAGATTATAGCAAAAATGGAACTTGAAAACTGCGCTCGTGCAAAATAACGCAAAAATACTAACAATTTTAATAATAGCAAATAAACATAGAAGGAAGACTGTGCACTTTAAGGATAGCAAATATAAAGGTGTTACTGTGCGGTACCCGGAATATTCCCGAAACAGGCGGACATTTCTAAGCCTTTTTCGCGCAGGATTTTCCCTCCCTCCGTGAGCGCGCGGCAGGGCGACGGAGGCGGTCGCGAGCTCGTCCCCCCGCTGTCTTCCTGACACGGCCATGTCGCGCCTCCGCTTTCTGCTGTCTGCTTACATGAGCGGAGCGGACAGCTTTATATTCGCCACCACGGTGCGAAAGCCTAAAGGAGGTATAGCCTTTCAATATTTCTTTTGGTTCCACCTCGAAAAGACTAATGTTTTGCCATGTTTTGTGTCACCGCAGAATGAGGAAAAAGGGCGTTTGACATAAAGGTTTGAGGTCGGGAAAACGTCATCGATAAGATCTGTCGAACAAAAAAAAAATCTTTGTGCAAACATCATTTGTATGTTGCGTTGGTGCTTTTCACATGTAATCAATTATATACTAAATCTGTTCGTTACTTTTTGGTCCTGGTGCGAAATGTGTCGGTCGTGGCAGAAATCTCATATTTCAAAGAAAGTATGAAAACAACTCACAGGCCCAAAGGATCATAAATATTAATCTTGTGACATGTTTATTTCTACCCTTCAAATATTCATGGTTGTTTTGCCGTTTGGGGGGAAGAAAACTGGAGCAAACTTTGCGCCGAGCTGAAAGTTTAACCGATCGCCTTGTGAAAACGTTCATTGTGCTCGATGCTGAGGCGACTTGGCGCCACGCGCGGCGGCGGCGGCAAATTCCTGTACTTATTCTGCGTTTATTTGGGGTATTTCTCGTTTTGCGTCGACTGTGTCGTCGCTTAAGACCCACGAGACGCTCCAGAAAACTGCACCTGCCGAACGCTGGAGCATCAGCTCCGTGGGAATCACCGAGGTGTTAGTCCGCTCTCTCGCGTTTTACGCGCCGGCTGAGACGGTCGCGCAGGTCACGTGCTTGTTACAATAGTACAATTATGTTAATGTCACAAATGTGAGGACAAAGAAAATATATAATTTTTTTCCATACGCATAAGACATTGCTGGTAGGAAAGTAGGTTAATGTACAAAACCAACGGTATCAGATCATTTCCATCGGAACCCACAACCATATCTTCTGACCAGGCTTGCCGCATTTGACGTTCTCTGTTTAGTTGACTTCTTTGTTTATACTGTTTAATTCAAGCACAGATTATGCTGTAAAGTTAGCGGCGCAACACAGTTGCGCAGTTATGTCAGTTCTAAGGTTAAAATGAACAAAAGCAATTAAAAACTGAATTGTTATTTTCCACAGATGAGTCGTGCGCAGGTTCCTCCCCCCGAATGACAGGTGTGCCCCTGAGGAATTCGCAGCGTGCAGAACCGCGGCTATAAAGCCGACGACTTGTCAGCTGCGCGGCTTCGGCGTGGGACCTGCAGGAGATGCAGAGATGTCATGTTCGGAGCTGCCGCTCCCTCTGAGAGCCGAGAAAGACGGCTTTGTTAATTTTAACTGAAATTTAAGATGACTTATTATAATGGCTGGTGACAGTTGAGCATCGTTTCGGTGGCTCCTCATTGTCTGAACACGTTTGGGACCAGAAGTCTCTTTGTACCTCCATTTGCTCACAAACTCGCTGCTATGACCAAGTGAGTTAAATCTTACAAATGCACAAAATGGGAAAATTAGCCAAATTCTAAACCGGGCCTAGAATCAGAAGAGCTCCAGAAACCTTAAAATTTAGAATTAAGACCCATGTGTTTGAAATTGCTTATACATGACACGTTTTGAGCTCCCTTTTCCTGCCACTTTTGTTTTATTATTATTTACTTTTTTTATTTAGCTGTTTTATTCACTTGCTCTTGGGGGCCACAGTGGTGCAGCAGGTGGCACTGGCACCTCACGGCTCCTGGGTCAGTCCTGCATGCTCTGTCCGTGTTCACGCAAGTCTCCTGTGACTGCTCTGGTTTCCTCCCACAGTCCTAACGTGTGTTTCCAGTCAATTGGTGAGTAAACTGATTTACTTGAATCCTGTCTAGGGTTTACCACAGCTCACGACCTATGCTTGCAGGACAGGAGCCAGACGACCACAACCATGCGCTGGAAAAGTGGTTATTAATAGTGGATGGATATATATTTGGAGAGAGAAGCATACCTAAGCCTATTCTGACATCAGAAATTTTTCCTTTCAGCCAAGAAAACTGATTCAGCAAAACATTCTGGATAATTTTTGTTTAAAGCGTAACCTTTGCTATGATATATTCACATTTCATGTAATTAAGCCATAAGGATAATTGTGCCACACGGCTGTTCTTCCAAATGGTGGTGAGATTTATTGGCTGATTGGCAGGAAGTGTCTTTTTGGCTGAGCTGTTGATTGATTTATCACTGAGTAATTCCTCTCGCTGTCCCAGTCTCTGTCGACAGGAGAACTTCCCCGTATCCTTCCAGTCATGCATCTTACCCAGGGACTGTGAGGTGAGCGAGTGGGCTGCCTGGGGTCCCTGCTCCAAGGACTGCTATGACCTCAACACCCCTGAGGGTGTGCGGTTCCGGACCAGGCAGGTGGAGCGGCTCCCAGTGGGGGGCGGTGCTGGGTGTCCCTCGCTGGAGGAGTCTGAGCGATGCACCCCTAAAGGTGATGAGGTCCCTCCGTGTCCCACGTAAGTGCGTCTCGGTGATGTTCTCCGTTGTGCCTGCAGTTAATGTGCAAGGTGCCGTTAACGGGAATCACGCCCATTTAGATTTTTTAAAAACATTCAAGTCAATGCTGCCTTGTGGATTGTTTGTGCAAGTCAAAGTCAGCTGGTGAAGAAAGCCAGCTTGGTCATGAGTCTGACCCCCAACTCGGTGGAGGCAATGGAAGAAGCTGGGTTGTGGACGACATCAGCGTTATTCATGGACGTCGTCTCACATCCCCTCCATGGAGTGATCACCATGAGCTCTTTTAGCCATCGGGTTGTTTAACTACTGTGTACAGAGAAGCACCTTTAGGGGGTCTTTCTTACCAACAGCCATTCGGGGGCCTGTTAGCAGTTCACTCCCCTCCACAGAGAGACAGGGAAATGCCCTGTGACCTTGGAGTATTTGCACTTTTTCACTGTCTATTGTGACTGTAATTTGTAATTGTCTGTCGTGTCCCATCCAGGGTGTATTTCCATCACCAGGTGCCCACTGATTCCAGGATAAGCTCCCCACTGCTCCTGGGACCAGGCTAAAGTGGTTAAAGGCAAAAGATGAACACATGTATGTTCAGTTGTATTGCTAGAATAAATCGAGCGGTTACCTGAGTGAATCGCAGACGCGGTGATGAAATACAGGCAGGATATTGAGAGGCAGTGGGCCCGGATCTGACCTGGCTCCAGGCTGAGGGCCCTGACAAATGGAGCAAGTCTGAGAGGAAGTCAGGGCCCCACTCTTATTGGATCCCCCGCAGATGGCTGCTGTTGACATGCCATCATTTAGTCACTCTGCCTCTGAGTGTTTCCCGAAACACACGCTGGTTTACACCCCTTCTTAGTAAATACTTCTACTGGAGGAGCAGTGTCATCTGTGACTGTTTCCCTGGGAAAACCCTTGTATCTATTGTTTTATATTTATGGATTATTATCTTCTCACGATTCCATGGAGCAGAGTGAAGGTTGATCTCTGTTCTGCAATGTCTACACCCTGCTCCTATAAATTCAGCTAAATCTGATTTATTTTTGTACAAAGTACTTTGCCAGACAGTGACACAGAGCTCTCTACAACTTGCACATCGTGGTTGTCATATACGTGACAATAAAAAAGCAAAGAGAATACAAAGAAGTAGGTGGTTTGCTGATGTGCCAAATTTCATCAATGGCGTGAAGGACAGGACTTACCCTACAAAACCATTCCGTTGTGTGGGTTGAGCACTTGGTCATGTTTATCTGTCTCCGTCCCAGTTACAGTTGGAGGACTACTGAGTGGAGCGAATGCCGAGTGGAACCGTTACTTGCCCAGCAGGACCGGCGCCGCAGCAACCAGACGAGCCTCTGCGGGGGCGGGGTGCAGAGCAGGGAGGTGTACTGCGTCCAGACCAACGCTGACCTGCTCACATACCTCAACAATCTCAAGGATAAAGGAGGTAACCTGACGCGTGTTCGGCAGCTCCCACCAGACCTGTAACGGCTCCCAAATTCACACCAATTCCAGTAAGAAACAACCCGGCAGTGGATTTTTCTCCGAGCAGCAGGATAACGTCACTGATTTCCATTGTCGTCAAGTTACCACAGTCATACCTCGGTTAGGGCTGCTGCCTATTCCAGTGCTTCCTATTTTAACCCCTTGAGTAATTTTTTCAAAATTTAGCCTATTTTCAAAAACGCAAGAAAAAATTTTCAAAGCATTTTTGTTGTCCTTAAAACAGAGTGTGTTTATTTGCTATTATTAAAGGTATAAATAATCTATTTTGTATTAGGCAGTGCAATTTTCAAGCTGCATTTGTGCAGTATACTGTATTAATGACCTTTTATTGTGCCGTTTTATTAAGCTCATTTTCTCACACATCCAGAGCCCTAATCCCAGTGTTGCTGTGTTTCTACAGCTTTTACCCTTAATTTGAATAATTAACGTATCAATTTCAGCGCTCGAATGAACGGAGCGACAGTGACACAAACGGGTGACTCAGGTGCGTCATGCGCTTTGCCAAATGTTGACTAAAAGGTCAAACCAGCAGGTTAGTAATGCACTTGATAGAGAGAAATGAGATAAATAAACTGGAATATAGAATAAATTAGATAGAATTCACCTTAAACGCTTGGTTAAAACAGGAAGAAAAAAAAATCCAGTCCAGAAGAAGCTGGAGAACAATTTTTTTTTGATAAATGTGATAAATGTGCTTCCCAAGTTCATTTCTCTTTATTTTTTTAATCTGTTGCCAAATTGCTATTGCTGAAGCTGTTTTTAAGTCACAGACAAGTAAGGAATGGCATGAAGACAAATGACAAATTCATCATATATTCCGATATGCATTTCTTCCTGGGGAACAGATGCTTGCGATGTCATGCATGCTGTGCTGAATTATATGCTTAAAGTTAGAGGTGATGTTTAACTCTTTGGCAGCTGAGTTGTTTTTTTAGGCGTCTCAGAAGGCGGAGTATTTTTCAGTAAAACCCACATTTTCTGAAAGTGGTGAAATATACGTAGAATCCATCAAACAACATTATACTGTGAACGATAATATTTGAAAAAAGTACAGAAGAAATCGTATTTTGATGGATTTTTTTAGTTTTTTTAACATATGGAAGAAACACAGTAAAACGAGTTAAACCGTCGAGAGTTTGTACACAGTCCCGTTTTGCGCTCAGCACCATTATTCTGTCTTCCACATCACTGTTTACGCTTCTGCCCCATTCTCACCCAGTCACTGTTTTCCTTCCGCTTTTTATTGACGTAAGGTTGTGATTGCAGCAACTCAACACTACAATCTGGTGGTTAAATGAAAGTAAACACTTCTGCTGACTTTTATCGACTTTTAAAACTGATTACAGCCCTCGACAAACTGCCTGGATGGAACTAATTTTTCGGCAGAAGCTCAGCAAACGCTGCATATGAACTCTGGCTTTGTGATGGGCAACGTGGCGGCGATCTGGGGGTTGAGTGCTGTTGACAAAGAAGTGCTTTTTACAGGGGCTCCGCAGTGACGCTATGTCGGGAGGGGGTCTTCACAGTAGAATCTGCACAGGTGTATGGACACTGGGAAAGAAGGCAGGCTTAGACGGGGTCCCTGAGTATGGGTTTGGCTTCCTGATGGGTTCTAGGAGGGGGTTCTGTCAGAGAATCACAGAAAACACTTCCAGAAGACAGTCAGAAATACAAGTGTGGGCAGATATAACCCCCCCGAAGCTGTGACTGTACCACTATTCATCAGCTTGGCTATTTTCTTTGTTTGTTTTTCTTTAATTTTCTTTTTTGTTGGTTTGTGCTATCCTTCCCCAATTCCTGTAAAACTAATAGTGGTATTTGCATGTTATTGTAGGCAATGGATCTCAAGGGAAGCAGAAGCCTAGCGCCCCCCCACTGCTTTCCATCACATTTGAGATCACAGGTAGGTGCTGCAATGAGGGCCATTGAATGTCGCCCCATTTTATTCCCTGCACCATGACATGTTCCTTATCATTAGCTCACATGTAGTCTGAGAAATTACCTGGAATTTTACAAGTGGGTGTTTAAATGAAGCAGGTGGGGTTTTTGGAACCACGAGGGTATGACATTTTGGGACATTTTGTGCAGTTGGTAGGATTATAAACCATTATCCTTAACAGCTGTGCTGTCTGCTGTTCAGTTATGTCAGCAATAAAAACACTACATACAAAATAGATTTCATTCATAACCGTCTAATTCTGCTATTTGACTGTTCTGTTCTGGCCATTTTAATCGGAACTGTGGAACACACCGTATTGTTTGATTTATTTAATCCCTCAAATACTCTATTTTGACCTTTTTCATAAGAGGTGTTTCTTATACAGTAACATAACAGTTGCCAACCCTGCTTTTCACTTTCGAGAAGATGTACTGCCCTGCCCCCCCCAAGGGAATCAGCATTACTTAACTAGGCAATATTGAGTTTATTGGAATTGAAATATGGAAATCCATGAAAGCCAGCAGCTCAGTTTAATCATAAGGCATAATGAAAAAGTTGGCCAGGTGATTAAGGACAGACTAGAACAAAAGATTGAAAGTTTATGCAGCGTATCTCTACGGTTTGCAGCACGAGTTCTGGAGAAAAATGCAACCCGTGTAGTCTCAGTATAACATTACTGCTCCTGTACAGTTTGAGCCAAAGGCTTCCGTTAGATGTTCAGCAGTTAGCTGAAAAAAGCAGAGGACCTGGGCTGGGTGATGCGTAGGTCTTGATGGATCCCGTGGTGATTTGGTAAGAACCAGCACTGTTCCGGAAAGCGACAGCTGAGGGCTCGTGATGTGAGGGACGTTGACGTTCCAGTCAAAGCAGGGATTTCTCCTTGTCTTTCTTTCCTCTTTGTTTCTGTGCCTCGCTCCTCCCACCCCTCCTCTCCCCTGTCCTTCACAGTCCTCCAGCAGGCAAAGCCCCAAAATAGTCCACAGTCTGCTATTCACGATAAAGTATAAATATTCATTACTCACACTGCAATGATGCATGAATAAAATCTTATTAAATGCAGGTACACATAGCAGCATGCATACTGAAAAGTGCGTTTTTGAGGAAGACAATGTCCAGTCTTTATAAATGTACAAATCTGGAATTTATTTGAATTTGCAGTTTCGGTCAAACATGTGAAACACACACAAACATGCATTTGTGAACATGCATGTGTAGATGTGTGTAAGAATGCTCCAAAGGCTTGGCAAATTTATATCGCGTGTTTCTGGAAGTAATACCTTGGCGAGCCGTGGGGAGTCATGGGACAGCTTTACATGATATCTGCGTGAGTTTCACAAGGTGGAACAAATGAATTCAGATACTGATTAAGTTTTCCAGTTTGCTGTCACTGTTCAATGTCCACGCAGTAGCAGCAAGGGTAATACGTACGTAAATTAGACAATTCAGAATCGTTGCAGTGTTTGCTCACTTTCTAATATCAGAAAAAGTTTGACTTTGAGCTCAGGCGTGGCAGCTGAAGCCATGTTGGGATTGCAGCTGATTTCCCGTGTGTGGGTTGCATGCCAAGTTGCTACTGGAAGAAGTTAGCACTTTACATATCAAAAACAGTGTTCACTGCCAGGCTGCCAATTTCTTCTTCCCCGTTAGCCAGCTTCCCATTCTGACTTAGACGAATGTGGGGTAATTTTAAACCCTACAGGGGTCTGGACTGTAGTTTCTGAGTTTAACAGCTGCTCAGGGAAACAACACAGATGCCGAAATGACTGACTGTGACACATTCCGCCTGTTCTGTACTTGTACATGGCTACATGGCCTTGATACTGAAGACCCCTTGGGGGGGATCGGGGTGTCTATGCGTATAGTGACTTTATAGCAGTGTGATAGTTGGTGCCAAGCAAGCCGCTTTTAGCATCTCCCAAACAGTTATCTTGGGCTTTTTACGCACGGCCTTCTCAAGGGTTTACCGAGAACGACTCAAAAGCAAAAAAAAGTACCAGTTGTCAGCGATCCAGTGGGCAAATTTGGCTTGTGGATCAGAGGGGTAAAAGGAGAATGGCGAGAATCGTGCCTAGCAAGCAGACGGGTCACAACCAGGCAAATCACCACGTTGGGTGCTGATGCTGTCAGTGAAGAACATTTAAGTGCATCTCCAATGGGCACAGCACACCAGACTGTGCAACAACTCATTTCCACAACATCCCTGTGCAACACATCCAGCACCTTTCCAAATCCACGACCAGATGAATTCATGCTGAAGGCCAAAGGAGGTGCAACATGCTGCTAAATAGGCATACCTAATAAACTGGCACCTCAGTGTATAATTCTATATTATTTGGTCATTTTCAGTACGTCTTGGTACCGGTTGGTCCTGCAGTGGGCTGGAGTTTGGCTCTTACTTGGCCAAGTGGTTGCCTTTGTGTCCCTCCCCTTCAGGTCACACTAACAATGACTGACAAAAAGACATTAAAAAAGACCAAAAGAGACCGGCTGGGCAGTCCTGGACCATCTGGAGGGGAGTAAAACACTCACTGCCTGGACAAGGCAGGCAGTTCCTCAAAGGGCAGTTTGTAAGTCAGGCGTTGCTGTGATGTGCGGCGGCTCAAAAATGAGATTGTGTCAAAGATGACAGCTATGTTGCATTACCACATAATGGAGGCTGTCAAGTTTTTATTATAGTTTGTGGATAATGTTTCACTCAATTTTCAAGGTGAGGAACTTTTTTTTACATATGCAATTTCTGTCCAGAAAATAATGTTTTATTTAAAAAAAGTGACAATACACTTATTTATTTGTTTGTTTGTTTGTTTGTTTGTTTGTTTGTTTGTTTGTTTAACCTAAAATTCCTGATATGGTCATATAACCCTGATTTGTCGCGATCATAGGCATTGACCCAACAAAGTTGTAGCTTTAATTTAAAAATTTCAAATCCTGTAATGAATGATTAGTGCAGCATCTTGGCAGAATGGCCTTGCTTAGTCGGTGTAGTAAACAAAGATCGGCTGAAATCTGTTGTGAGTGACTTGGGGAATGATTAAAGAAAGTTGCAATGTTTCAGGGGAATGATTGTTTGCGTCAAAGAATGTTGCAGAAAGCAGTGTGAACTTTCATTCCTCCTCTCTAAATCAGACAGGGGAATATGATGCTGAAATACTTCCCACTGCATATTCATGAGACCTAACAGTAATGTTTCCTCACCTCCACCTAAGTAGTCTTTCTGCGCGTCTGCAATGAGGGACGCTTGGGGTGGCTGCTCAGTTTGTGTCTTGAAGGCTGTGATAATTATGTATGTTGTCATCGCCAGTTTTCTATTCCGCTGGCTGCTTCAATGCAGAAGATCCGAAAAACCATCAATTATACGATGTGCACTGTATTTTTATATGCAAATAATGGGAGTTCTGAAACTGATCAGACATCTCCCACTTTTACTTCCATATAATTTTATGTTTTTATGTTCAATGAAAGCACATTGGCATGGGAGGTTTGGGGAGTGACCAAGCGGAGACAAGGTAGGGGGGAATTTATCAAGCATTTATTCTTCCCCCCCATATTTCACACAGTGCACAACTAGCATGGGAATCTAATAACAGCAAAAAAGAACTGCAGCACAATATTGAACTAAAGAGAGCCTTATCTGTGGCACTTTTTTCCATCACCAGTTTACCAGTTTGCTTTCAGGTGCATAAAAACAGCTGAGGAACTGGTGTGTGTGTGTGTGTGTGTGTGTTTGCTCCATAGCCACTCGTCCAGTGGATTCGCAGCTGTGTGTGGGTCCCACCCCAAACACGAGTCAGCTGTGTCACATCACTTGTCCTGCCGAGTGTGACGTCTCCTCCTGGACAGCGTGGGGGGCCTGCACCTTCGAGGACTGTGACGACCAAGCTGGGAAGAAAGGTAGTGCAATGGTTAAGGACATGATCGATGGTTTCAGTTGCAGCTCCTTTATAGTAGCACCTTATAACAAGGTAAATAACCTGAAGTATACAGATGCAGAGCAATGCTTTGGATGGAGACTGAAAAAGAGTCAGGTTTGTTATGATACATCAACTTTTTGATTAAAAAAATAGCTTAAATTAAATGTAATAGTGAACAAAGACAAAAAACATGGATATGATTATTATGTATAATAAGTACAACATTTATAAGTATGAGATTTAAACATTTTTCAGGTTTTTTCCAAAGTTTTTATGATAAATTATTACGTGTCTGCTTCAGCCTTATGGTATACGCTGTAGATGAAGGAAACTTTACCAATTCAGGTCTTACTCTTGTACACCTCCTGAAGTTCAATAATGGTGACTAAAGCAGGAAAACCAGGCAACGGCTTGTATACTTCATACCGTGTCTCACAGACTGGAGCTTCAGCCTTGGGCAGCGATTTTATATGTGCCGAATATGTTCAGTTACCTTGACTTTCTGCTGCAAAAAGCTTTTAAACAGAGTAGCTTCATAATTATATTCCTGTTAGGATATCAGACTCATCTGTGGATCTTCGACAACACTTGGCGACCAGATTATTACATCCCAATGTAACGATAAAGTCATGATCACAGAGATTGTCAAACATCTAACATTCACTTAATTTGGTTAAATCTTTGTCAAAGGGTTCAAGATGAGGAAGCGGAAAATTATAAACCAACCTAGCGGCGGAGCAGGAAGCTGCCCCCACCTGGTGGAGGCCATCCCCTGCGATGAGCCCACCTGCTCTGAGTGGCAGCTGGTCAAGTTGGAGGAGTGTGTACCAGAGGACGGGAAGAACTGTGGACCAGGAACGCAGGTCCCGAAAGTCCAGTGCAGTAACAGCAATGGTAAGAATGCTCTGTCGTGTGAAAAGTGTCTTTGATATAAAAGACCGATGAAAAATATTATTTTGATCATGTAAGGGTGTAATTCATTGATAGGGCAGCGTGTGGGTGGTAAAATGGGTGAACGAAACTGAGCTGTGTTTTTCCTTTGCCTCTGGATGACGGTGTGCGCATAGGTAGGACGTGTGGGAAATTGAAAATAGAAAAGGCGCTCCTAGCACATGGTTTAATCCAATCTAAAACCCATTTTCAGATGAAGAAATTATAACGAGGATGATGTTGATGACTGTCTGTTTAAAACCTCTTAATCCATCTGTGAAACAGGTTTACAGGTTCGCTGTAGTTGTACCTTTTACGTTATTGTCTGTGACAAGCAGAAATGGAATAGAACAAGAGAACAAGGACGTAATGCTGCAGCCGCACGTGTTCCTGCCGGACAGCAGCAGACGGTGAAGTGGGTTGTATTGTCGCCTCAGTTGCAATGGAATGGCCTGCTTTCCGATCCCAGCTCCTGCTGTATTGTGCTGAATTCATATGGTAAAACATACCTAGTTGTGAGCTGGTACATAATTTTGAGTGGCTTAGTAATAAATGGAACCTTGTAAGTTGTTTTTAAGAAAAGATACAGGTAAATGAATATATGACACATTTCTGCATTTGGCCAATACTTTTCTTCAAAAAGACTAACAATGTTGAAGCCCAGTCTAGGGTTAGGATCCAAATCAATGAAGGTGCTGCTGCAGAAGGTGGGATTTGAACCTGCAATGCTGGAATCCAGACCATCTGACCATTTAACTACTGACTGCCCCAGAATGCTGGCAGAATGTAACCCTCTGTATGCCAGGTGTTGGTTTATATATTGTCCCAGTTTTTTCTTGACACAGCCTTCTTAATGGTGACAGTAGATGGCTGCGAAACACCTCAGTTGGCCAACAGCTAGTGTCCCACACTTGTCCTAAAGAGCTGAACCTGGAGGACTTTCTGTAATTGTGTCCTTGTTGGGCTGACTGTTTAAATCAGGAAGAGAACTGTGCGAGGCGATGCTTGCACTTCTTTGGAGGGTGAGCTGGCGTCACTTGAACCCCTTTCCCCTATGGATCCTCGATGGCTGTCATAATCAGCAGAAGATTGCAAACAGCGGCGAGACCCTGCTTAACTGGACGAGCCGCACGGGAGCCCGAAAAAAGTCAGTGTAACAAATTGTGTGGCCCGTCCGACAGTCCACTGGCAGCTAATGAGGACCCAGGGGGTGAAGCATTTGTTTGTGTCTTGCAGGCAGGCGTTGTACCGCATTACAATATCCAGGCGTCGGTTTGCCCCATAATGCGTGGGTGTCACGCCGTCGTCATGGCAATAGTTCAGGATCGCAGATTCCATCTCCAGTATGATGGTGCTGCAGCCGAGTGCCCAGGTTCACAACTCGCTTTGGTCAAGTTTTGCGTATCGAGCTAAAAAGCACAACGGTTGGCATGATCCTGCCAAAAAGATGTCAACGGGGAAGGGATCACAGATGGCAGCTGTCTGATTGCTTACTGTGCGTTTTGCTTTTTTGTGCGTCCGCTCAGTGTCTCGACCCACAAAGTTTCTTATCGATCCAATTTTTTTATCGACACATTTTGGGCTGTAACAATCCAGCGGTTTGCTGAGGGGAAAAATAACACGGGTCACTGAAGGTCACACTCCGTCTTGTGTGAAGCTGCAGTGCTGCTGCCGTCTGGGCTGCTCAGCCAACCTACAGCAAGCTTTGCTCCCTTCTACTTCTCACAGCCAGTTTGCACTTAATGCAGATTGAAAGATTTTACAAATCAAAATTACAGCGGCTACCCCATTGACTTTATTCTGGAGTCCTGGCGTTTCGTTGTAACATCTAATGACCCCTCCTCCTGCCATACGGTAACATCGACTGGCCTTGCTGCCGCAATACAACACATTTCTTACCGTTTGGATGTCTGTTAGCAATTATTAGTTTTATTCTATATTATTTTTGTTTAAACAGTGTTTAAACCATTTAGGATGGTTCTAATTCTCAAACACCTCTTTGAAAATGAGTTGCCTTTTTAGGACCCTTTGAATTGTTCTTAAGAATTAACACACTAATTGCTTTTGGGACATTTTCCAGGATGCGGTGCTTCTTTGAGTGCTGCCTAAGCACCTTGCTGCCCTCGTCGCCCCATCTATTGTCCCCCAGTCACTTGCGCCGGACTGGAGGTGACGGCTCCCTCCGCTGCTTCCTGATGAAAATTGATTTGTTTTTCCCCAGAGGTTCTTGGCCGGTCCTCATGCATACTTTTCCGCTCTGAGCGATGGGGTCCGGTGAAACTGATCCACAAAAAGACGGCAACATCCACACGTCAGATAACAATCAATACGTTTGGCGGAGGGTCCGTTGTCAATAACAAAAAAAGGCCCCTAAGCTTCTGAGACACCTGGACCCACCGGTCTGCTTTGTTTCACCGTCTCTTTCAAACCATTTAAAGCTCTGTGTCTGTGTGCATCTTCTTCGGGTCGTGGCCTCCTCAATCTCCGAGAATGTCTCCGTTTGTTCATGTATCTGCTCAGAAGGTCCTTGAGGTGTCCTCAGGTGTCGGTCTTCTCCATTTGATGTCCCTGGAATGGCAGGAGTCTCACTGAGCAATATTGCCTTGACAATATACTGAGAATTTATTTGTGCTTATAAATACTGAGCCTTTAGTACCATGCAGGTGTGTTTCCCAGAAAGGGGGTGTCTTACATCTGAAACCACAGTACGATGTGAAGTGGAAGAACTGCTTTCCCATTTCAGTGACCACTAAGGTCCCATTTTAGTAATTATTTGCAATGTACACTGTGTATATAAATATATTCAGTGTTGTGTTTAAAAAAAAAAACGAGTTTACATTTGTCATACGTGCCACCACATACACGTTGTTGCCTGTAACTGATCAAGAGGAAAATGGCACTGTGATTGATAGCAGAATCGATTTCATCTCCTCACCGGATGCCTTTCCTTTTCCTGCACCCCTCCCAGGTGACACCGTGGACCAGCAGCTGTGCCGCGATGCCGTCTACCCAATGCCCGTAGCCTGCGAGGTGCCCTGTCCAAAGGACTGTGTGCTGAGCCCCTGGTCCCAGTGGTCCCTGTGTTCTCAGACCTGCTCGGGCAAAAACGCCGAGGGCAAGCAGATGAGGGCTCGCTCCATCCTGGCCTACAGCTCAGGAGAAGGTGACCACATGTTAGACACCCAGTGCTCTTCTCCACACTCGCAGCATTTCTGTCCCCTGTTTCCCAGTTGCAAATCAGGGATGCATTAAATATGAGATTAATTCCATTCTGTGTTTTCACAGCAACAGGCAGTGTTGCAGCTTGGATGAAAGTGCTGCAGGGTAAGAATGTAAAGCCCACTCATGCTTTTGAAGATCGGTAGAGATTTGCTTTGGCCTCTTAGTAGCTATTCCAGTCTTATACATACACCGTACACTCTTTAGTTGGGCTCAGCTGTTAGATGCAACTGGGATTTTTTGTATGCAAGGACCTGTGAGAGGTTTTTTTGAAGATGTAGCTATATAAGCAAATGGTGTAGTTATGCGTTTGATAGAAAAGAGCCCTTGAACCTACGCCATGTGCTATCGGCCTAACATGCTTGTCGTTGTTTTCCAAAGGTCTGTCAAAGGTGCCAAAAGTCCCAGTGCGATTTGGTATATTTGTTTTCTTCCTTTCTTACTGTTTATTTTAGTTTGTAGGTGTGTAGATACTGTAGTATGTGACACACAGGTTGACACAACTAACGCCAGTTGAGGTGAGGATGAATATAATGAAACGAGGATCGATCTTCTGGTGGTCCAAACGTGTTATTTTCCTGCCGCTTCCTCAGAAGCTCGGTGAGGGCTTCTTGGTGATGTTTCTCTAGAGGAACCTTGTCTACAGAAAGAAAGGATATCAGAATTGCCTTCCTCTGTGTCTTTTCTTCCACACACCCTAGCAATCTCCATATGGTGGTACCATCAACACATTGCAAGCAGTCATTTGTTTAAATGTCAACAGAAACGAAAACATTCTACTACCCTGACTAAAACTTTGGCTCATGCTTTCCACACAGCCTTTAAATGGTTCGAGATGGACTTATAAACCTACTACATTTTTCATCTGTAAAATCGACGTTCCTCTCTGAATCCCGAGCCACGCAGACTCAGTTAAGACACATTACAAGGATTTATGCCATATAAGACACTGAGAGCAGTCTGTTCAACATGCACAGGAGTGGAAGGAGACCACCGGGTACTACTGGGTAATGTTGCTGGGTTTTTCGGCCTTACAGTCTGGTCAAGTCACCCAACTGGCAGAAGTAAATGATGAGTATTATATGATATATAATTTGATATCATCCTTTATTTGTGTTACTTATTCTGCATTTATAGTTTGCTCAGAACCTGTATCCTTTATTGTTTGTTTATTGTCCTTTTTTTTTTTTGCTCGTAAATTTGGTGGGTGATTTATTTCAGTCAGTTGGTGACTTCTAACGGTCCTTTACTTTGACATGTTGGGTCTCCCTCATTATGGACGCGCTCTGTTCAGGTGTAAATTTACAGTCTTCGCGCTTCACTCGATCACCCAGAACACCTGTAAACGTCAGCTCTTGTTCAGAGGTACTGAGGGTCTGACCTGCAGGGCATTGCCTGACTCCCGTTTGAAAACCAGTAGAGAAACACCAGCTACCCAACAGAGGCAAATCGGTCAGCTTCCTTGGAAAGGTGATATCAGAGAATCACACAGCAGTTAATAGTCATTCGCTTCCGCTTCTGCTCAGATGGACAGAGTTGACAGAGTTGACGTCTGGTGACATCATCCTGGCATCTCGAATTGCATCTAGTGCAACCAGGAGGGAAGCAAAAGCAATGTGACCAGATGATGAAATTGCGATATTTTCAAGAATATAAGTTGTAGCAAGGTATAAGTGGCCTGCCCTAAAAATACACATATTTGATGACAGTCAACAGATAGATTGAACCGGAGTCATGCAATTGTATTCATAACCCCTCCCCGTAGACGTCTGAAAACAGTAGCGTATACAGGATTGACATTACCAACAGATACATATGAACATAAAGAGCAGCGTAAACATAAATGTTTACATATCAGTATATGGTGCGTGCTGCAAAATGCTCTGTTGCACATTACAAACACGGGGGGTCCTCGCCGAGACTTGTGTGTCAAAATCTTCACGTTAAACCTGTTGAAAACTTCAGCGATTTCTGACAGGAGGCAAATTTGTGCCTCCTGCTAGTCACTGCTGCCCCTCATTTTCCTCTCTGATGTTTCCGCAACTCTTTTATGATGGACTTACGAAACAGCCCGCATAGTCAACACGTTATACAGTATAGGAGATTGTATGCAGACCGTTTTATCGTAGATGCTGCGCAGCGATACAGGTCGCACCATTCCGTGAGCTGAGATAAAAATGTGACTTATAGTGTGGAAAATACGGTACTTCCTCTCTGAATGAATGTTCAGAGGCGACTGCTACTGTAAGCCAGGGTTGAGTTCTCCATGACCTCTGATGCGCTGTCCTCTTTCCTCTGCAGGAGGCATCCCATGTCCCAACAGCAGTGCTCTGCAGGAGGTGCGTAGCTGCAACAGTCACGCCTGCACGGTGTATCACTGGCAGACGGGTCCCTGGGGCCTGTGCACCGAGGATGCTTCCATCGCCACCTCCGCAGCCAACGGAACGGCTGGCTTAGGTGGGGATGCCACCTGCTCTGTCGGGGTGCAGGTCCGGAAGGTCATCTGCGTTCGAGTCAACGTCGGCCAGGTGCCACCTAAGAAGTAAGAGAATGTGGATATACTTCATGGTTAGTTAGTTAACTAGTTATTGCTACGCAGCATCAAATGAGCAAAGTGGAGCTGCGTTATTCACACAGGGAGCCAACAAGACCGGTTGTGGAACGTTTCAAAGAAAAAAGCGTGACTCTTCAAAGCAATTCCTTTTGAAATTGATGTTATTCATTCATTAATGCTTTCATTTTTCCATTATAATTCTCCTAGTGAGTATTTTACCAGCCACGGCAGAACACACCGAGTCTCCTTCTCTACATCGACAATCTGCAGCTTCTCAGCACTTCTCAAGCCAGCCGATATATTCTTAATTTCTCCAACATTTCCTGGTTGCCAGATACACCTCTCATGGGGGGGCTCTTAGGGGCATCTTCACAAGGTTCCAAAACCACCAGCTGGATGCTCTTAGTTGAAAGAGCAGCATCTCTTCTCTGGAGGTTTCCTACTTTACTGAGTTCCTCACCCTGTTCAGGAGTCTGAGCCCAGTTGTGCTGGGTAGGAACTTCATTAGCATATCAGTATTAGCACAGGCTTAGCTTAATCCTGCAGCCTTGATCTTTCAAGCACTACGAGCTTGTGACCATAAGCAAAAAGGAGAGTATAAACTGAGAATGCTTCTCCATCGGTGTCCTTCCACACATCAAGTGCTATTTCCCATTGCCACGGTCTAAGATGCCTAGATCCATCCCATGTATGTCAATGCGTAGCGAAGTATTGCCTGTGACTGCAGGTGACTTCACCTTGTGGGGGGCAAGCACATATGAGAGCACCCCAAAGCCTTTTCAAAGTAAGGTAGGCCTGGCTGGTCCCCTGGCCTCCAGGTGCTTCTAAGCCAGCACCACCAGTGGTGGGGAGATCATTTATGGAGGCCTCACTTTGCCTGACATCTCACTTTATGATCTTGCCAACGGTGTCCCCACCAGGTGACTCTAAATTGAGAGTATTTGTTTCGAAACATTGTCCGTGTAATATTTTAACCCTGAAAAGGTAGCTGCTAGATACCCAGCAGAAGTCCTAATAACAATGACCGCACACGCATACGTTCATTGTCTTTTAGGATTACATAATGCTTGAAAACCTTTTCAGTTTGTTGTTTTAGGTCTGTTTTTATTCTGGGCATCAAAATACTGATACCTTAAAATACCTCGACTAGCAGTACCTTCTCTAGAGCTGTTTTGAGGTAGCGCTGATTTGTTTCACTGCTTTGAGCAATTTATCGTAATAATCAAGAATGAAAGATAGAAAATAGTTGTCACCAGAACAGAATATTTTTGTGTTAAAATTGTTAAAGGTGTAATGAGTTTGGTATTGTTTTGGGCAGGCACAATTTTCAAGTGCTTTTTATACAGTATGTTGAATTAATAGCCCTGTTTCAGCAAGTTCTCCATTTGTGAAGCATCCTAACTGAGGTATTACAGCTCCGTCTGATAATATTTCCAAAGACAGTTAAAACATCTTTGTTTCGTGCTAAACATGAAGGCCTCATCCCAATTATCTGCCATCACTTGTGCGCTGTTTATGTGCGGAAAACTAACAGGATACAGAAAGCTAACCTAACACAGTGATAAATTTGTTGTTATTCTGGGACGAACTGAGCAGCAGCATAAAGAGTCAAATCCTCTAAATATGCCGCTACGAATTACTTTAACTGGGCCAGGAGCACGAAAAGAATCAATGGGCGATGATAAAGCTGCCCTGAGTGTTTGGCAATGAACCCGCGACGGATGCTAATCTCAGTCTCCTTCGTTTGTGACTAAATCTCTGTCTGTAAAAAGGGAAGTGACAAACTGCAGCAGATATTGATCCACGGAATGTCAAACAATATCCTCTAAAAGGTGGCAGCAGTGATTCCAATAATGATTCCGTGGCCCAGCAGCTCATCTAAAGGCTTGATTTGAGGTATTGACCCAAGGCAATCCTGGGTTCATCCAGGCAGTGTGTGGCTCTCCTTATCAGCAGCCCATTGCTTCATAGATCCTTAGCAAGGAAAAAACCAACACACACACACACACACACACACACACACACACACACACACGCACGAACCTCATCTCAAGGAGAAATCAGGTCTGGAATGGGGGTGGTGGTGGTGGTGGTGGTGGTGGTGGGGAGGGTGGGTGAGGATTTGTTTTCAGTTTCATGGATTTATCACTCTCAGTGGTATTAAAAATAAATCTGTGCTTACAGCTATTACTTTAATGCACTGCGGCTATGTGGTGGTCCCTCTCCTAGCAGCATCATGCAGATTAACGCTGCAGCTCCATATGCCAAGACCTCACCCAGCATCCTAATGCTAACCTCGACACAGAATCTCTGTGCTGACTGTCCCATGGGAGGATCTGTAGATGTGCGACACCATGTCCAGACAAGGTGGTTGAGGTGGCTCTGACCAGCAATGAGATTAATGGACTTTATCCAGCTGAACATGCTTTTCTCGTGGTTTGTTTTTATCTGGAAAGTAGGAGCTGGTATTTAAAACTTGGGGGGATTAGAACGTGACCTCTTGACCATAAAGCGTGACACAGAATTCCCTCCCAATTGCCCCAATGAAACGGATTATCACATTCCGGTCGAATCAATTAAAACGGCGCAATATGTCATGGCTGGACCCAAGTTGTCCTCTTCCCTCATATCTGTCTGAAGAGTCCCAGCACAGGAGGAGGAAGATTGCCGGTTGTGGTTATAATAACCTGCCAGGGTGATCGTGCTTGACCATAAGCAGCAGCTCCCAGATCCATTGGAGCACTGGGCTTGGATCTGCTGTAGGCTGCAGGAGGACAAGGAGATGCAAAAAACCACAGTGACCAGGACTCGCCTGCTATACACGTTCCCAGCATCATCTCTGTTGTTGAGTCTCCTGTGTCAGCATCTGCCCATGTTTTCTTCTCAGGTGTCCTGAGACCCTTCGCCCAGACCCTATGAGGCCATGTCTGCTGCCTTGCAAGCGGGACTGCATTGTCTCCAGCTTCAGCGAATGGACCCCATGTCCTTCCGCCTGCCAAGAAGGTACCGACCCTTTCAGGTCGAAATCCAGTCAGCGTGAGGTTTATGAGGCATTATACATTTTTTAAGTTAGCTGTGAGGCCAATTTTTTTTTTTATAAATTGAGTTTGTGTGTAAAATTTACTTTACCTATTTAATTTGACAGTAGGTGGACACGATGGATTTTATCATGACATGTAACACTGAAGTATTGTAATCTAAATTTATGTCAAACTCCTAAAGCAGATGGATGTTATTTTTCAGCAAACTGATTGCAAACTGGTTGCAAGAGTCCTGTCATCTGGAAATATAAAAAAACCTCAGAACCTTAAAGCTTAACTAACACGAATACTCTGCAGTACAACTCATGTATTGCACATATCCACCCATTTAGTTTTTACTGGAAATTAATTTATCTTGGGATCTATATGTTTTCTGTTAAAAGAAATGATGATAAAAATCATTATCAATTCTAAATATGAGTTTAAGCATCAAATATAAAGACCTGCATGTCGAGTGAAGAACAACAAAGTGCAACCTCCACTGTCAGTCACCAAGTGCCACCGTGTCACTTGTCCTGCTAATTATTAATAAACACGTGTTCATTTGAGGCGGAAACGTGAGGAGCAAACAATCTCGCAATCACGTCGTCATCCAGCTGCCAGCCAATGGGGGTCAGGAGTGTCCAGAGGTCCTGTATGAGGAAAGAGACTGCGAAGCTCAGCCTGTATGCCAAGGATACAGGTGAGTATCCAAATATATCTTTAAATAAACGGAGTAGGACACCAAATCTTGCCGACTCCTCCCTGCAATATCTACAGCTGCTGCTGTTACCAGGGCAGTTGCTAGAGTTACATCATACTTTATTATTATCTTTAATGGAGATCACAGTTACGGACACAGAGTTCCATGCAGGTGCCTTTCACTGCAGGTGGAAGACCCACAAATGGCGCCGCTGTCAGCTGGTCCCCTGGTACATTCGCCAGGACAGTCCCGGGGCTCAGGAGACGTGCGGCCAAGGCCTGCAAACCCGAGGTACCCCGATCCAGACATCTGTGACACTGTGGCCTGTCTGAACTCCTTGGAGCTGGTTATCAGCTGGTTAAATTTACGTGATCTTCGTAAATTTCAAAAACCAAAAAAAAAAAACTGCCCACCAAACGGCAAAGGGGGAAAAATAAATCTCTGGAGTTGTAACCCCCCCCTCCAGGAATCTGCATATCAGGTGTGCAAAATATTCTGCCTTCTAAGACATATTAAAAGGAAGAGTTGTTAACCCCGTAAATCAAGGCCCTTCTTACAATGTTGATCATGTAGCTCCTACAATAATTTATTCCAGTGCCGTTTAAACATTCTCAAGTGAGTGCTGTGCAAATAAAAAGAGGTGAAATATTCCTCCTCTTGCTCGCAGCACACGGAATTAAAACCCTCTCAGAAGTCATCACAGGTTAATTTACTAGAATGAAGTGCAAAATCCCATTAATCTTTGTTTGCGATTCCAAGCAAGCGCCCGCATTCGCCGAGAGCGAACTGTGCTGACAGTGGTCCTCATAGCTCGTTGCGCTGAGATTTAATAAGATGTTTCTGAGTGTTCTGTGTGTAAAGAAAAATTATATCTCATAATTCTGCTCACAAGGAAGTCCCAGAGTTTGCCCTGAGGCTCAGCTATATAATGCAGCGTGTGGCTGTGGTAGAAATACGGTGAACATACCAGATTAACAGTGTACAACCCGCTGTTAGAATGCAGAGAAATCCTGCTCATTATACAAGATTTTATAACCTTACTTTAGGACATGGAAGAGAAAGAAACATCTTATTCATCATGTCTGTAAGGGAGTGAGTGTGTATGTTTTTGCACGTACCTTTTATCCTCTAATGAGATCTATCATTTGTAGGAATGATATTTGTGATTTATGATATTCAGTGAAACCTCATTTAACGCTACCTTTTGTGCTAATGCTTTTTTTTTAAATTCATCGCAGTACTCTACACATTTTCGACAAATATTTTGCAAAAAGTTGGAGTTTTCTATTTTTTATCTGTAAAATAGACTGTCCTCTGTGCTTATTCGCGATTGTTATTCGCATTTTGTTGCACAATTTTCAAGTTCCATTTTGACAACATACTCTTTTAATGACCCCCTTATAGTGCGGTTTCATTAAGCTCCGTTTCTCACCGCGCATCCAGAGCTCTTATCCAAGTATTATTATACCATATTATATGCACATTACAGCAGATGACTATGTTTCCCGTGTTTTACATGAAAATATTCACATTATTTTGTCACGTAGCAGAAGCATTTATCCGAAGCAATTTGTTCGGTTATACAGCGTTTGGTTATATACATTACTTCTCTCAAAGGTGCAGCGGCAGCACCACCGCTGACACTTGAAGGATCAGCCTTCAGCTTACTTGTACATGTCCTTAACCACAGTGTTACCTGCTCTCCCGTTTGCTGGTACCATATTACCACCTGTCCATACACCTGCTCACTGTAACATTGCTATGGACTCCACAGCCGTCTCCTGCCGCAGACAGGATGGTGGGTTGGCGGACGTCAGACAGTGCCTAAAGTTTGCCAACTCCATGCCAGCCATCACCCAGCCCTGCCAGCTGCCGTGCCAAGATGACTGCCAGCTCACCAACTGGTCCAAGTTCTCCCAGTGCACTGCAGACTGTGTGGGTGTGAGGACCCGGAGGAGGGCTCTTGTGGGTAAGAACGGCTCTCTTTTATAACATATATGGAACATTTTGTTTGGATTTTTGGACCAATGTGCTGCATGCGGTACCAACAATCTCCGTCTTAGATCCCGAGAGAAAACTGATCGGCAAATCTCTGGAAATGAAACTGTTGCCTTGCTTTCTTGCTTGAGACGAGATGTCTTCTTTTAATAATTATTTAGCAGTTTAACATACACTCAACTCAAAATGGGGTTGCCTGGATGTGACCACGAACTAACTCATCCACTTTACTTAACTGTCTCCAGGTAAGAGTAAGAGGACAGACAAGTGCAGGAACCCCCAGGTCTACCCACTGAGCGAGATCCAGTACTGCCCATGCAATAAGTACAACGCCCAGCCGGTGGGCGAGTGGTCTGACTGCATCCTTCCTGAGGGCCGGGTTGAGGGCTCTCTTGGAATAAGAGTCCAGGGCGATATCAAGGAGTGCGGCCAGGGCTACCGCTATCAGGCCATGGCATGCTATGACCAAAATGGCCGCCTGGTGGAGACGTCCCGCTGCAACAGTCACGGTGGGTCTCGCTGCATTAGTCTGCATGGGAGCATGTGGTTCCTTTTTGTGTGTGGAGCTCCAACATTGTTGGCTGAAGTCCCCGGTAGAAAAACTACTGTTAAACTCTTGCTCGAGTATTCAGCTCCCTTCAGGTTGCTTTAATAAACTGTACTTCCAGAAATCTGTGCCTATGAATATTTGCCATAAAATATGCACAAACACAAAGGATGCGGGAGCCATGCTTCCTCAGAGGTTAAGGAGTGTTGCTTTGTGGTTGTAGAATTCAATCGATTAATGCAAAAAGACTGTGTTGCTCTCTGCAGAAGTGCACCTTGATGACCTTGAGCTCAACGGTTTGTCAATGTTCACCAGTCCAATTTAGTAGAAGAAGAATCAGGCACTTACAGAGAGGGCCCTGAAAGGCTTGCAGTCATACACCATCTTATATTATGCTTTGATTTTTATGAATTCTGAATTAAACCGGTTTTGGGTTGGGACTCGACACACATGAAGGGAATCTGCAAAGGCATATTGGTCAGGAGTGTATGGGGGGAAACAAGGATTGTGGTGCTCTGGGTTCATAGGGATGCTGAGGTTGCGAAAGGGTCTATGATGATGGAATGACTGAGCAAACGGAATATAATCTTTAAATTACAGTCAACAGCTTCTTACAGTTACTTTGGCATGGAGCGCCATCCCATCCAGGGTGTTGTTCACTAGCCAAGCACCCAGTAATTCCAGGACCTCTACAACTCTTGACTATGATGGATGGAAGGATGATGGAAGTTCGTACAGTTGCCTTCATGCTTGGTCACATGGCACCATCCATCACTCTGCATGCTGGGAAGAATCCATTGGGCTTCTGGAGGAATGGCAGAACATACACTGGAGCAAACTGGTGCACAAGGGCTCTGTGATTTTCAGTCACCACTGAGCAATGATTTCACATTACCTGGATCCACCTGTTGTCTACAGCACAGTTCGATCAGTTTGTGGCGTTCGCTCGAAAATATGGGGCAGTTCAGAACTAAAAGTAGAATTGGCTCAAATGTAGGGCATTGCTGACAGCGAAACCGAGGGATTAAATTATCCACTATAAAACCCCATGAGTCAGGCAAGAAGAGACTTTTCAAACAAGGTAAATAGGGCCAATCAGCTACTCTGCGGCACGTCTCGCCTTAGCAGCATGAGGCTGTTTCTCCCCTGAAGCCGTGATTAGAGGAAAGGCACTCGGAGGAGTTGGTGCTGCGGAGCCCATTCTCCAACTTCACGGTTGGTGCTAGTCTTACAAACAGACGTTCGTGATCAAACATCTCTTTGTGCTGAATCTGTGCACCAGGGGAGAAGCTGCTCTTTGCTCTGCTTTTTTTTTTTTCCCCACGTTTAATTAAATGGCCGCCACTGGTTTTTTTTTCTAGTCTCACCTTGTGAGTTTGTTTGTCGAATAATAATAAGGTGCAGCAAAGTGTCTTATTTTTGCTTTAACCACAGCAACAGCATCCTGAGATCAGAGGAATACATTCGGGCAGGGAATAAGCCATTGTTCCACAATATTCCAAGACAAAAAAGATTAAAAGAGCTACTGTGTTCAGGAAAAAAAAAACAAATAACAAGCGGAATAATAAAATTCTTTTGTCCATCCCCTTTCTCATTCAAAAACAATGAAAACCTTGAAAGGCAGAACATAGGATTAACACATACTTTTGTGTTGGTTCACACAGCTTCGGGGACAACTGGAGTTGAGCATCAGTGACTCTATTTGGGTGTGACCAGCACGATTCAATTCATTTCACTATTTTTCACAGAGGACTCTTCTCACACAGTAACACAAAACACAGTTCCAGTGAGTGTCAGAAGGCAGCAGTTATAATTATAGAATAAGCCAACTGGCAGTTGAGGAGAGGAAAACAAAAAAGCTCCTGACTGCAGAGATGAGAAAAATAAATCTCAGCTGGTAAAGTGCCAGTGGCTGCCCTGTCCACCTGGGTACCCTAATGTGAGGAGGGGGAACCTGTGCAGATATGACTGATCTAAGAAAGCCTGAAAGGCACCACAGCTGATCTGTGTAGCCTGTCAGATGTTCAGCAAACACTTATCCGTTGTGTGAGTAACAGACGGGGTTCTCCTGAACACAGGGTACATCGAGGAGGCCTGCATCATCCCCTGCCCGTCAGACTGCAAGCTGAGCGAGTGGTCCAACTGGTCCCGATGCAGCAAGTCGTGTGGCAGCGGGGTCAAAGTTCGCTCCAAGTGGCTGAGGGAGAAGCCTTACAATGGTGGACGGCCCTGTCCCAAACTCGACCACGTTAGTCAGGTAAAAGGACCTGCGTGGCTGCAGGTAGCTCCTGCCGTAGGACCGCCGATCAAGGTATTTGTCCTGAAAGGCTCCTCTCAGATCCAACTGTGTAAGTTGTTAAATCCTGTGTATTTAGCTTATCATTAAAATCTTAAATTTTTATATTGCCTCAGAGAGAGGAATCTGCCGACTGGGTTAACATTTATACATAAAAAGCTCAACACGGGCTCATCTAGAGCCGTGTTTTCTAGGTGACAATATGCTGCTCACATGTAAGCAGAACAAAAAAAATAAACAAAGTGCCAAACTGGAATTTATAAGGGCTATAAATAGTCTTATTGCATTTGCTTGAGGTGAAGTAATTGTAATTTTTTTTCTACATAAGTTTAACGTGAGAAATAGCAGTTTGTTTTATCTTTTCCAGGAATTCGGCAATTAAATGGAAATGCTGATCTAATGTTACATTATTAATTATATTGCAGAAAATTATACAAAGCAGTCTTAAACAGTATCAGTTAAGTTTTTTAAAAATAGTTTCATTTTGATGTTCTAGACTGGGCAGAATTTATTTGACGTCTATCTTAAACAATGCAGGGGAAAAAAAAATCAGGAACAACAGAAATGTGAAAAACAATACTAGATTTTTGGCAAACCTAATATTATATAATAGACAATATTTATTTTTTCCCCCCAATATTTTAACCCCTTTGCCTCTGTGGATGTGAACCTGATTCACCGCTACAGGCCCAGGTGAGAACTGTTTCCCTGAGTTGTGATGTCCGTATGAAACGCTGCAAATTGAATTAAGACACATAAATTATCCCGATACAGAGCGTGTGTATTAACACTGCACAAAAAGATAGAAGTGCTGATCCTGGTAGAGCAAAGTAAACTGCCGGCATCTCCTGATATTTCTCCATGCATTATGATGTACAATCTGGCCTAGGTGTACGAGGTGGTGCCCTGTGTGAGCGACTGCAGCCAGTATATTTGGGTGGCAGAACCTTGGAGCACCTGGAAGGTCAGCAATGCGGACCTGAAGGAGAACTGTGGTGAGGGGGTTCAGACCCGCAAAGTCAGGTAACCAATAGGATGCTGCACAGTGACTAATAAGAAACTGATGTTGTTGACTGGTGGATAAAGCTCATCTTGATCCCATTTTGGTGCTGCTGAGCAGGTGCATGCAGAACACGATCGACGGGCCGGTGGACGCGGTCGAGGACTACCTGTGTGACCCGGAGGAGATGCCACTTGGTGCCCGGGAGAGCCGTCTGCCGTGCCCAGAGGACTGCGTTCTGTCTGACTGGGGGCCTTGGACCCGTTGCAGTGTGGTGAGGGAGGACGGGGGGGTCACATCTGGACTAGCTGGAGAGGGTTCTGGGGAGGGGACGGGGCAAAACAGTGCAACACAAGTTGACACTAACTTCAATAGTACAAGTAAAGTCCACGTACTTGAGAATCTGATCAACAGGGGGCAGGAAAGAGCACCTGGGAATTACGGAAAGAGTCGGCACGCAAGAAACAGTCCCAGTTCTCCAAAAAATGTAGAATTGCTGCTTTTGAGTACCACTCAGTCCCACCGAGTACCAAACCCTTGAAGCTCCTCCAAGGGCCTCCACAGTCATCGAGGAGCATGGTGGCAGGTGGCTGAGCTCGAACCTGGCCTAGCACATAACGCTCTAACCCTGACTGTTTTTCCTCTACACTTCTTCCCCAAAGCATTTCACCTTCAGGTCTGTCAGAGAAGCTCATTAATGTGACAGTGGCAACATCCCGCTGGGATGTGACAGCTGTTCTGCCCATGACATAGCTCGATGTTCTAGCAGACCGTTTTAATGCACTTAAGTCAGCTGAGGACATGATGGCTGTGAACGAAAAAATTTCAAGAATACATAAATGTACCCAGTCCAAATGCCAGTCATATTTAATCAATCAGTTGAACCACAACAGGGATTCGTACTTTTACTGCCAGTCAGTTATAATCTTCATGTCTTATTGGCAAATGGAGACTTGAAGAAATCTGAGATTTTGCTAAAATGTTGATTTGCTCAGGTCGTATTTTAGTTAAAATCCACGTACTAAAAATTCTAAAATACTAAAAGTTGCTTTCACGTATCATAGTTACACACTTTAACAGCCAATCTTCTGTTTCAGCCATGTAATGGATTTGACAGGAGGGAACAGACGGCCCACACCATCCGGCTGCCAGTGGCAGGGAAACAGTGTCCCGCTCCTAAGCAGTCAGAAGCCTGCATTCTGAACAATAACTGCTTCCACTACTCTTATAACATCACAGGTAACACACCTGCACAACATCACAGGTAAAACACCTGCATGAAATCACAGGTAACACGCCTGCAACATCAAGGCAGAAGTGCACAAGCAGTGATGTAACCCTAAGACCTGGGGATAAAAAACTGAGTTGTACACTTGCCTGAAAATTGGGAGGGGGGTGGGTCCCTAAATACCCCAGTTACACTCATTATATCCAAAACAACTGTGCAACACCCAAACCCTAGCTGGTGCACTGTACCTATAGTATCACAAATAAAACACCTGTAAATATCATGTGAAAAATGCTGTCTCAGTGCTCCACCAGCTCTAAAATCACAGTTTAAATACACAGTTTTTCATATAGAAGCCAGATCCTGCTCCAGTGGCATCAGTAGGTACGGGAGGTCCTCAAGCTGATTGTCTTCTGTCCTGCTCCTCTGTCCCACCCCAGACTGGAGCACCTGTCAGCTGAGCGAAAAGGCCGTGTGCGGCAGCGGCGTCAGGACGCGCCTGTTGGACTGCGTCCGCAGCGACGGCAAGTCCGTCGACCTCCGCTTCTGCGAGGAGGTACGGCTGCATCCGCCCAATATCCTGTCACTGAGCCTGAAGAACAGCGAGCTGTCAGATTTGCACAGATTTACGGGACCACATTAGCATAACAGCCAAAGTTCATTATGCCAGAAATGATTTATAGGTGGACTGTATAAATGTACTATATACAGTATTAGTGTATTACTTAAAAATGTGTTTAAAAGGCTGGGAGAACCACTGTTAAACATGCCTACCCCTTATTTCAGAGATTAATTATGTTTCCTTACTGGAAAATAAAAAAATCACTGTTACAATGGAGTTAGTATATATAGTCTTTGTCTGTGGTGTACAGGGGTGTACAGTTTTGGTTCTAGTCCCCACAGACCTGTAGGAATAAAGGGCGGTTTTCAGTCTCTTCATCTTTTTGTTGAGATAATTAATTCCCTAAATGGATCAGTTTGGGTTCTGCATCGAGGTTATTTGTAGATAAAATGGAGACCAAAAACCTGCATGTACAATGTCCTGGATTGGGGGCCCTGGGGTAAAAACCGAGAGCAGAGAATCGAGTCTGTCCCCTATTTACCAACTTCAAGTAACAAAGTTCTTTGATAAGAATTTACTGTTTATTTTTTCATAAAATGATAATGTACCTTGTCCCCTACCTTAGCGCTGCCTTGAGTTTATCAGAAGAGTGTGGAGGGTGTAAAAGAATAAACCAGACAGTGAACGAGCTGTAGATGACCCTACAGTTTCTACATTTCGTCATTATCCTCCATCGCCATGTAGTACCAGCTGCCAGGGGTCTCAGAATGTGCGTGTGCACGAGGCATCCTGGCTCAGCAGAGAAAGGGGCGGGGAGCTGTCTGAGTTGCTGACATTTACGTTTATTTGTTTGTCAGATGCTTTTCTCCAAAGCGACAAGTAAACCAAGTAAACAAACATTTATTTCATGAACAGATGTAGAAACACAGATAAGGACACAATTCTTGTTGCACCGTCACTGAATAAATAATGAAACTGATGATGAGCCCCTCGCCAACTTTGTGCTGCATTTGACTTAGAAACTTCTCAGGAAACAAATTAATTCTTTGTTCTTTTAAGTTTTTAAGTAGCCAGAGTTTTGTCAGATGTGGACGGCGAAGTTGAGGTGACCGACTGAGATCTGCCCTGTTGCAGTTGGGCCTGGAGAAGAAGTGGCAGATGAATGCATCCTGTGTGGTGGAGTGTCCGGTCAACTGCCAGCTCTCTGACTGGTCACCCTGGTCCAAGTGCTCCCAGACTTGTGGACTCATAGGTAGGATGTAGCCACCACCCTTGAATCATACAGTAGGTTGTCTTTTTAATCACATCAGGTGTCCTGAGACATAGTTATTAAAAGTTATTTAGTCAGAAAAGCCTGGAGTATTCAAAAGTGGGAGGAGCCTAATGAAAATAAGCCCCTCCCTGCATTTTTTTCACATGATGCCAAAATGCTGTCATGTGTTTCCTTGTGAATCAGACAGGTGACTTTCTATAAGACATTTTCCCCAAAAATCTGGATTCTCAGCTTTCACTTACATCTTAAGTACAGTTTGTAGGCCTTAGAAGTGGACCCAGAATAGTTTGGATGAGTTTCTATCCTTTAAAACAGAGGATATGTAAGTGACACACCAAGCGCATGTGTGTAAATATTTCACCCATCTGATATAAACACTTTACTGGATTTCTTGGGCCGTATTTAACTACCAAAACCCAGCAGGCGCCTCATTGGTTTGGACCCCTGTGTCCAAACCTGGTAAATCAACGACTTGGTTGAGCATTTCGCCCTGCAGAGGCACAGCAGCTGGAATAATGACAAGTGGAACCAAACAAGTCAGTCGCACCATAGTGACTGAAATAGAAGAGCTTTGGAAATGCAATGCATTGTGGGAGACAGCTGGCGGTTCATGCCGGACACACTTTTCCATGGGGGCAATCTTGGGGCTATGGACCTGGACGGCATTACCTGGTGCCGCATCACCAAGTGGCCTCATTGTGACCTTATAGGGGCACAGCCCCGTGCCCCTGCTCCCACTTTCCCACCTGTGGCCACCTGCTGAGGCAAAATCAGGTCTTTCCACCTTCAAAAGTGGATTTTCCATCACTTTGAAGGAAATTAACCTTAAACTTCATTCTTGTAATTCAGAGCCTCCTGTCCTCCAACAGGGAAGATGTGGCGGTGGCGGAAGGTGATCCAGCCCTCCCAGGGCGACGGGCGACCGTGTCCCACCCAGATGGAGCAGTGGAAGCCCTGCCCCGTCCAGCCTTGCTACCACTGGCAGTATAGCCCGTGGTCCGAGTGCAGCGTCCAGGTGGGCTCACGTCAGAGGAGATCCTGCTCTTTCTCCATACCCCCCTCCTTTACCTCTGTAATATCACCACTGCACCTGGCTTCAGACAGTGCACACACCAGGAGTCTTCAGTGAGGGACACAAGTTAGGGAAGATGAAGGTCTCAGCACCTTGATGAAGATCATCAGGGCAAAAGGCAGGAAGTGTTTTTGTAGACCACAGCAGCTGTGAGGCACACTGGAAACTCACCAGTAACACAACCCACACGTTCTCAAGCCTCATAGATATCTGGAGGTGTTTTCCATGAGCAGTTCATTTGGTTACGTCCGTTTCCGGTGACTTGACTGTGGTGAAGAGTCCGCTCTGCTTGTGGCTGGTCCCCCGCAGGATGCCCGGTGCGGGGAGGGTCTTCGGCAGCGCAACGTGTCCTGCTTCGTGTCGGACGGCTCCCAGGACGGAGAGGAGAGCATAGTGGAGGACGAGCTCTGTGGAGGCCTGGAGATGGCCGTGGAGGGAGAGACACAGTTCACCTTGGAGGAGATGTGCACCGTGCCCTGCCCGAGTACGAAGCCCACCCTGGTCTTCCTGCGTTAATCTAAACCCGCAAATGTATAGAAAGGCCACCAAGTGTTGCTGTGGTTTAGGACACCCAGATAACTAGTAAACAGAAGTCATCCAGTTCCCAGGTCAGGTTGAGGCTCTACTATCTTATCCAAACTGCATCTACATAAAAAGCCACCAAAACTTTCAAGTACAAAAGTATCATAATAGATGTTTTTTGCAGAATGTATAAAAATGTGATCTGCCACCCAAGTTTGGTCATAAGGTCCAAAGGTGACACTTTATACAGCAAATCTGACCTGCTTCAAATATCCCCAATTTGCGTGGGCCATAGTGCACAAAACAGAGGTCTCATCTGGTACATTTTTTTTTGGTGAGAAGGTGTGACCACCCCACCCTGGCGCCCACTGTGACTCAGCTGCTAGTTCTTATTGAAATGTTTTGCGTAATAATGTCAGCGTCTGTATCTCGGAGCGGCTGAGCAGCGATAAAACAAGTTCCTCGGTGGCCTCCTGGCTGCCTCGCCGAGGAAACACGTTTGCTGTTTAATAATTAACGTGGAGATGAACGACGGCATCAAGTTTGCATCACGTTTCCCCTGAAGGATCTGGTTTGAAGGGGGGTTATGCAGCGGTTCTGCGATGCAATCTGAGGTTAATCTTCTCACGTACTTCGTAATGCGTCAAATTGATGGAATTTCATCTGCTGTTGGAGATCTAATTGAGCTGCAAAACTGGGTTATATTAAGTTTTTGATCTGTAATGTAATCCATTAAGGATGAGATGAAGCAGAACCTTTGACCCAGCTCCAAAAAGTTAGGAAAGCCTAAGAGGATTGTAGGAACTCCCCCGGGGGGCGCAAGTGAATTTCTATTACCGCTGGGATTTAGTGGCCGTATTGTTGATATGACAAGGTGCCAGAAGAATGTGTAACCAAATGCTTTGCAGACGTCTGCCTCTTGAAACCCTGAACTTACAGAAGACTTGCTCGTCCAGGTGACTGTTACCTGAGGGAATGGAGCTCCTGGAGTGACTGTCAGACCATCTGCGTAAATGGCGTCGACCAAGGCTTGGGGTCGGTCCAGGTTCGCTCGCGGCCGGTCATCGCCCAGGAGCCAGAGACCCTGCTGCAGTGTCCAGAGCAGGTGTGGGAAACCCGGCCGTGTACAGGTGAGCCTCGCCCAGCTGCCCGTCACGTGACCCAAGAGACAGACAAACCGCTTAGCATTTTTTCAGCCGCAAGACAGTTGTTTGCATATTGAAATGCGGAGCCTCCAGTGTCTAAATTCCCCAAATCTGCAGCCTTCGCACAACATACCACTGGTACCCTGCACATGACAGCTGAGCTTCTTGCCACCAAAGTAGGGTTGCAAGGATCCTGGGTTGTCTCATCCAGGGTTGGGGTTTAGGGTTAAGGGTTAGGGGTTTAGCAGTCAGAAATTAGGGTTTAGGGGCTCGGGTTTAGGATGTAGGGAATTAGAGGTTAGGGGTTTAGGAGATGTGGGTTAGGAGATAGTGGTTTGGGTTTAAGAGATAGAGGTTGGGATGTTGGGGTTATAGGTTACAGGTTAGGGGTTTAGGAGTTAGAAATTAGGGTTTAGGAGATGGGGGTTAAAGTAACCCTCACACTAAGTCTTTCCCTCACCCACGTAATCTGGTTCTGCTAAGTCTTCATGCTGCCCTGTTTGTGTGCCACAGGAGGTCAGTGTTACAAATACCAGTGGATGACGGGCAAGTGGCATGGACCTTCTCGAGCTGTGTGGTGCCAACGGTCCGATGGCTTCAATGTCACAGGTTCTGTGGTACCAGTTTGCTCGTCATTGTTTATCGTTGGGCCTTTTGTGTCTTTACACAGTTTTTATCATTTCATTTAAAAAAGTTCCTTCAGCCGAGGTTTGGGCTTTTGGGTCGAAGGGCTCATAGATCACGCGATCCCTTCTGAACGCGGCTACACCACCCGAAGGTGTCGTTTTTAGCAGTGGCACCGACAGCATGGCCAGCGCTGGTCTTAACTTATAAGCCGCATTGAAACTGGTGTCATGGGATTTAGTTTTCTTTCCATTCTGGTACTTTGCACCCTTCAGAATCCAGTTAAGTTGCTCACGCAGTATGAATAGTCACCTCGACCGGCGTCGATATCAGAGTGTTGTCATGACCCTTCTGTGTGTTTATAAGATGCTTCGACTGTTGCTCTCATAGGCGGATGTCCGGCCAGCGGCCAGCCAGTGACGGACAGGTCGTGCGCACTGCCGTGCGACAAACCACACTCCTACTGCAGCAAGGTGTGTGACGGGACCGTTTCCGGACGGTCTGTTTCACGTCTCTGCCAAGCGGCTGACAGCAGGACACAGTCGGCACTATAAATATCATCACATCGCGTCACTCAGTCTTGTCACGATCCGGAAAGGAGTCCCTTACTGCTGTGCTTAAAACTGCCACGTCACCCTCAAATTCACCTTCTGCACCCGTTACTTGATAAATATCAAACACCCTTTGTGTGGAGTGTGTCCTTCTGTGAAATGTTCGACCGTGTTCCAGGCTCACATCTAAGCAGCTTGTGAAAAATGTGAGATTTTAGAAGTAACTGACTTGTACATCAGTCGGAAAACCTGTGTGGCTGCGGATCATGTATCACTTGTGCTGACTGCATAGAAAATGGATTTAAATGTGATTTAAAATGTTGCAGCCTGGATATATTGTACTGCACATTAGTAGATTGAATTTTCCTGCTGTAATGTAGGATTGCGACGAGTTGCTTATTTCTTTTTCCCGAGATCGCTGCCCTTCGGGCTGAGCACCACCACACAGTGTGGTATGTTTATTGAGGGACCTCTCTGTGAACACGGAGCATGACGCTGTCGCCCGCACCTGCAGGTGGGCACATGTGTGTGTGAGGAGGGTTACATCGAGGTGATGACATCCGACGGGCTTCTGGACCAGTGCACCTTGATCCCGGTGCTGGAGGTCCCTGCGGCTGGCGGCACCAAGGGTGACGTGAAGACCGGCCGAGCTGTGGATCCCACGCAGCCGGCAGCCGAGCAGCCCGGGATGTTCGGCCCGGCCTGGTTTCTGCAGCCTTTTGGACCAGGTGAGCCATGTCTCGCTTGAAGAATTCCAAAACTATCTCTGTCAATGGGTACTTTTTATATTTTGAGACAGATATATGTAAAAGAAGCGCGTAGCTGTTGCCTATGACAGACTGCGATGCTCCAGAGGGTTTTTCCTCAAGTTCATTGTCAGTCTCCAGCTCTGTTTTCCTCTCCTCATCTACCTGCCCTTCTCCCGCCTTGTAGCATGTCAGTGCCAGCTGCATTTCATATTTACCGTCACACATTTTAAACCTTATTTAGGTTCAAGGTTTCACCTTTAAACCTTTGGCTGCGTTTAGCTTATCGTTCATTTTGCGGGGAATCTGTGAAAGCCCCTCCAGTCCACCTTCGCAATAAACTGTGCGCAGTAAATGTTTGCACATGACTAAAGGAGACTGGAGTTGTTTATTTTGTGTTGGACAACAGCGTAGTTGCCAGACTGAGCAAAAACACCCCTCCTTCCCTCAGATGGAATGCTGAAGACCTGGGTCTACGGTGTAGCTGCGGGAGCCTTGGTGATGCTCATCTTCATAACGTCCATGATCTACCTAGCTTGGTAAGTTCATCTGTTTTGTATCCCGTCTATATTTATATCCCACCTTCCTTCGTCACGGATTTGTTTCCTTATTAATTTATTTCATTTGGCATCTTGTCCACGCCGTGTCCCGGCCCCCCACACCCTCCCACACTCTTTTGTTCCTCCCTCCCCGCCACCACCGCCAACAGCAGCTACTGTGCAATCCGCCATTTTGCTCCTGCCACCGACCCCTCTGGCGGGACGGTGGTCTGGAGGGGGCAAAACGTCCAAGAATTGACCTTCACCTGCCCCGACTGCCAGCAGCCTGGCATGCCTGTCAGTTAGCCGCTGGGGGGGCCATGGCCCAGCTGCTGCTGCTGAGGCTGCCGCTGCTGACTCTGTGACACCTGCTGTTCCATGTCCTGCTTGGCCAGACACATGGAGTCGCTGGTGCAGGTGAGCCGCAAGTCCCCTCTGTCCTCAGCCCCCCCCCCCCCCCCCCCCCCCCCCCCCCCCCCCCCCCCCCCCCCCAGTCTGGACCCCTGCAACTGGATTTCAGATTTTGTGGACTGTGGCAGAATCACGAATATTTCTGAAAATCTATGTTTACTCATTTTTTTCCCTTGTTGGGGAAAAAAATTCATTAATGCATGAAGTAACATTTAAAAAAATGTTGACACTGTCTCAGTAAAGAACCATCCAGTGCCAGTGTGAAGGAGGCAGTGCGGCGCCCCCTAGTCCCCCTAAAGCGGCACTTTCTGTGCATAATTCACTCTATTGTATGTATGTTTCAGGTAAAGCACTGACTTTATTACCTCCGTTACCCCGGTTACTTATCCAGGTGTCAAAATGTGGTACACAGTGCAGTACTACTGAGCGCTGTAGTAAAAAATATTGCACTTGATAAATAATGGTGTTATTATTATTATTATTATTATTATTATTATTATTATTATAAAACTACACTTTTGTTTTTCTGGACGTTCTCTTTACCTGGACCCCCCCCCCCCCCAGTGGTCGGGAAAAGAGAGGCCGCACTGTGTGTAACAGATGCTTTGTGCCACACTGCCCTCTAATGGCGGAAAGTATAATTACAGTGTAAAGTCCTGCACGCAGCTTTTTTAAATCTCCGTTCCCATCATTTCATTCCCTTTCATTTCATTTCTTAAACTGAAAGTGATGCGTTTAAATCCCCTGCATTTTGTCTGTCACATTATTCTGCCTTTTCTTTGTTCCTCAGTGCAGGAAACATTAAAGTGGCGGAGTGTCGAACACTGTACGTGTGGCTGTGAGGCCACGGAACTCCTCATGATTGTGAACTGAGAGGTCAATGGTTTTCAGGCAGAAATGTCAAGAAAATCAGTTAAAGGACCTAAAGGGCACTTTCAGCAGCTTGTCCTTCTGGATTTGCAAATGTAATCATTGCAACATTTGGAATTTACAACTTGTAAAACATCGTGCTCCTCTGTTAACTTAATCCTTCTGAGGACAGTTTGTTCTTCCAAAGCATCCTTCTGTCAAGTTTCTTTTATTTGGCGCTTAAATTGGCAGACTGATGTCTTTGTACTTTGTACTCCACAAGCATGTGTACATTGAACAAAAACAGTTATTTTTTGGGGTAGGAAACTAGGCACACATCAGGATACAGCTTCAGGAATAACGCTGAAGATATGAACTTAATCGAACTGAATCAACTTGAATTGATTCGAATTGAACTGAACTGAATTTAATTGACTTGAACTGAATTGACTTAAATTCAAGCCGAATTGACTTGAATTGGATTCAACTGAATCAAATTGAATGGAATCAAACTGAATTGACTTGAACTGAACTCAACTGAATGCAAAGAGGTGAAGGACCTTTTTCCACAGGAAGTTTACTACAGTCTTGGATTAATTTTTACAACTCTGAAAGTTTGCAGCCACCCATGTTTAACCCAGTATGGTGGAGCGGAGCTCCTATCTGCCATGGATTTATGTTTTTCTTCTACAGAGAGGAATTTGTTGTGTCTTGTTTTTAATGTCACAACTTGAATTTTATGTTGTTTAAAGACATAAAATAGTTCAATTGTCACTTTTTTCGCTAAAAAGCCTTTTGTATCTTGTGTTTCCCCAGCAAAAAGCCAAAGAAACCACAGAAACGACAAAACAACAGGTTGAAACCTCTGACTCTGGCCTACGATGGCGATGCTGACATGTAGAGTCCCGGGAGGCGCCAGCCGACTCGCTGTACACATCCACTTCATTCTTGCCTTGTCTCCAGAAACGGCGGATCGACGCGGGAGGCGGCAGCGGGTTCGCCACACAGCGTGGAACGTCGAAACGGAACGGGAGCAACGGCTGTCCGCAAAGAGAAACTGCAGCCGCTCTCGTTTCCTCACATTTTCTACTGTGTCGCACAGAAGCCGCGGGAGAACCTGCAGGCTAAAACACAACCGCCTTCTCCTTTCTGCAGTTTCCCACTTCTCCATCCTTACGGCCGGAAGACGCTTTTGGAAACTGCGCTGGCCGTGCTTTCGTTTGTTCTGCTCGGGAGGCATTTCCCTGCTGTCGGATGACAGTGCCCGATTTCCCGGCCTCACGGGAGGACTGGGGTACGACCCCCCCAAAAGGTCGACCTCCTGCAGGGGCCCTGAACAGAGCTTCCACGTTAGCTTTCTCTTCGGCTCGGCTGCCCTGGATCCTCTCCGTTTCCAACGTCAAAAAGTACCCCCCTTTACCGAACTCCTGCCTGTCCTCCTCTTCTGTTTCAGGCAAAATTTTGCACTATATTAGTGCAGCATGACACGCACTTACGTCCAGTGTTGCCGTTCAGAACTGCCTCTCATGTTTACTCACCTTCTCCATGTGCGCAAAGGGCCTTTTTCTCCATCTAACACCAGTTTCCATTATCAGCTGTTAGAAACGGACACTTCGGTGATGTGCTGTAAAGTGATTCAAACCTGTATATAACACCTGCGTGTTTTCCTTCCTCTACCTGTGATCTGTGCTATAAACGCAGTCCGATTAAATACGTCTTTTCAGCTGGTTTCTTGTGCCGACGATTGTGTTAAAACCATTTGTTTTTCTCTCTGACGACGCAGAAAAAAGGAGCCGAGCTGCGAGACCTCCGGAGGGGGTCTTTTCGCGCCTCTGCAGCGTGTATATATGAATGGTTTTTAATGTAAATCCGAACGACATCGTGGCAGGTTCGACACAGTGGGCTGAGCGGGCAGCCAGCAACTTAGCAAGTTAAATAACCTAGCGGTTTTCTTAAACTGCAGCTCAACCATCAGCCCTGAGAGCTACAATTTCTATTTTGAGCCACCACATGGGTCGGTAGGATCAGCCTGCAGCGCAACTGGAGGTAACACGTAAGAGCGAAGAAAGTTAGATGTTCCTCTGAGTTTGAAATGAAACCCATGTTCAACATCAGACTGCTGAACTTCAGTCTGGTTTGCGGTTTGCAGCATTTTGAACAAAATCCAAACTTAATTTGACTGCAGCTCAAACCCTGAGAAGAATTTAATTCTTTTCATGTCTTTTTTAATTTGAAGCCAAAAGTAGTTTAGCTTAAAGTTTTTTTTTTCAGTTGCACAGAACCTCAGCTAGTGTGTTTGGTGTCTTTTATGTAAATTTGACTTTTTTTTAACAGCGCATCTGAAAAAGGAGACAATTTGTTTTTGTTTTTCTACATGGTGTTTATATGTGTATCATAAACTGATGATAATAAAAGAAGGAAGCTTTTGCCGGCTCAGTTCTTAAATTCAACCCTTTTGTTTGTTTAGGAGCCGCAGAAGCCGGCGGGACGGATTCGGGTGTTGGGTTTTCCGCTGGTTCCCCTCTCGGCCGCACGGGTTTGGAGACCAACAGCAACGCAGAGTTTCCACAAATCAAAGCTGAATGTAACAGAGATTTATTTCTTTAACGCTGAGCAGCTTGTCACACGACAGGCCTACGGTCGCTTGTCGGAACCCCCATGTTTCGCAGCTCACAGCTATTTGGGTTCCAGACAGGTAATATAGTGCACATACAGGGTATGATGTAATACCACCCCCAACTTTGCTCATAATCAGACACATTCATATTTGAGCAGTGAAACACGAATGTTCACACCCACCTCCAGGGGTTTTTCCAGCTGTTTCATGACCAACAAGCCAGCTGGTGACAAACAGACATTCTTCTTTGTCGAATCAGCGCACCCTGCCCACCCCCACCCCCCGCTCGTCCTTCTGTTTTTAAGCTGTCGCTCAGGGTGTCCTTCCCATGCTGCTTTCCAGTCAGACCAAGACTGACACTGATGCTGACATTTTCTCCCAGTTCTTCTTTTCACGTTACCTTTCTCCGCATTTTCGCACTCAAGTGTATGAGGCATCGCGTCACGTTGTGCCACCAAATGACTTTTGGTGCCAAACTTATGAAAAAACGTTCGCGTTGTGGAGTCAGGTTCCCGAATTGCGGCTAAGGGATTGCAGATCTGTTTTGTTACTCACAGCGTTCATATGATATGACTCGCGTGTTTAATATTATTATTATTATTATTCGGTGTGTCGCTGCTGCCAGAGAAGCAGCAACGGTCTTGAGCATCTTGAGCAGAAGACCAGGCTGCTAAAGGTTGAGACACCTTCACTCCTGTGGTTATGCACTGAACAGCCAGATCAGCAGCTCCTCCCCAGAAATGACCCGTGTTGATAATTTATTGTTGTAGCATAATATCTTTAGCAGTATAATACATTTTACACAAAGGAAATGTACAACAAATAATTCTTATTATTTCCAGGCAGCTGCTGCTAACCAAAACTTTTTGGAAAGTGCCTATGAAGAGGTCGTGTATCTCAATCTCAGTTTAAATAATTTGAAAGTTCTACAGCAAATACATTGTAGGAACGATAAAGTGGAGGATTTTCCTCACTCAGACACAGCGGCGCTATGGCTGAATCCAGCCCTCCTTCACCGGACTGTCAATAGTTTGCAAGTGGTGATGGACACGGCCGTAGGCCAACGCTTTTATGATGCCTTTGTTTTCCTCATAAACCCATTCAGATGTTTTAACCTGTATAAAAGAAAGAGACAAAACCCAGTTCCTCACTATAATTCTTCCTAAAGCGCCCTGTGTGGAGGGAGGAAACCAGATTTCTTTTAGCAACTTTTGCACTAGATGGACGCTAGATGTCACTGTAGTGCAACATATTAGACGCTTGTAAAACTTTACATTCTTTGATACGTGTTAACTATACGTGACGCAGTCACACCTCTGAGTGTAATTTTTTAGAAGTGGTTTTACACTCTGGTAATTTTTTTTACTCTTTAAATGAAGTAGAATAAAAAAGATGAAGAAGTGACAGCAGTGAGCTGTCTGCAGGAAGTGTAAAGCAGTTTCTATACAGAAAGCGAACGATATATTTTCACAGTGTATTAGGGACTGAGCGACATATTTGTCACTCTATAAGTGTCATTTATCTGCTCTATGCTAACATAAACAAACCAGCATAATTATGTTTGGTTCGTTGATTTCATCGATGATGAAATGAGCTGATGAATTCAAAGATAAATGTTGACTTATTGCATGTCAACAAGCACAGTTCTGCAGGAAAAAAATACATTTTTGAATTTGCATATTCAGCAAACAAGCAACGTTATGGGACAACACGTTGAGGAAAACAGAGCACTTATTCCAAAGAATTATGGTGCACTTAAACGAGAAAACATCTTAATGTTCGTAGTGTCTTCATAAGTTTGTAGTGTTTGTTCTTAACAATTTTCCAAGTCAGGAAACAGCCCCAGAACACTGCATGTTGTGAAATTTGTAACATAATTTCACAACTTAAATGTCAAGAAGAACTGAAACGAATATTACACTTCAACAGTTTCAACACAGTTGGTGCGGACCAGGTGATGGGAACGAGTCTCAGCATAAGATTTGTTTCGCTGCTTTCCTACTGCATAAAATATGAAGCCCATCAGATCCACTGATCCGACGCCAAATGTCGTCTCATTCATCTCTGTCAGCCACACGTTCCACAGGCAACCAGAACACTTCTTGCCAAGATGAGCGTCTGAAGCACCAGCAATCACAGTCACCCTTTAAGAGGAGCTTGGTTCTTCCAGCCAGCTGAATTTAACCTTTTCTTCCTGGTTCACTGGGTGTGTAGGAAATGGCAGCAAGGAAGACGCAATGATATGATTCTGTTAATCTCCAGCTTGCAGTACCACCTGCTTCTGCAGCCAGACCTCAGAATCACACACTTGACCAGTGTCACTCCAGTGTCATGTTTTTTTGTACATATTTTGATTGGTGCACATTTGGATTCCCTGAAAGACTTGGCCAAAAGGAGTAAAAACTCCTTCTGTAACATCTCACCATATTTCAAGGAGTCAAAGCCCTCATTTTGTGAACATATGCGAATGTCTCATAGAAACATTTGTCAAAATCGCACCATTATAATTCACCATTAGTTCTGGTGAACGAGAAACTTGGTTGTTTTCAACCGTCTTCTTACGGGCTCTACGACTTGATGGAATGTAAATACGAAGGCAGTAACTACTAAAAGGAAAGATCCCAAATATGGCCCCAGACAATTTTCTCCCCACAAGTGATCAAAGGAGACTTGGCAACAGATAAGGAAACAGACTCGGGAGCAGTTAAGATAAACTAAATTGCTGTTGTAAAACCGTTAAATATCTCAGATTAAAATGTCGACTAAGCAGCTTAAGAGGAGAAACAATGTTGAGAAGGATAACGGCAACTCCAGAGAGGTTGACCCTGAGAGACGGAACGTCTGGAAGAAATGGGCCTCTGATGGACGGATCCCTGCCGAGGCTACAGAGCAATAGTTTCTGAAAAGGAAACGAGGGGCTGTCATGATGGCATCCGAACCCAAACGTGCCTACAGAGATTTCCCACCTCTTTCGCTATTCATTTCATCTCATTTCAGTTCCTTCTCCTTTTCTGACTTTGTCTCCTGCTTGTAGATGGATTTAGGCATGTTGCCCCTGAGAGGAGCCTGTTTCACGCCTTGATCTCTCAATGTTGACCAAGTTTTATTCTGTTTATAACCCTGCACCCCTGCGCCTGCCTCTCTCTCTCTCTCTCCCTCTCGCTCTCTCTCTCTCTCTCTCTCTCTCTCTCTCTCAGCTCCTCACGGGATGCTCTGTACCGCAGTTCACCGTATAAAACACAAAGAGCCGGTATGAGTCGATGCCCCTCAAATCTGTATCCGCTTTGGGGTCGTCGGGAGATCTGCAACCTGCTGAAGACAGACGTCCACAGACCAGAACGGAAGGCGAATGAATTCATTATGAGATCATGAACTGAATTTCCAGCCGTTATTGATCATGAAATCGCGCCGCACCGTCTCTGGATTCGCTTCTATGCTGCCTTTGTAGTCCCGCTTTTATTTGACACCCTGTATGTCCCCGCGGTCATGTGGAGAACTGCTTTGTTTTCCCTCTCTTGTTAACCGGATACCAGGTGGATCTATGCTGGCAAAAGCACGCAGAGTGGGAAGAGTGGAAGTTTAAAAACCCGGACCATGCAGGCGTGTTGGTGCGCGGTGGTCCTGCTGGCGACTGCAGTCTCCCCGGTAAGCACCGTCTTCAGGATCGTCTTAGAATTACTTTTGGGGGGGAAAAACAAAATATATCAATACATCAATACGTATAAATGTATCGAGAATTTGTAACAGCGACTAAGAACACCGCCTCATTTATATAATCCAAAAATATTATTTTGACATAAAGGGAAAGAAGTGCGCAGTAGATTCAAGTTAGAAGGTTGTTAAAAGTGAAAACTGTTATTGCTGTACACCAGGGGTTCGCCGTAAATATTCATCATTGAACTTGCTGTTATACTAGCTGATTCCGAAGCTCCTTCGCTGCGGTGTCAGTGCGTTCAAGGAAGGCGCTGCGCTCCCAGTTGCGCTTCGTCCAGGTTCGAAAACACGGCGAATAACGTCGATGCCGACAGTCGCACCGCTCGGCTGCAGTTCCATGGTCCTCCACGGGAGGCCGCCAGAACACAGGGAAAAATTGAGCCGCCGCTGCAGGAGAAGCGCCGTTAAGACTTTGACTTCATCAAAACGGTAGTAAGTGAATAATACGTGTATTTTCGACGTTCCTTCCCGTTTGCATTCACTTCGTCTGAAGAATTTTGAATAAAACAAAGAGAAAGAATGAACCTTTTCTGGCTGTGCAGTAATAACTGACTTCAGCATTAGGAGTCGGAGATGGTTTTGCAGCAGAAAGGATGAACAGGGGAAAGTCTTATCTCACCTGAGTCTCACAAATGTCCTATTTGCAGTAAGTCGGAAAAATAAGATGTTTCATTCTCTCACGTTACTTTACAGTTTTTCTTACGGATTTTTTATATGTGAATTATTTCATAAAATCTACATAGATTTTTCTTCCGTTAGTAACCGAAGAGCATCAGCAGGAATACGGGACGTGTCTCTACCTGAAATTAGTATTATGACAATAACTGAGTAGATCTTTATTTAGATGTTACCACGTCCAGGAGATCAATAAAAGATCACACTTTGAATGTTAGCATTTATGTTAATATTTGTTTCATTACACAACTAACCTATTTATTTAAATTATATGGACGTAAAGGAGCTGGTGGAAAAAAATCCACTGGCGAAAAATGTTGACTTAGGTTCTATTTACTACTTTTATTTATATGAATTAAATTCTCCAACGTCATCAAAATGGCTCATATAATATTTAAATCACAGTTTTCCACTTCAAGGAAGGTTACGCTGGTGAGAAACGCATTTAGTCCCATGAGTCCTTTTCAGTACCGTGTATTTTAATATTTACTTTGTTATTTGTTACTTATACTTGCGGGCAGTAGTGCATCAAGTATCGAGAACTTTCTCCAAACTTCCAGCACCTCGGAAGCTCCCCCGTCGGACCCTTTGCTGGTTTCCATCTGTCGGTGCCGTTCGGTTCAGTCACATTTTTTTAAATTAACATTTTATTTCATTTTACAGTTTGTTTTTATTTATTAACAAGTTTGCTTTCATGACAAAGGCTGGAGGTTCAACTGCCGGTTTGCTGTTGTCAAAGCTGCGTATAGAAGATAAAGAAAATGGGGGTAAAAGTTCTTATTTATTAAAGCGGCGGCGTAGGATTTTACGAGCTGCGGCGGTTTTCTGTGTCGGTTTGGTGGCATCTTCTTATTTTGATGTTTAGACGACAATATGTGTCATATAGCAGTAACTCCTCGTTGCTGCGCCAAAGCAGCACAGGCTGCAAATTTGGCGCATTTTTTTAAGTCACAGCGCCGAGACAAAGTGCATCTCACCTCCTGGTCTCTTTCTCCAGCTTATTTCAAATATTCCACAGAAATGCCACCTTTTCCATATTTACAGCAGTGAAATGAGAACAAAATATTTCTTGTGGCAAATAGCAGAACTCGTGCCCAGTAACAGTTTCACAATGTTTACATCTGATCCTCTTCCTTCTGAGAAAATTATTCATTTTGCATGTTTGAAAGTCAGGAATCGAAGCCCTTTTGTGTGTAACTGCGGTTTGAACGAAAGCGCATTGGACCAACTTGCCGAGATGGATCATTTCGACGTTCAGGATGGTGTGAAGTTTCTTCAGTGTTTAGTGTCACCCGCAGAAGTGAGGACAGTCATCTGTGCTTCGCGTTGGGGGGGGGGGGGTCTGGGTATCGTCTCCGAGGCTTCAAGGTTGGCCTCGGCTTCTGAAAGGTCAGGGACCTGCAGCGTGAACTTCTCCACCAGGTTAACGTGTGAGACTGGAAGGTTCTGCTGCGGGTGGATCCGGCATCACAAAGGCATCGTGAGAGCAACCAGCTCGCTTGGGGTCAACATACCTGAGATCCACCAGCTGGCGTCCCACACAGACGTGGCGTTTTGGTACAAAGGGGGGCGACGAGGGCGAGATCAAATGCCGTACGACTGATGGATGGATTATTTTGTCCCTCAGGTGTGTCTTTCAAATCTGCTGCTGTGCAGTTTATCGAGGCAAAACCCAGCGACGGACAGAGTTGTGTCAAGATTCCCCGCCCCAAATCGAATTCTTTCGAGAGCAGGGAAAAGTTCAAAACCGAGATTAAATCTTCTCGTGGAATTCGCTCTTCGAGACGTTCGGTGTTTCATCTGAGCCGCTCCCAAAATTCGGTTGAAAATGGCATTTCTCGACGCCGTCGGGATAGTTTCACGGCCGATTCCGCCCCCTTTGTATCTCAGGACCCGTGAAATAAACTGTTTTATGTTTATAAAATGCGTGAATGCAAGAGAGACGAGGAGTTAGATGTATATCAACGTTTACATTTTGTTTGTTTAGCTCTAGGCACCTTCCTCAGGTATGTAGACGGGTCATTTTCACCCGCGTTGTGAAAACTGCAGTTATAAGAAGCTGGTGATTTTTATGAGTGTTTATGTTACAGGCTGAGAAACTGTGGATCGTGGGAAAGAACCTGGATTTTAACCATTTAAAACTCAGGCGTGTCACTGTGACGCAGCGGCGACCACAAGGAATTCAGTCGTGTTGGAACTGCGGAAAATTCCAGCAAAACGTCCTTTTGCGGGACATAAACTCAGCCGAGTCGTTCGGCCTGCGGCACGAATACGGGGTTTTAGGTGCTCTCTAAAATGGACGCTTGTGTTGCGGCCCGGGTGATGTCTGCCGTTACCCCCCGCGCTGCGTAATTAGGCAGAGCGGCTGCTCTGGTGTCTTTCAAAGGTCATCCGGCTATTTTCTGTTGTTCTTGCTTCACGCTGACCTACACGATGCTGTTAAGGGCTGAGTCTGCAGCAGAAACACACTAACAAGGGCGGCTGTGGTGCACAGACGTGCTGCGCTGGTCGTGACCCTTGGCGGAGACAAGGTGACGGTTCGGGGGGGGTGGTCAGCTCTCATAAATGAGCCGAGCTCAAACATCTGGCAGCTTCTCCACCTCCCCTGCACTGAGGCATCTTGACATGGTAGAAATCGTTATGTAGACATTTGAGAAAATGCTGCACAGGTTGAATTTGCCTAAACCAGGTTGCTATTTTGCATTGTTTTCAATGAGAACAGTAACAATAGGTTCCCAGCCCATCTGAACCCCCCCCCCTCCCATGGGAGGGCAGTCCATCCATCTTCACTGGATGCTGGGCTATGGAACCACACCATGGGTGGGAGGCCAGATCATCACACACACATTATGGGCAGTTTTGAATGTGATTAATTCTGAAACACAGGTCTTTGGACTGCTGGAGGGAACCTGCACAGAGATGTGGAGAACAAACTCCATACAGACTGAGCGGGATTTGAACCCTCGCTCAGGGGCTGTGAGGTGGCAGCACTCCTGAGCAACGTGGACATAGGTTCACAGCCTGGATGTTTCAGGTCTCAAACCCAGCTGTAGTCACTTGATGAAGGTACTTAACCTGAAAAGTACCAGTGATATGCTCAGGTGTGTAAATGGGACTCAGTTGCTTTGGGGGAAAAGCGTCTCAGTAGTAAATATTTACTCATCTGATGCCATTTTTCCATGGGGGACAATGCCAGCATTTGCGTAAGGGCCCAACGAGTGGGCTTGAACTCACAACCTTCAGGTTGCAAATCCATGTCCTACTTGCAATAGATAATAATAATAATAATAATAATCAGCAACCCTGAGGGTTGGTGAGTCCCGACCCAGACATTTTCTGTGAGCTCAGCGCTTTGCTGCCACCCAGCAAGGTGCCCTCAGTGCCTCAGCACGTGTAGGTGATGAATGCTGGCGCTGTACCGTCACCTCAGGCCCCCCGCTGACACCTGGCGGCTACCGTGACCCAGCGTTTAAATATTATAAACACGCAGACGATCTCGGAACAGCAGTGCAGCTGATGGCACTGAGTCCTCCTGGGCTGGGGCTTCACACGTGGGCCTCAACCCAGGTCGGTCTGCATGGGCTTCACACCTTTTCCCCACGTCTGCCCAGGTCTGTCGCCTTGCGTCTCCGCGGGGGGTAGACATACGGCCTTCGGGGTGTTTTCTGTAGCTGTTGGTAAGTCGGAAAATCTCAGAAGTGTTTATTAACGTGGCAAAAAGGGAGGGAAATGGAACTGATCCTATATACGATGTTGACAAATGTCCTGTACTCTTCCACCAGGGGGATGGAGAACAGCCTCTTACCAAAGAGCCTTTAAACAGCCCCCCTCCTGCCTTTAGGAAGCACTGAACCTCTTTACACACTGAAGGGGGGGGGGGTGACGATAATACACATCTGCACCCAGTAACCATGGACCTCAGTATAACATGAACCTCACCAGGGTTGTTTACCACCACTGAAGGTAAGCGGTATGTGGGGGGGGGGTAACATGCAGGTGCCACACATGTTGCAGAGAACAGAGGGGCAGTTGAGCGTTTCCTGTGTTTGTGTGTGACGTGGACTAAGTGTGTGTTTATTCTCACAAATCAGTTCAGCTGAAAGACGTGTATTTGATGTCTGTAGTTTCCGTCCACGAGGTGAGACTTGGTGGGTTGGATCCGTGGTTCCCAAACCATGGGAAATGGTAAAATTGTGAGAACTGCAGACAATAGGCTGTCGAACGTGGAAGTCTTGCCGTGGTCTTGGTGTTTCTCCAGAGACAGGATGAGCTGCTTTTATAGCGTTGACTTGAATACAGACCAAAGTACCTAAGACGTGAAGGAAGCGGAGGCTTTTCTAGTCCTCCTTGTTCTCTAAAGCTGGCATCTTCAGATTTGAAAGGCCTTAGTCATGGCTGCCATATGGTTGGGAAGCCGTGTTTTGTCAGCATTCCTCAGCTTTGTTGATGTTTTTTATTAAACAAATGTTTGGTAGATTAAGTAAGAACTATCAGAAGGATGTATGTTTTATGCAAATGAGCGTGTGTGACATTGCTAAATTCGATGCCGACAAATATCTCCCTTTCTTCTGTCTTCTGGCCCTTCTGCTGCCCAGGTTCTCCTTTCCCATCCCTGTGACCTTCCAGCAGCTCTGACTGTTCTCTCTGCTTTCTCTTTGCTTCCTTGTAGGGATCTTCAGCATCAGTAGCTGGTATTTGTTGGCCGGAATCTGCAGTTTAGTGGAACTGTAAACCTTACTGCAGCTGGTTGTATTATTAACCTCTTTCACTTCTGGGTTTTGAGCTGCTGGGTGAAAGTGCTTTTGCTGTGTTTTTATGATGCTAAAGGAAGAGACTTTTTCTTCTGACAGATCAGAGCTCAGGTGATTTTGACCACAAATGTTATGTTTCGCGGCAAATGCGACGTCACAACGTTGGAACGCGAACGGAAGGCTTGGTCGTTTTTTTGAAGGTCTTCTGAGGGGATCGGCAAAGTGAAGTGGGACAGTTGCGTTGCTCTTTGGAGAACCGGGACTTTCCATAGTCCCCCGGTGCTCATTTCTGCCCCCTGTTGGCCACATTCTCCCAGTAAAACACTGCAACTGAGACACATAGACATCATTCATAACAACCTCACAGCTACATTTCATTACCCAGGCGCACTAAGTCACCCTGCAAGGCAGCTCAAGTCCTGCTTCCCTCATTTGAAATTTGTGTTCCTTGATTGAAGAAATATATATATATATAAGTATTCCAAACTTCACCAGTATTACCTGGAATCTTTAATTCGCTGAAGAAATTAAAACTTAATATTTAAGTTTGCCTAAGGGGGGCAGCTGCTGGCTTTCGGATCTACAGAGGTTTATTTTTCTCCCTCACCTCCCGGTTGGGAGTTTTTGGTTTTCTTCTCCTCAGGCCCCAGCAGGTTTACCATGTTCCACGTGCACCTTCTATAGTAGCTCTGATTAAATTCATCACCTCTATCTGTAGCCTCTCTGTAGACCTTTTTATCTGCGTGAGAAGAAGCCTCTACAAAAATAAATGAACGAAGCGAATCGATGCCGATGGAAAAGCATGTCGAGATGCCAGTAACAGGAGAAGGAGCTCATTTCTCCCCCCTTCAAGTGCCGCTTGCAGGCATCGCAGGTAATGTGTCATAATGAGCCGCGATTGGGTCTCGTCTGCGTTGACTTGGTTTCATGGTGTGGGTAGCGGTCAGGAAAAGGTTGCCGCCCATTATTGACGACTGACAGTTGTCATGTGAGCGGCACCCGCTTTCCTGTCAGTGCTGAACTCCTCCGACAGCCGTTTCCACTGACTGCTGTCACTCTCACATGTCACACACTGCAAAATATAACCTGAAGTGGAAGCACGATGCTGATGAACATCTCCAGCAAGCTGTTCACCTTTGCCAAGTGGAACCCCTGCCTTGATGCACCCAGGGTGGCCCCCACTGTGCACAGAAACTCCGCCTCTCGTCTCCCTGTGAGCACGTGGTACGTTTACATTCATTCTTCCATTATACACTCGCTGGCCACTTTATTAGGTACACCGTGCTGGTACTGGCCAAATTAGCATTGTTTGAATTTAATGTCAAAATTGCATATCAACACGTTGTTGCTATTTGGATTTGTCTCTTCACGGTCAGTCTGGTCTTTCTCAAGCTGACACGTCCTGCAGGATAAAGTGCCGCATCGGAAAACATGCAGGGTGGTTCCGGAAACACCGCGGTGAGTTTTCTTTACTCTGGTCTCCTTTGCATCCCCACCTCTCAGGCCAACAGAGCATCTTTGGCTGGAGGTGGAACATGATGTGATGGAACGTACCTCCAAAACATCTACAGAAACTGTATGGAGCTGCAAAGCCAACGTGGACTGAGAACCCTGTGCGTCCCGAAATTCCTGCTCGTCTGACTGCAAGTGTTTCCACTCGATAAGTGTGCCCAATAAAGTGGCCAGTGGGCGTGTATACTCTTGTTAACCTGGATGTTTTAACCTGTACACAGCTACGGCGGAGATACGCGTGTGTAGTTTTTACAGTTGCTCAGTGACTTACGGAGGGAGTCTTGGATTAATAGTGAAGGTATTTCCATTATTTACCTGACTTCTGTGTCCTGTAAGAACAGCAGCAGAGTTTTAAAGCGATGCTGAACGTGTGAAGTTATAATGAGCAGATTTGCCACGTTCCAGGGACATCTCCTCTCCAAATGAAGGGTTTGAACAAAACTGTGTCTGTTTTCCTGGCACGGAATTTTAAACATTTCACCGTCCTTAAAGATGGGCTGAGAATTTTTCAGAAGAAAGCTGATGATTCAAAAGCAAATCACTAAAATTTCTTCTCACAATGAAAAAGGTGGCTAACAATTATTATAATTCACCCAGATCTGGTTTTCTCCTTGCTCTGGGTATGAGATGAAATATTAACATCATGGTTTATACCCACTGTAGCTCCTGAGTGACTTCACTTAGACTGAGTTTATCTTCATAGACGCTCTTCTCACACAGTGACGCTGAACAGACGCACATGACACTGATGTGGGGTAAGACTAGATGAAAGGTATGTTGTAGATAAGAACTATTATAAATTACATATATTACCTTCAGACTTGTTTAATAAGTACACTTGGTGTGTTTGTGGAGCGAGAAAATCCATGAGCGTCACGTACGTTCTCTCTGCAGGGTGTAATTTGTTTAAAGTCAGGGGGACGGCCATCCGGAGCCGAATCCCACAGTCGCTGCACGCCTCGGTATCACAGGGCACCGTTCTTTGTTGAAAGACAATATCATAAAATGTGTTTTTGAGCACATCGGCAATTAAAAAACAGCAATTTCCGGTGAAATCCGTGGTGTCCTGCCTCTGCGACTGGTTGCTCCCAGGAGAGCCCTGGAGGCTTTGGTGCGGCCGTCTAAACGGTGAAGGGAGGATTGTTCCCAACACCTTTATCTCCCACAGCTGATGATGCTGGGTGCTGTATGGGGGGGCGTCCCCCTCAGCCCCCTACCGGACGTCACTTTATACAGCAGAAATCAATACAAAGCCAGCGGTGAGACACCATTAGTGACAAGTGGCATCGCGGGGGGGCCTCTAATTCATATTGACTGGGAAAGTTACGCATTTTAAATGAGGCCCCCTGGGCCACTCGCACCCAAGTGCCAATTCGCCGGACAGGGAGTTTAATCCGGCCAGCAGGAGCCGTTGCCACGGCATGATTTTCTCAGAAGATTCTGTCTTCCTGCCTCGGCGGAGACATGAAAGGGGCGTCTCCTGTGCTGCAGATACATGGGAGAAACTTCTTTCTGCCACCGTCTGCGTCCTCGTGGGAGGTAATCGCACACAGACCGGCCCGGTGGGTAAAAAATGTCCGTCTTAATTTTAGAGCGATGTCTGCAAATGTGACGTCAAGCCGGGCCGCAGGGTGACTTTCATAACCGGAAAGTCAAGCGGAGGTAAATCTGTGGTACGTATGTGAAACTGCAGAGTCGGGGTGTGATGAGTGTTAGTTTTCGTCTCCCCCCAGCGATGTGGTACCACTTTCTTACTGGGAGGGAAGGAGGGAAGGAATTAGGCCCTTCTCTGGAGATGCCCCACATGGACTCCTGCACCCTGCTCATGTTTGCCGTGGTAAAAATGAGGTTCTTGTGACCAGCAGTGTGTACCGTCGTCCCGTTTTTCACGCAGTGACAGGGCGCCGTTGTCCGAAGCGCTTCCATAAATCACCGCATAATGGCCTCGTGTTTTGTTGTGTCGCGTTGGACGCGGTGCATCTCAGACATCAACCTCCTCCCTGGTCTGCTGACTGGAACGACTTAAACTCCGTAAAATTCTCTTTGTCATCATCCTGTGTGAAGGAAATAATCGGAACTTTGCACAAAGGCAGCTTTTTCATATAATCGACGTCGTGGGTAAGTAGTTCTTGATAAATCATAGCAGAAGTGTGGCGTGCTGGGGGGTGGGGGGGGTCACTGCAGCTGGGAGGCACAGACCAAACAAACCGGTGAAGAAAGAAGCTTCTGTCATGGGGGTGGGATTCGGTGGAGGCCGTGGGATGAGGAGGAAGCTGCAGTCCATCGTCGGCTCACATCCCCTAAATGAAGCGATCACCGTGAGCTCTTTTACCTGCCAGGTTATTCAAATTAGGTGAACTCAGCGCTTCTGGATCCTTCTTACCATCAGCCATCTGCCCCCATAACGTCACACTGGGACCTGTCAACTATCTTCTGTCTTCTGTTGTTTATTATTGTTATTTATAGGTTATTTTTGCACATTGTTAGGTGCCTCCTGCGTCCAGCTGCTGTTCGAGTGAATTTCCCTGCAGGGGTCAATAAACTTCTTCTCCCAGTATGTAGTAAAGTCGTATTTTAAAATCGGGTGGACGGTGCGCATGGATGATCTTCAGAGAACCCGGAGACAAACAACTTCAGCGCTTCATTCAAAAACACGACTCATTGAGCTTTACGTGACCTGCTTGACTTCCGCCTTCTTCTTGAACCAGGCACTTCAGGGTGTCTTTTTTCACGGTGTGCTTTTCGTCTTTTCGCAGCACGTCTCCGTGGCGACAACGACCGACTGAGCGAAAGAAATAGATGGAAATCGAGGAGTTTTTGTGGCTAAATGCTGCATTTCAGTGTGTAGCTGCACTTGCGGTCAGCTGGAGTCGTGTGTAAGTCTGCTGCGTGTTTAACTCCTCTGAACACCGTCCTTTTTTTTTTTAAATCCTCCAAAAGTTTTTATGCCACTAGTTGAAAGTTTTCCAAAATATGACAGATGAGCAGGTGTGCTTTCATGCTTATTTATTTAAATGGATGTGATGCCCAGGAAATTGCATTTTGTGCTGAGATTAATGGCTTCGCGGGACGTTTTCCATTAATCCTTTTTTTTTTTTTTAAAAATTCAAGTTCTGCGCTGAAATTGGCGTCATTCGTTCGTTCAACAGATTCAGACAAGACTTTCTGCTCAGGCCAAGTTCTGGGAAGATTTCACCGCGCCCGTCGCTTTTTTACCCCGCAGTTTCCGAAGGGCCAGATTTGGGTTTCTTGCACCATCTTCCCGACTCCTGCAGGACTCGGAATATACAGGTTTATGGTGTCTGAGTCATATAAGGTGGTGTGAAACTGCGGGGGCTCTGCTCCCATCACAGTCCCACGCATCTGGGCTGTGAAGAACTGCAGGACTCAAAGCCGAAGTTTCCTTAAACTCAGCTGACCCCCTCATCCACTAGTCGTGCGATCTAATGGACAGAATACATGGTTAACTTTGCGAATCCGTTCCTGCAAACCCGACTTAAACTGGGAAAATGTAAATAGGGAGCCAGTTTCCCATTGTTTTAAATCAGTTTCAACCACCCAAAAAACCTGACCAATTTCCCCAAGTATCACTAAAATGCTGCTATAACTAACAACTGTCATCACCCTCACTCTCTCCTCCACAGCAGTGGACATTTAGCAACAATATATAGACGCAAAGCTGCAGCAGATCCCCCTCAGTCAGTCGCGCTTGGTGGGGTGTTTGACATCTCTCTGCTCGTGGTTTGGACGTCATGATGGGTTTTTGGAGTGTAGAAGATGGATATTTTTGCCTGAAGAAGCGTTTATTTCAAGATGAGGCTGAGCACAGGATTAGCCAAAAACTGGAGCCCCAACCTTAAACCAAACTTTTCGTATAAAAAAACACAGGTGTTGTTTTTTCAGTAGGACACATACAGGGAGGACGGGTGTGTAAGCAGACGCTCTGAGTCACTTTGACCGTTAAGTCACACAAGTCCAGTGACTACCTTTAATAAACATCTCTACAGTCATCATTTTTAGCAACGTATCACTAGGAAAAGCCGAGCCGTCACAATAGCTACACCTCCAACATCTGGGATGGTATATCAGCGCATGTTGTTCTTAAAGGAAGCGCAATAAAATAACGGCAAACAAAAGTGTTAGCGGTTACTTTCCAGTTTTACTTACTTATTTTTTTCCCAACGGGGAAAAAAGCAAATCCGCTGTAATGTAAGATGCTGCAAAAACTCAATTAAAAAGACACAATTAAAAAGTTAATGGCCTGTCATTGTGCCGCAGAGTTTAGAATTCGCACATCGGGATAAATTGAATTAGACACCAGGGAAGAGATGGATTCTCTCTGTCAGCACAAAATCTAATAGATCCTTCCGCTTAAAACCACTGCGCTGTTTGTTTTTTTTTTTTTGTCATTATGGTAAATTACTGCTTTACAGGCGCCAAGGCCGAGATGCTCAGTTTTGGTAAAAGAATGGTTAAGACGAACCTGCGCAGCCCGGTAGTCGTGTAAAGACCGCGACTTGATCACAGTGGCTCCCATACGATCCAGGGGGTTTATAACATGAGGAAAGGTGAACAAACTGGTGAAATCAACACTCGAGCAGGTCACCTTTTAAACCCCGTGATGCTGTGGAGCAGCGGACGTACGAGGGTTTCCCGCCACGTCCCCGTGGAAAGATCCGTTCATGAAAGACACAGTTTCCGTGTTTTCTATCGTAAACTGGATTTGATGCAGAAAAGCTGAGATTGAGAAGAGTGTCTCACTGTATCCTGCCACGTGCTGAGATGGAACATTTGGTCGCGTCGCCCAGAGGCACTCGTGATGAAACCGTGTGTGTGTGTGTAGGGGGGGGGGACACTGCCATCCACTGCCAGCTTTGTTACAACTTCATTAGGCAGCTTTGACACGTGACTGAGGGTCTCATTATGGCTCTGGTATCAGCCCAGGTCCTGATGTGCGTGATGTTTCTAGCCACCTTGATGGCTGTTGGAAGACTGGGGGCAGCAGGCAGGAGAGTGATTCGCATCTCCTGCTGTGCAAGGCTTCTGCTTCCACATGGTTTAAAGGCCATGTTGGATTTCTGTCACCAGATACCCCCCCCAGCCAAAGGTTCAACAAGTTGCTTATACTTCTTGTCCCTGCAAAGTGCTGCACAAGCCCTGGTCATGAGAAGTGCATTAATAACAAAGATGTTTATTCCATCTGTGCAATGAGACCGGCGTTCAGCGCTGACCAATCAGAGCTCAGTGTTGAGCTTTGTCCCGCCTTGATTGACGGCCTCACTTGAAAGATGTGTAAATGTCTGTGTTTTCCTACAAACTCCTCGCATTTAAATACTGATGGCGTTACTGATGTTTTGGTCGCACAACTGCAGAAGTGAGTTTTAGACAGAAGTTAAATGAATAAATGTTAATGTCAATGAATACATGACAGAAAAATCGCAGTTTCCTTGTAAAGAATGGTGGTCAGCAACAGCAGTCCAGAACGTGTGTTTTCCCAGTATTGTTTCATTTAGCTGATTTATCGCTTTTCCTAATTTTACGGTAAAGCCAAACAGGTGCTTTTTCTGCCGTCTCGCACACAAGTTCGTGCCACAGGAACCGGCCCCCTGGTGACGCGTGCGCGTGTTCCAACTTAAAAACGTTCGCCAGGTAAACGGGCATCGGCACTTCTCAGGTGCGTTACGTTTTCCCGCCGAAGGGCGTCGATCTCAGCGATCCCCCGAGCTTCACGTCCAAAGCAGCAACGTGCAGACGCTCCTCTCCTGCCGCGAGTCTTAACAGGTTAGAGGACAATGTTCTCCAGTGAAGATCACCGGAACCAGTTAGCTTGAACGACTGGGCAAGTTGTGGCGGTAGATTTAACTGGACGTGAGCTCTACGGTTCTATCGTTCTTGGGGTTTTGAGCATCTGAACCGGTTGGCTTTTTTCGTTTGGACGGCGTTGGTGAGCCTGGAGCAGATGGTGCTGTAGCAGTTGGGAACGACGCCTTCTAACCTCTCGCTCCTGCCAGCTGTATGTGACTTTGGATAAAGGCGCCGGCTAAATGGGAAAAAGAATGATTTAGGTGGCTCCTCTGGGACGCTGGGTAGCGTGGCGGTTGTCGCAGGCGTTCAAATCCTCCCTCCTGCTGTAGTTCCAGCGACGGCGGAATAGCTGGAGCCTCAGAATAACGTGTCGTGATTTGGAATCACATCGAGGTCTCATCTGTGTTTAAAAGTCCAGCCTGTCATTTTCCACAGGTTTACGTCATTTTTGCTATATTTATTCATATTACATATTGATGTTTACGCCTCCGTTCTGTTTGTTGAGTTCAGGTTCAGCGTCTGTGTCGCTGTGACCAAAAATCTATTGAAACAAACACGATTTAACAACGGAAATACAGCCGTCGTGCGTAACTTTTTAACAAATCTCCGGCACAGAGATCGACCTGCGATCGATTAAAAAAAAAAAAAAAAAAAACTCGTTGACTTTGTAAATTGTACATAATAGGCGTCAAACCACAATATCTGACAACGCGTGACTCGCTTGAAGTTTGTCACGTAACAGGTCGGCTTTTGTTTGCGCGATCGCGAACCACGGGTCGTGTTTTTGTGTTTCGCAGTGAAAAGGACGCAGCCGTCCGTGTTGAAACATTTACTACACGTTATCTGTGAAGAGCAGGTTGAGGCGAACCTGCCGTGCAGCAATGTTTCTAACCCTCCCTTCCCGCCTTTGTCCTCCTCCGCTTCTAACTCGCCCTGTGAGCCACTGCTGTCCGACAGCTGTTTTTGATCGGCGACAAAAACCTTATTTTCCGAGTATCGATCCAAAGAAGCCGGTGAGGTGCGAAACCTCGGCGAGACGGATCTGCTGCCACGCCGTGCGGCTTCTTCTCCGCGCCGTTCTCATCCGAGCTCGACCTTCTACGCTAATCGGGAAAAACCGAGGTTCGTCCATCATCCATCCGTCACCTGCAGGAGTTTCTAGGCTCTGATGCTGATGATCCTCGTCCCAATGAATAGCTGCCGCGGTGGTCTGGCCCTCTTTTACCTGCCCAAATGGATGGTGACCTCAAGGATTCCGTGACTCTGTGTGGCGTTTTTGAGAAGAAATACTTTAAACAATTCAAAAAGTAATTCGACATTAAATGTACAATTTAACGTGTTTCTTTAGATCACGCTAGAGATTTACCCAACGTATTTAGCGCCCAGGGCGGATCTTTTCTTGACACCGACTTCGAAATGTTCAAACACGTTAAGCAAGGTGGGGGTCGGCGATCCAGACAACAGCTAAATGCAACTGTTTCCAGATATATGGCAGCGGTGGCAGCAGCAGCTCTCCCACAATGCATTGCTGCTGCTGCATGTGTGTAGACAGGGGTCTGTAAGCATTGTGGGAAGCTGTAGGTGGATTGTGGATCCTCTGTGTGATCAGTGAGTTCAGGAGCTTTGTCAGGCTGGGAAGAATCAGTTCTTTACGGCACTGGTCCTGCCTGGAACCCAGGGCGGAACCCAACCCCCTCCCCACCGCGACTATACGACTGTCACCCTAAATACCACGGACGCGTTTAGCCAGTCTAGTCGCAAGCAGGGACTCTTTCTGTGCGGCGCTCCATGTCTTAGAGCTGAGATGTTGCGAAACAGAACATTCTTGTTTGCTCTTCTTTCAGGTGGCCTCTGCCAGAGCGTCCGTTCCAGGGAAGTCCAGCCTCCTTGTGTCGAGAAGTCCCAAGTCTGCATTAAAACGGATATGGACAGAAAGTAGTAAGGACTTGTCCATCAGCCGCCTGCTCTCACAGACTCTGCACGGTAAAGAGAACATCAGCGCCCTGGACCTGCAGTACAAAACCCCGGAGCCATACTCAGAGCAGGACCTCTGGGACTGGCTCCGGAACTCCACGGACCTCCTGGAGTCCCACTCCCGGGCCAAGAGGCGGCCGATTGTCAAAACAGGGAAGTTCAAGAAAATGTTTGGCTGGGGCGACTTCCAGTCCAACATCAAGACTGTGAAGCTGAACCTCCTGATCACCGGGAAGATCGTGGACCACGGGAACGGGACTTTCAGCGTCTACTTCCGGCACAACTCCACAGGCCAGGGCAACGTGTCCGTGAGCCTGGTGCCGCCCACCAAGGTAGTGGATTTTGACGTGGCGCAGCAGTCCATCATCGACGCCAAAGACTCCAAGTCTTTCAACTGTCGCATCGAGTACGAGAAAGTCGACAAAGCGACAAAGACCACGCCCTGCAACTACGACCCGTCCAAGACGTGCTTTCAGGAGCAGACGCAGAGTCACGTTTCGTGGCTCTGCTCAAAGCCCTTTAAAGTGATCTGCATTTTTATCTCCTTCTACAGTACAGATTACAAACTGGTGCAGAAGGTCTGTCCAGACTACAACTACCACAGTGACACACCCTATTTCCCGTCTGGCTAGCAAGTCGTTCTCCACGTCCTATGGTATCAAAGCGAAAACCATGCCGGCTACCGTCCTGAAGGTGTCTGCAGCTGCACAGCAATGTCTAAATTACGTGTATCTTGTGATTTAACCCACGGAGTTTGACAGCTACATCTTTTTAACATCTGCAGCCAAAACGGTTCAGTAAGAAAATGCAAAGAGACTGAAGAGACCATCGATTCCCACGTAGACATGTTTACGATATTTTCACTTATTAATTCCATACTGCAATTTTTTAGCACGTTTGTACTCGATGGCTCTTCATGGTTGTCCCAAACTTGTTTTTTTTTTATTTTTATCAGTCGTGCCTAGTCTGCTACTATATTTACCGTCCGTCTCACGCGGCTTTTCACGCATCACTTGTCATTAGCTACGTTTAATTTCCTCCCACGCAAGTGGGCGAAAACTCGGACCCCCCGCAGACACTCAACGCAACAAAACGAAAGTTCCTGACCGACAGACCAGGTCAGAAGGGTTGACAACGACAGCGCAAGCGGGAGCCTTTCCTGGTGGACGAGTCTGAAGGTGACGTCTCCACGGTCTCGCTCGCGTTCTGAAGGTACATCATTGTTTACCGCGTCCAGGCGGCGGCAGGTCGACGTCTCTGGCGAACTGCTGTACGCAAAAGCCGTAAATGTGAACAGTGACACAGTGTCCCCGAGGGTGACCGAAACGGTTTCTTCTGAGCTGTACATAGTTACCCCCCCTCCACACGTCCGCCTGTCCGCTCCCCGCGCTCCGCTTGCTTCTGGGTGATGCAAACAATGTTCAAACACTTTAACGTCCATGGAAAACGTACAAAAAAAAAAACAATGTACAGTAGTTAATATTTATTCGGAAACTGAATATTCTGTTAACCGTATGAATGCATTTTCTCACGGGAAGGGGGGGGTGATGTGCAAAAATATGAGTAAATTATCGAAAGGATTTGTTTTTTCCCTCCTTTCCTCAGTTTATTATTGTCTTGAACAGGATGAAATGTTGTCTGGGCCCTGACTGTTCTGTGTGTTCTGTTCTGGTCCGGCTCGCTTTTCCGACGGCGGAAACCTCCGGCGACTATTAAAAAAAAAAAAAAAAAACAAAGCTTGTTCCTCTCGCTGTTTCAGATGGGTCTCGAACATGAGATGTTCCGGTTAGACCGGGACTCCTCCGAATCCTCACGTAATGTTTAGTAAATGTACATTATATTGCTACCGCTGTACAGCGTTTCGCTGCTTTAGTGGTCCTGCCCTTGTTTCTACACGATCCCCTCGACGCAGAACAGCGGGAACCCGGGGGGGCGTCTGTCACGCACTTTCACCTCGAGTCACGACCAATAAAAGCTGGTGATTCATTTAATAATAAATACAGACGTGAGTCCTGTTCATTCGCACGTTACGCTGCGTAAGACGTGAGAAGAGGAAAAGAGCTCGTGTTACTGTACTTTTATCGACCTTGAGCTACTTTAAGATAAAATGAAGTTAGTGAAAATGTATCACCTCCATATTCAGTAATAATTGTGGACTTTTATGCTGTTGAAAGTGTTTGACTCGCTTTCGGTTCTGCTAGTAGCATCTTTCAGCCATGTTTACAGTCTCTGCTTTGGACTCCTTGCTAACATGCTAACAGATGAACAGGCTAACAAGCTAACCAGCTAACAAGCTAACAAACAAGCTAACAGGCTAACACTCTAACAGATAAACAGGCTAACAGACTAGCAAGCTAAACGCTAACAGGCTAACAGACCAACAGGCTAACAGGCCCAATGTCTATGCGCGCTCAACAGTCGCCACGGGCAGACGGAAAACACCGGATGTTTACCGCCACCTGTCAGGTAAACACAGCATCTCTTCGCTCCACCTTAAAGTCACATTTTACACACAGGTAACAAAAAATGCACTAAAAACGTTATTTCCAAGATTGGCACCTCACTGGTTCCTAAGCCAGGAACCCAGAGTCGTGATAACAACTCGAGCCGGACGGCCGGACGGACCTTCTTGGCTGTGTGAGCCGCTTTGTCCGTTTGGGCCTCTTCTCAGTGGCGGGAAACGCCGGCCTCACAGCGGACCTCCTTCTCCCAGAGCAGCTCCGCACAGGTGAGCAAGACGACCAGGTGGCCGTTCCTGAAGGCCTCTGCGAGGCGCCGCAGTTTCCCACACCGCCACTCCGCTGTGTTTGGTCCTTTTGCCAAAACAACTTGAACGCAACTCAGATGTTTGGATGAGCTAAGTAGAGGCTGAACTGTACTTACAGACACATGTTGGTAAATTAGGTATAAATTCTGGAAAACTTCCGTACAAACATCTGCATGGACTTCGAAGCGGTCAGATCTTTTTTTTTCCATTGTGAGGAAATAGAGTAAAAAAAAGCGTAACGGTGGAAAAGCGTAACATTTTTTGACAAAGTGCGCGTGGATAATTTTGGCAGATGGACTAATCTTCTGAAGTCGCCGGTGGTCTGGAGAATAAATCGGCCCCCCGTTCTGGGCTCCGTTGCTTTATTGGAAACGACGTTCTGTCCCACCGAATATGAAAGTGACGTGAAATTGCGAGGGACTTTGCATATGAAAACGTCGCCTATCTGCTGGCAGATTTGAGCCTCCATTCTTCCCCTCGACAGAGAGAAAACGGTACAAAGGACCGAGGTAAAGACGTTCGGCTGAAATACACTTTGAGGAGCACAAGCCCCAAAGTGTGAGAAAAGTGAGCAGCGGCGTGAAAAGTATGTGGAACAACCAGGACCGGCATGATGCGCATAGTGGTGTTTTAATAAAAGACACATATTGAGGCACGATAAACATCTGAACATCCAATCTCTTGATTTCTCTCTGTCCATTTCGCATTTTTCTACATACAGTGCTGTGCAAAAGTCTTAGGCACCTGTAGGAAAAATGCTGTGAAGTGAGGATGGTTCCAAAAATGAATACTTATTAATCAATAAACCTTCTAAAAAAACCTCCGTCAGATCAATATTTGGTGGGACCACCTTTTGCCTTTAAAACACCATTGATTCTCTTATGCAAACTTGTATGCAGTGTAAGGTGGAGGTTGGTAGGTTCTTCCAAACATTTTGAGGCTGAACTGGCCACAGTTCTTCTGCAGACTGACTGTCTCTGCATGTTCTCCCAGACTGACTTGATCATGTTGAGATCAGGGCTTTGTGGGGACCAGACCGTCTGTTGCAGGATTCCTTCTTTTTGCTCAAGATAGTTGTGTATGACTGAGATTGGGTGTTTGAGGTCATTCTCTAAATTTGGGACCAACCAGAAACCCCCCTGATGGTAGATAAGAATCTACCTGTACTTCTCAACACACATTCAAGTTGCATGTTTAAGACTGTTGCACAGTACTGTAGCAGCTTGACTGCTGAATGAAATGTGAGCAATTTGCATTCAGAAACAGTGAAAATGCAAACGTTCCACCTTCTGAGCTCCGCATAGATCTGCTAAGAATCCACCGGACGCCAGCTTGTGTGCAGCTACACACCCAGGAGAAGGGGTTTGGAGGTGCCGGGGGGGCAGGCCGATCGAGGGAAAGACAGGGCACCAAAAAAGTGCAGCTACTCAGTGCAGCATTTGAGGCACCATCTGGAAAGGGATCTCCATCCATCAGGTTAAGCGCTCGGCGTGATGAGAGCAGACAGCGCCGCGTGGGCCGCTCTAGATATTTATCAAACGCCAAATTAATAACCACTCTCAGCCGTTGCCTGGCAGACTCATCTCTGAACTGCTGTTTAACATTTCGCTGTCATATGTCTGTGTCAGGTGGAAGCTATCAAGAACATGCATTAATTACTGGAAGCTTCCGCCGGTGAGGTTCGGGAAAGCTGACCTTCTCTCGCCGTTGCTCAGAAGAGGCTGTGGGGTAAGATGCAGGGTTGAAACCGATGGCCAAAGATCAGAAGGTTTGGCTGAAGTGACTTGTATGGAGCACAGTGTCTGGCAGGCGCTGTCTGCACGTGAGCCAAGTCCACTTAGATCAATAATCCAGTATTTTTCAAGTAAAGTAGTCCCACGATGCACTGCGGTGAGATTCCGGGCAAGCAAACAGTCAGGACCCAGCGGTCCGTCATGAGGCCCACCCACGTTCACACACCGTGGGCAACTTTCTCCAGGAACCTGTCCACCTAAAACACCTGGCTTTGGCCTGTGGGAGGAAACCAGAGCAGCCGGAGGAGGAAGCCAACGCAAACAGGGCAGAAGAGGCAAAATCCACGCAGACCCATTCGGGTCGGAATGTCCGAAACTCGTAGATGCCGACCGCCCCCCCAAGACAAACATCTTGTGTTGAACTACTCTTATACCTGTGAGAGAAGACACAAAGAAGGATGGTTGGGCTTCAGTCTCACTTCAAGTTAGAGTAAAATGTGGTATATTGTGGTGGTCCCTGGTGGTCCCGAAGAGTACAGCAGCAGCAGGAAGACGCCTTTAGCAGCATCTGTGTAGTTTCCCCACCGGGGATTTTAACAGTAGCTGTTCATTACATCTTGTCACGGACTGAGGTGTTTGGGGTCCCAAAGAAACATCACCTCTCTGGTGAAAAATACTCTGCCGGTGTCGTTTCCTCGGTGGCTGCTGTATACGTACGTCGTGAAATCGATTGTTTACTAGGCAAACCTCTCTAACAAAGAGAATTACGTTACAAACACTCCATGCGGGAAAAGCAGGATCAAACGGGATCCGGGGTCTTGGTTTAATGAGGATTGGAGAACTTGGACCTGAGACCATGTTAGTCCAGAGCAGCGCTTGGGATTTTCTGCACACGCAAAGTGACGGGATTATCGCTCGGCTCCACGAGCTTCTGGGAAAAGCGGGAAGCGTGAAGGCGCCGAGCTGGATTTTCAGCGTGCCGGACAAGTGTCTTTTCCAGAACTTTTGCCTCGCACCTCGCTGTGAAGTCCAGCTTTTGCTTCGCCGTCGCACACGTTTGTGATTCTCTTCAGAAAAATCGAGGAGGGTTCTGGAGGAGCTGCACTGATCTGTGGTGACCAAGCGCGAGCAGATCGAGGCCACAGCCGGGCAAAGTCTCAGTTTTCCACTGAAACCCTGTCCTCGCCTGTGGTCCTGAGCATCAGGAGTTAAGGTTTCCCCCACGGGGCCACTGGGCTCCATGACGGGGTGAAAAGCTCAGAGCTCATGGATCGAAGAGTTTATTGATGTGGTTTGAACATGCGGTCAGAAAGCCACTTGGTCGCTCATCCTGAGTACATCAGTGGGATGAGACCCAGGACCTGCTGGAGAAAATCCACCTCCCTGCTGGCCTGGAAACACCTGGGAAAGGTTTGCTGGAGGTCTGTCTGCTCAACCTGGTCCCACTGTGACCCCCTGCAGGACAAGTGGAAAGAAAACCGTTTATTTATTTATTCATTTGCCTGTCTACCAGGGCCACCATCCATACTGCATGCTAGTCATAGTTAAAGAAACCGTCAAGAAGGAGTCATCCTGAGGACTAATAACCATCTTGTGCTACCATGTGGTCTGAGAGGAAACACTTCTGATCTCCAACGGTTTTCATAGCTGTTTTCTCGAATAAAAATGCTCATTGGTTACATGCGTAAAATCAGGGCCGCTATTCCCATTTGTATGAAAACCACTCGGTGGTCTTTAAGCTCGGGTGATGTGAACCACGAGGCTGCTGGCTCTTCCTCTCATTCAGCTGGTGCTGGGTGGGGGGTGGCATTTGGAGCGGGAGGCTGGGAAGAAGATGGGGATTCATTGCCGTTTCTTTTGTTCAGCACATGGCTGAGCACAGGCCTTGCATCTCTCAGATCCATTTGGCCCTGTGAGTTGTCCTCCGGAACCGAACGCCTGCAGCCTGCGAGACGTCAGTTCTTCTGTCTTCGCGCTGTACGGTCTGCTGATCCGTGTTTCAGCAAAGTGACATTGTTAGATGCCGGTTCCCACACTTCTGGAAGAAGGGGGGCAGTGTTGTCTCCCCTCGGACTGCAGACGTTTGCCAGCGGCGGCGTCTTCGGCTCTCGTGAGCTGCTGTCGTGAGGAGCGCCGCTCCATCCATCTGGGTTCCACCTACCGGGCGTGTCGACCTTGAGGAGCTCATTGTGACCTTGAGAGTTCACCATTTGCCACAGGTCCCGTGACAATACACAGTTTATACAATAATATATATTTATACACACAAACGTTTCGCTATATATTAATCTTGAGGATGTTTCACTTTCATGAACGTAATAGTGAGTAACTAAGTATCAGATGAAGATGTGAGGATAAGAAAAAAACTTTCCACACAAGTTGGTTCAGGTTGTATCTTCATATGATACTTAGTTAGCAACTGAAGTTAAAAACCTAACAAAATGTTTGCTTCTGCTGTGTAAAAACAAGGTCGGTTGTGACCGGTTTCGATCTCCTTCGCTCCTGCGTTGGTGGAGCGTGGAAGGGAGGTCCCCTGCTTCACGTTGCCGTTTCCTGCTTACCCCACAGGCTGCGGTAATCTGGTGTTCTGCAGGGGCAGAGGTGGAGACGTCTGGGACGTGACCACAGGACAGCCACCTACGTGGGGTTTAGACACCCGTGTTAACGATCCCACCGGGCTTCTGCTGCTGCGTTCCTGTTATCCCGAGTGCTGAGCTTCACAGAAGGAACCTTAGCCTGATTTTTTTTTTTTTTGTGATGGTTGGAATCATTTCAACATTTTTGCTTTTAGTATAACAAATAATTAGAATAAATAAACACAGATTGTCCTGGACTTGAATCGCAGGCAACACATGAATTCACACTTACATTTGACAACAACAATAAAAATAATAATTAATGATTTCCAGGAATTCTAGTAGCCAAATGAACATCTAATAGCTAACTGAAGCATAAAGCGCTGAGCAAAAGTCTTAGACACCTGTGGGAAAAATGCTATGAAGCGAGGATGGTTCCAAAAATTGGTTCCATGAATACTTATTAATCAATAAACCTTCTAAAAAAACCTCAGTCAGATCAATATTTGGTGGGACCACCCTTTGCCTTTAAAACAGCATCAGTTCTCTTATGCAAACTTGCATGCAGTTTAAGGTGGAGGTTGGTAGGTTCTTCCAAACATTTTGAGGAACTGGCCTCAGTTCTTCTGCAGACTTTGACTGTCTCTGCATGTTCTCCCAGACTGACTTGATCATGTTGAGATCAGGGTTCTGTGGGGACCAGGCTGTCTGTTGCTGAAGATAGTTGTGTATGAGTGAGATTGGGTGTTTGAGGTCATTCTCAGGCTGCACAATGAATTTGGGACCAATCAGAAACCTCCCTGATGGTAGATAAGAATCTACCTGTACTTCTCAACACACATTCAAGTTGCACGCCTAACACTTTTGCACAGCACTGTATATATGTGAACATGTTATAATATACAGCATCTGTATGATGTCGTAGCATAACAATGGCGTCCAAAGACAGCTGTAGGAGAACATATACNATATGTGAACATGTTATAATATACAGCATCTGTATGATGTCGTAGCATAACAATGGCGTCCAAAGACAGCTGTAGGAGAACATATACAGAACTAGGCATTCCCAGCTTGTACTGTAGAAGAAAAATGCTCTGAAGATGCAGTGAAACACCGCACCTGTGCAGGATGCGTGTGACAGTGTAATGGGTGTGCAAGGTGAACGCCGCACGAGACAGCGTGCCACGACACGACGGCCGTGCCCCGCCCTCACGGCTGTCTTCTCGCGTCTCACACAGCGTCGGTTGTTCTCTCCAGCAGGAAGCATCTTCCCTCATTCTGTCGTTTGCACTTTTTCGATTTTCACCACGGCTAACAAGACAGACGGCGATTCACTTTACGCCCGACTGGGCCGTCAGTTCCAAACCCGCCCGTGAGGGGAGGACGGTTTGTAAATGATTCCTAAATCCCTTCATTTTAATAGTTTAGTAAAGATGCAAATGCTGTTGAATTTGTAACATGGAGAGGAACTTCTGTGCCACGCTGAGTGGGTAATTCAGAGGCCTTTTTGGCTGAATGTGCTGAAGAGGCTGAAATCTAGAGGAGTTATTAGATTGGGGCCGTGGACTCACTGACGCTGCATTATTCCTCCCCACAATTAGCACATATTGAAAAACCCACACAGTGTCTCGGAATGAAGCGTGACGCCCAGTTACGCCGTAAACGGTTGTGTTATTGCGTTTAATGGAAAACTCATACTTTATGTCGACAACACGTTGGTTATTCAGCCCCCGCTCACAATTACAGCCCCTCTCAAGCGATTTCCCGCAGTTCGTCGCGGCTTCCGCTCCATTCCGCCAGATCCGCTCGTTCGGGACCAAACACACTCAGCAACCGTGTGGCACGAGTGTTTGTACGTATAAATATAATTGGTATATGAATAAATAAAATAAGTTGTCGATCCCATTAAAATTAATCCCAGTCTGTTTTTCCGCTCAGAGCACCATCAAGTTCTCTCATCCTCGTTGGATACATGAAAGGTCCAGATATGAAGGTCCAAAATTAGTTAGATTTAAAGAATCGCCATGTTTTTTCACCGATGGACGGCACCGGGTCAGCAAGAAGTGGCGATTCATTGGAGAACTTCTAATCCTTCCCTCTGTTTGTACTGCTGGTAAATGGTCACATACACGCACTAGGCACAGGATGGACTGGATGGAGATCCGCCACACAGCAAAGGGCAGAAGAAACCACAGATACACTCCTTTCTTAGGCAGAAAGCCCCTGGTGTCATCTTAACAACGTTTACAGGACCTGTGTCTTCTCCGCAGGCAGGAGACGTTGGGCTTTCGTGGATCCGACAAATACATAAATGCGTCTTGTGAATTCTTGCCACCAGTTGACTACACGTTGTTTTTTGAAGAATTACATGTGACATGGAAGCCGATTAATGTGGCTGAGACCACAACCGCCACGAAACCTGAACCGTCGCCTCGGACTGGGGCCTCCACCAAGTGGCAGTTACTGCCATCTGTCATTCTGTCGAAAACACTTGTCACAGCTAAGGTCTTAATTTGATCCAAAGCAAAGTGCTGTGACACTTTGCGAGATTTTAACCAAATCCGAACCTGCAGTTTCTTGTGCTGCGTCTACTCGTAGTGGCCTTGGTAGGTCAACGCCGTTTTGAGGAGGAGGGAAGCAGCCTGGCTGAGCTCAGCTGGAGCCTCAATGTAACTGCTGTGGCACGGACCTCGATCGACCGGACCCCGGCCGGCAAAATACTGCAAGTCCGCCTCTCCAAAGAGGAGCCTGAGCCAGTGGAGGTGAGGAGAAGGAGATTCTCAACGTTCGCTGTGATTCAAATGTTCGAATGTGTATTTATTTGTTGGCTTGTACGGCAGGAGGCCCCCCAGGAGGAGCTGGAGACCTCTGCTGCTGGAGAAAGGAAGGCCGAGAGGCCGGTTGCTGTCATCGGGACCCTCGACACAGGTTGCAGCTGGAAATTTTTAAATCACTGCTTAAAACTCATCTCCTTTCTTTGGAATTTCCATTTCTGTTGAATCCTGCTGCTTCACTTCTGTATCTCCTCTTCACTGTTTCATTACGTTGTCTTAGATTCTGTCATTAGATACCAGCCCCCCCCATTCTGTCTGAGCTTCTTTGATCCACAATCGCCGACGATTATTGACCCCCCCCCCCCCACCACTGAGGCCAGACAAGACCTGCGATGAGACCAACAATTTACATCGTCGGGAGCTGAGGACCCCCCGCCTCGATGATGTGACCAGCTCACCTGCTCCTCAACATCACTTGGCTTCTCTGTCCTACGTAGTGTTTTCCGTAGCAATATAACCTTTGTCAGCTGTTACTACTGCCCCTATTTTCCATGAGTAGGAGCCCAGGAGGGGGGCAGTCACTGCCACTCAGACCCAGAGATTTATTTTTCTCCCTCGCCTCCTGGTTGGGAGTTTTTTGTTGTTTTCTCCTCAGTTGCCGGCAGGATTACTGTTTTGCGCTTCTGCCCTTTTCGGTTGTTCTCAATAACCTTTAACCTTTATCTATAGCTTCATTATATACTTGTTTTTTGTTCCGTTGTTCTAATCTATTGTTCTGAGTCACCGTGTGAGAAGAAGCCTCTATAAAAATAAATACATTCAGCTGAGATCGAGGACCAGGAGAAGAATCTCCCATCGTGTGAGTTCAAGGGGAAATGCTTGGCACCAATCCAGACTTTCCTGAAAATGTTGGTGTTGAAAAGTTTGTTGCCTGCACTGTAGTGGCACCGGTCTCCTTGAAGCCCGCGAACGGCTGTACTGGATAATTGCTTTGATGTTCAGTGTGTTTCCACATGATGGCAACTCAGTTCAGTGATCTGCAGCGAGGAGGACCATCCTAATGGATTCCACAGCATCATTCAAGCATAATTACTTTTATATCTGCTTTCACCGACAACTGTCTGCGTCCCCATGTGGCTGAAGGTTTCTTTTACGTTCCCGTCCATGAACCACCGTTTGGTCACACCACCGACACGCCTCGGTATGCAGGCCTCTTGTTTTTTCCCCGCGCTTCAGACTTCAGGCTCTGTGTTGAAGCCGCTCTGCTCTGCCGGAGAACATGAAAGCTCTGGACTGTTGGAAGCACAGCATCGGCCCGTGATGCACGTTCTAGAAAAGACCGGACATTAACACGCCTGTAGAGGAGTAGTTGTGATAAACACAAAACAAGCTGGTTTCGCTGGTTTAACGCACCTGCGTTCGACGCCTCCGACTTTGGAAACGTGTGCGTCGGGGCGTCTCTAACACCGAGCTCCTCAGAACTACGAGGCGTCACTCGGTTACCAAACCGACAGCAAAACCTATTGCTGGAGAGGCATCAGAAACAGGAATCGGCTCTTTTCACAAAAAAAAAAAAACCCATATAAACAGCCACATTAAAATGTTCCGTCGGCAGATTCGCCGCAATCTCTGCAGTTCATTCGGCGATAAAAAAGAACTTGGTTTTGTGCAGTGAACAGAACGAGATTTAAACATTTTCTGACGTGGGACTTGTCTGCTTTTTTTGTTGTTGTTGTTGTTGTTCTCGTCGCTCCGGCGTTAATGGCCGTTTGCCTCAGATTAATTACCCTCCGCTAACTCATTTAGTCGGGGCAGCTGCGGAACGTGAGCAGCCCCCCGATACGTCCCGGTAAACGACGCCCATCCATCACGGCCGCCCCGCAGCGCGGGCCGGGCGGCGTCCGAACGGCTGAGTCCTCGCAGGCGCAAAACCGATGCCCTGCCGCCAAGACGCAGGCTTGCTTGTTCCCACGTTCGAGCGAAATGTTCTCGTGCTCTTTACCGAGCTGCGACCAAACACGAGGCCCATTTCTCCTGAGCTGAGCGGACGGCGGGTTTCATAGCTCACGTTGGCAGCGACGAGAGCGGAATTCTGTGATGGATTAGTTCTGTCTGGTGGTTTCCACGGCGCTGTGTCCGGCATCTGCGTTCTCGGTCTCTGCCTCCTGTGGTCCGGGTTCCAACGCAGTTCCCGCTGCGTCCTTCCGGTCACTTCTGCACAGTAACAGCCATCACAGTCGCTACGTTTGACTGTTTTTCTACTTTATATTGTTTTCATTTCTTCATTTACATATATTTCACTATTAAATGTTTGTCACCATTACTGCTTATAATAAAGAACAAACCATAATGTATAACACTAAATAAACAAGTACCAGTATAGAATCACAGAAATGCATATTTGGGACCTCATTAACTGACAGGGAATTGGTGTTTAAAGGCTTATTTATGGCGCTGAAATAGGTGCTTTAAAGGGATATTTTGGGGGCATTAACTGGGTTTCTCACGTGAACCTTCATCCTCATAAGAAATAAGGGAAATAGCTTCCTGATATTCAAGGTTCTCATATTACACCCATATCCAGGAACCAGTTACCGCGGTAAATCACCGGTAAACAGAAATGGAGTCTTGTCCTGGTTTGCGAAGGAGCGCAGTTTCCCCACAGGAAAGACCACGCGGGATCGGGGCCGATGAATCTCCAAGCTGCGGGACCCCCCCCCCCCCCCCCCCCCCTGGGCCCCCCCCCCCCCCCCACCCACCCAAAAACAAGATGTGTCTTTGTCTTCTTTCCACACCATTACTTAGCGGTGACATTTACACCACAACAACAAAATAAACAAAGCAAAATTAATTTGGCGGAAGATGAAAAGTGTTATGATAAATGAATAACGGCGTTTCTATCCTAAAATGATTATCAAGGAACCGAGTCTAATGTTGAAAACCTTTTTTTTCCCAGCTATTACACCGCAGTCACGTTACCTTCCACTAAATGAGCACCAGGGCAGGACAGTTTACTGTGTTTGCGCCATAATGTCACACGGGGTGTGAAAAGCAGCCAAAGGACAGTTTGAGGAAATTTGCTCCCTAAATCATTAACCCTGGAAAACAGAAAGGGTTAAACTGCAGCGCAGGCCCGCTGGTTGACACTGGTTAGTTGACAGGTGTCTCACCGGCAAGGTCAGGTACTGTGTTCGGCACCCCGCGGTTTACTCACTTCGACACCTTCTCCGCACCAGCTGAGGGTAGTCGATCTGCTGGGGGGCTCTGGAGCAGAAGTTACCATCGAAACCCTTCGGTTCCGCCCGCTGTCTGCCGCGTGAAGAACACGAGCGGCAACAGACTCTCCCGCCAAATAAACCGCCCTGACCTGCGAGGAAAGCGAAGAGCGCGAGAACGTGGGAGAGACATAGGCGGCGAGAAAAGGTTACAGTGATGAGCGGGTGGGCGCGGCGTCTCCGCTTACAAGTGAGGATATTAAAAATGCAAATTTCGCTGCGCCTCCGAGGAACTCGGCCGGCGACTGGGGGAAGATGGCGGCGCTTCTCCATTCATCATCCTTTAAAGCACCGTTTCCAGCCGCAGCCGCCGAACTGACAGCGCAGGGGGGGTGCAGATGGCTGCGCCTTCCCTCTGATCATTCATTTGTCACCCTAATTGGAGCTAAACAGCCATCGCCAGAGGACGCCCCCCCCCCGAGCCCCCCATGTTGCTGCGCTTCTGCACACGAAGTGTCAACACTCAACATCTGAGGACAAATGCGAGTCACACTGACCACTTGCATGCTTTTCATGGTAAAGCAGGGCGTGGATGTCCCTGTTGCCTCCTACTGCGCGCACACACAAACACACACACACACACACACACACACACACTGTGCTCTCCGGGTTTATCCTGTTCCAGCACCTGTAGTAAAGGTAAAGCTCACACGAGTCGATATTTGGGATGTTTTTATGAAATGCTGGCAACGGGTGTCACTTGGTAAGGGTGGAAAAGGTCGTGCGTGAGAGATGTTTCTGGGTGTACGAGGGCAAGAAAAGAGAGTTAAAAGGTGAACAAACACAAAGGCGGAACAGGCGGTTTTGAATGGAATGAGGATTCACTTTGCTGGCCGGGATGGCGATAGTTTAATGGTTAGTGATGAATGTCCGGCTCCCTTTATTGTGGCTCGCAGTCAAATGGTATAAATTGGGCACCAGCTACATACCTTTTTAACACAACTGCTGACTTCACACTCGAAAGACAGCGGTTTGAACCCGACGTGAAATCCTCTTTTTCATAAACTCCGCAGTCTGGATGTTCGGTAAGAGGGTTGCGGTTTATTTTTTTTTGGTCCCCAAAAATCAAACGCGGAATCAGTTAAAACAAAGTCCTTGACGGCTCCACGTCTCCTCCTGTCCTCCTCCCTCTCAGGAAGGTTCAGCGGTTCTTATCTCCAAACGGCCAGGATGGGCCTGAGCGAGACAATTCCTCAAAGCAGGTAATTATTTACCCTACGGGGGGCACTTTCACTGCAGGGGGGGGCGGCTGTCACCTGTATTTCTCCCTGTTCGTTCCATTTGCTGCCTTTCCCCACCTTTAACTCGTCTCGCTTAATAAAATAACCCCGCCGGTCCTTCGCCAGCGCCGTGAGGGGCGGAAGAACGGAAATAAAAAAAGAACCGCCGTTCCTTCTGCGAATCTCCACTGAGCGGGAGCCGCAGTGACCCTTGTAAGAGTTTTTTTTCACGCTTTTTCGCCTTTCGAAAAGGACAAGGACCCCACAACTGAGCCCCCCCCCCAACAGGACAATACAGCCCATCTCTTTTATTATATATATAATGAAATAAAGTCACTAGTGTAATGGAGACAGACACACATACATATAAATGCTGCTCGGCACCCTCAAACTCCCAGGCTCCCCAGGAGGCCCGAGTCTGAGGAAAGGTTACCCCCCCCAACAGAGGAATTTATAAGTATAAAACTAACCTCACTATCACGTAAAATTAAACAATTCTGAGGCTGCAGCTCGATTTAAAAGACGTCCGATTGTCTCCATTGTTTCAGTGTGTATGTTACGTCGTGTTACGTTACACTTCACGCTTTATTTCATTTTATTACATTGGGGTATGAAAAGGTTACCGTAGTGCACCGTGCGGCACTATCCAGCGCTGTAGTAAAAATATTGCGCTTAAATTGTGCTTTTAATTTTTCACACTTTCACCACATCCAGACTCCTCCCCCACGCAGTCCAGAAAACAGCACGGCAGTAATAGTTCCGAACTTTCTTGGGTTATATGTGGTTGAGCTGGAACGGGAGTTCACGTTTAAATGTACGTTTGCACATTTTATATTGAATTTTATCATTAAAGCGCAAACCAACGTCAGATAACAACCTGTTATTTATAGCCAAGAGTGTCAGCTGAAGGGGCTTCCAGAATGATCTGTGCCGGGCGAACCGGGACGCTGCAGTTAATTATTATTCCTTTCGGGTGAGTTTGACTAATAGCTGCGCCTTTTCCGCCACTCCTGCTTCCAGGTTAGACAATACTGAGTAGGGAAAGTTGAGGGTGACTGAGAACCGCTGCCAGTTTTGCACTTGGAAACAATTATTTCTGTAAACATCTGCTGGCTGCATCTGCGGGTGTCACACCGGCGGAAGGAAGCAGGTTAGAAAGGATGAGTGATGCTCTGAAGTCCTTAAAAAGATCCTCCTGCTGCGCAATTTTACTGCAGTTCCCTTCTAATGCAAGCAGGCTGTGACCACTGAACCTGAAATACCTGTGTTTGGACTGTGAAAACCCCACCCGGACACAGCAGGCAAACTCTGCACACCGAACCAGATTCGAACCCACAGCTAAACAGCCCAGAGGTGGCTGAGGCGGCACAACTCCACGCGGTCCGCCAAACTACTTCTTGTTTTCTAGACTGTATGAAAAAATATACAAGATCACAGCCTTGATCTTCACATTGGTTCTTCTTCATATGCAGGATCAAGGAATGGAGCACTTGCAGACCTCCTCCCTACAGCGACAAACAGAGCAAAATTCACTGACAGTAAATAATAATTCATTCTTACATTAACAAAGTTAGGCACTGATCCGGCGAGAAATAAAGAAAACGCTGTTAGTATTAGAGTTTAGAGACCCGTGTAACTGGTGNGCAAAATTCACTGACAGTAAATAATAATTCATTCTTACATTAACAAAGTTAGGCACTGATCCGGCGAGAAATAAAGAAAACGCTGTTAGTATTAGAGTTTAGAGACCCGTGTAACTGGTGTAAATTACTCTCCTCTGTTAGTTATTATCCTACATGAGGTCTGCAATGTCACTGCGAAACTATGCTGGGTTTATGTCACGATTTTACGACTATTTTTTTCTTTCCACTGTCAGGCCATCAGTCTCTGAGCTCCAGAAGNCGTGTAACTGGTGTAAATTACTCTCCTCTGTTAGTTATTATCCTACATGAGGTCTGCAATGTCACTGCAAAACTATGCTGGGTTTATGTCACGATTTTACGACTATTTTTTTCTTTCCACTGTCAGGCCATCAGTCTCTGAGTTCCAGAAGGACAGAGACCTCTGGTAAGAGCACCTTCTGCAGGCCTGGGGGTCAAGCCCTAATCTTTTCGTGTGGAACCCACCCCCCACAAGGTTCTGCTGAGCACCTGAACGCTGCCGTGTCGCAGGGCGTTTGTTTTTCGAGCTGCAGGCCGAACGCTTCATCCTGCAGTTGTGTGGGAGCAGAGTCAGAGCTCAGTGTGAGAAAAGCTTCTCACATCCTTCTGTTCACCACTCACACCGACAGGAACAAACTTCAGTCTTAACTGCTCTATCGCTCCCATCTTTGTCTCCATTTATAAGGTTCAGCCTGTGGGAAACATCGGGCAATAAATAAACAAAAAACAGTTTATTTTGACAATGTTTTAATTCAGCAACAATAATTGAAATAATTGAATTCACGCCCTGCAGAGAATCACACACAACTTACTAGCTGCCATGTGAACATCTCTCGTTCGCTATTCATCTGCAGCATCACGTCAACATTACTGCTGTAGCACATTACTGTAAACACATAGAGATACATTAAAATTATCCTGATATAGTCATATAATCTGCAGTATATGCGTGCTGTAATGCAAATATTTGACTTGAAGTCAAACATTATTTGTAAAATACGATACAACTTGTCCTCCACTTGTGAGCAGGTTAGAGACCGGAGGCCAGGTTGTAAGTCGTAAATCGGATTGTACTGATCCTAACCTAACCCTAACTCTAACCTAATCCTAAACTTACCCTAACCCTAAACCCTAAGTGTGTTTTCCAGCATACAGTGACTTCTTCTCACACACTTGAGGTTTTTGATCTATTTTCTTTTATTTCTGACCACAGCATTATCGTCCACAGTATTAAATTATTCACTACTGTATTGTTAGCGAAGTTTAGTAGCCACACGCCTCTCACCTACGCAGTTCTTACGCTCTGACGTCCCACAGCTGTGCAGGTGCAGTGTGTTAATCCACTTTCATCACACTCACGGAGTGCAGTATAAACTATAAGCGCTCAACCGCGCTACAGTTCAGCGTACATTTTCGTACAGCTGTCGTTACGCCCCGATGTCGTACGCCGTACTGCACAGAATTTTCACATATGCATAAGGATGCTGCAAACATCTGAAGATGCCCATCCTGGCGCTGACGCCCGTTTCTCGCGGCCGCGGGGTAGGTGCCGCAGTGACGCGAGCTTCGCTGAGCGAAAGTGACAGAGCCAGGGCTCCTAGCCTGCGCTGCTCGACAAGCTGTGACCACGGCAACGGCCCATTAGCCTCGTAATTAATGAGCAAAATGACAGGAATCGCAAAATGTTGCTGGAAAAACAGCCGGAGGGGGAAACAGTGCCTTCAAGAATAGGACCTTTGCAAAAGTAACAATACTGTGCATATTTATACAATGGTGTTGAAAAGATATAAGCTGCTTCATTACATCGTAGGCATCTTCGCTGACAGCCGGGCGATTATTTTGACACAAGACGTCAAAAAATGTAAGATGTAAGACGTGGACACCGGGGGCAGGTTCTCCACAGCAGCAGCCGAGTCCCAGTCCAGATTTGGCGTGACTTTCAGGCCCCTTCGCAGCAAAACAGCTCGACGAAAGGAAACAGCACAAAAATTCCAAGCAATTTTTTCGAGAAAACAAATCGCTCCGTGGGCCCCGCTGCCGCTCTGCAGCTGTCAGGCTCTCCTGCAAGGGCAGGCAAATAGAAACAAAGGTGATGTCAGGGCTTCCATGAGAGTGTGATTGCCAGACTGTTGTCACACGCCACATTCGCCTAGACTGGCGGCAGCAGCAGCTCCCGAGTCCAACAGGTCAGCTGAGAATGAACAGAGTAAAAAGCACTCCGTGGTTTGGTTAGGGTTGGGGTTAGAGCTACACACCTGTAATACTCCATTTTTTGAGCTGGCCCAAAAGAACCTCAATTTGGCTGAAAAAGATCAATTGCAACAATATAAAAATATGGTAAATACCTTTTTTGAACATGTTTACTAAGTCGTAACGGTGGTGAAATGTCGCAGATTCCCAAGCCGTGCGTCTGTAAGCTCCAGCCAGGACCTCAGTGCCACGTGGGGCCAGACCCCCTCCTCCCCCCATCAGCAGCCCCGAAAACAGCTCCTGCATTTCAAGGTCCAACTTTTTTACCACAGTACATCTACCCCGGGTTTGGCGCTGCGCTTCGGCGCTCAGTGTCTTCCTCAGAGCGGTTTCCCAGCAGGAAGTGGGACCTCAGATGTAACAAATCCAGGTGATCTCAATAAACATGCTTAACATCACAATGATTTTTGTTGTTACCCAGATTCTCCTTCATTTCTGTAACACAGTTGAACACATAAAGTGCATAGTTTGTTGATCACACTCATGTGGTGTAACTGACAGCTCCAGCTCCGCGTTGGGCTGTTCCAGCAGTTTGACCTGCTGTCATCGTGGTGCGGACCCACACGGTTGCGCCCGAGTGCCACAGCCCCTCTGGTGAGCAGAGGGCCGGAGCAAAGACCCACCTAGGTCACCTAAGTCTTTAAATGGCTTCTACTCACATATAAAGATCAGGTAAAGCGCTGGGGGGCGCCCAGCCTCCTCCTTGCCTGCTGGGTCATGTATGAATGACTTTTTGCTCACCGCTGGTGGACAGTCGCCGCACCGCAGACCCGACTGAGACACAGACTCACGTGTTTCTTCACATCTGAAACTTCGAGAACATCGTAACCTTGGAGGGTCTCGAACGTTGTGATTATATCAGCTCTTAGCGGTCCCCCAGATACACGGGTATTTACAGGTGCATTTGCAGGATCCACAGGTGCATCCAACGCAATGTGAAGCTCTTTGATCTGCGTGGAACTCTGGGTAAAAAATAACTGAAGCACTTTCTAGCTTTTATAAGCCCACGACAAAAGACAGCTTGGTAATAAACTCTGCCTGTTTAGGCCTTTAAGCGGGTGACAATCTGGTGAACCACCGCGCTGGCCGAATTTCCCAGGATCCATTATTCACAACCGTGCAGGTTTTTTTTTTTTTTTTGAACAAGAGAGGAATCAAGTTTCCTTCAGAGGTTCCACTGGGTTTTTGATGGTCTTTTCCGGAACGTTTGTGTCGGTTTTTCTTTCTCGTCATATTTGGACAGGTGGGCGAAAAAAGAAGCCGAGCGGCACCGTCGTCTCTCTCCTGCCACGAGGCGATGCAGGGAGAAAATGCGATGCGAAGATGGTGTTTTATGTTAAACAGCGGAGCCGCGTTGTCGTTTCTTCGGCAAAAGTTAGAAAGGAGACCAACTGAAGTAACAAAAAGTTTGAGCCTCGGCAGAGACGTGCCGACAAACTTGAAAACGCCTTTCATGGGAGGCCCCATTCCTGTAAATGTGCTGGATTTATAGACAGATACATGTATAAAAGTATATAAATGTGTATATAGGCCCTTGCAGCTGCTCTCTTTATTAATGCCAGGAGGAAAATTGAACTTGCCATGATGTTAAACTGCTTGTTGTAGCCAGTGGAGGTGAAAATTATTTTCAAGTAGACAAAATGATCTTTGGATTAAGAACCAGGCAGGCGAAAGTTGATGGGACCACCTTTGAGCAGAACATCACTCTGAAGTTGTCGTCTGTTACATATGTCTGAAACACGCTGCGATGACATGAGAGATGAGATTCACCGGGATGAAAACCACCGAAACAACCAGCTGCCGTTATGGTCCAAGCGGCACGGAAAACATAAGCACTTCCAAGCGCCGCAATCTGCATTTCTCCTTTTTTGGTCCACGATGTTCTGACTGAAGCACGACTGCAACTTCCTCACTCTGTGCTTGGAAGGTGCACTAGGGTGTCCATCTGAGAGCTGAACCTTTGTTAAAAACCTCAGACCATCTGCAACCACCCCAGGTTAGCTGGAGTCCGCAGGACGCAAACTAAATCATACCGGTAATCCGCCGCTAAGTAGTGCAACCATTTGTAATTTGCTAAGGACGGGATGATCTGTGTCCTGTAACCCGGATGATGAGTAAACTCAAAAATTACGGAAATCGATCATTGTTGAGTTAATCTCAAAATACTGGGGTATAAACCAGGAGATTTGCTGTGGGATAGAAATGGGATTAGACCTGCTGCTGAGGGGTCCCTGTAAGTACAGGCTGTAAGGAGAAGCAGCACTACAGTAGATATTTATGACTGAAGCCCCTCTGGCGTAATTCCTCTTCTAGAGCTGCTTCACTTGAACCGTCGTGATGGATCCCAGCTGCCACTTTGGTTCGCTTCTCAAACAGGCAGAATCTTGAAGAGCCGCATCTGTGACCGTCCTGCTCAAGAGGGGCCATTCAAACCCATATGGTCAAAACGTGGTAACGTTGTCCTCACTACTCCACTGAAGAACAGATGTTCCTGCACTTTTAAATTTATTTTCTCAGTCCACATCCAAAAATGCCAGGTGTTTCTTTTCAGAAATGCTTACCTGGGTTAAAACAAGATCTCTGTGCAAGTTTTCCGTCCTTAACTCCCACCTCCTGCCTGATGCCAGATGATGCCAGTCAGACCCTGCGGTTCCAGTGCTGCTCCAGCAGAGACAATGTCATCCGGTCTTTTGTGACATTAGCAAGCCACCTGGCAGCCACCCCCAGCATGGCCGTCATTAGCTTTGCCTTGCGGACTCTGGTGCCGGATCCCTGTCTTGCTCCTGCCCCCCCCAGTATCAAGTATTCTTGGATCTCTAGAAATCCTTCAGCACATGACAGCGTGTCTTTGTCACGTCAGTGGCCACACAATCCCCTGGATCTCAACCCAGGACAGCATCGCAGGCACCTTGTAGAATCCCGGGTGAATTGAAACGGTTCCGAGGGCCAAAGTAGACACAGCACGTTGCTGGACAGGTGTACCTAATAAACTGGCACCTCACTGTATAGTCTGAGATAAAAGAGGCTTAACCGCCATGGTGACACGTTGAGCCGAAGGGGACTTTTACAGGCGTCAGATGCGTTTCACTTTGGCAACACAGGTGGTTCCTCACGCTTCTGCAGCAGGACCCAAACCTCCAGGACCTCAACGCTGAACAAGCGGTTAGAGGTGTTGAGCGAGTCGTGTCGGTGGTCTGAAGACGATGAAATGTTTTTAAACACAAACTCAAAAACGCTGCTTTATTCACGCCGAGACCATCGGCTCTGTCCTCATTACACCTCACCTGGACTGAGATTTTGGAAGACGGCGGGTCTGGCTGGGGCACAGGAGAAGTTCCCTCAACTGCAGGCTGAAGCTTCTCAGACATCACATGAAGATAATGATCTATAAAAAGAAAACGGCTCCGCTTGGAACATGTAAATAGACATATGTGCTTAACTCGCACGGACAAGTGGAATATTACTAAACATTGCTCCAGGTTGTGAAAACACGCAGAAACTAACACCCATTTTTCTGCTGTTGAACGAATGCATTTCCAGCTTATTCCTCCACATGTGTGTTGAAGGTTTAGGAGACAGTATTTAGATATATCTTTATGAGTGCGTTATTACAAGCTTGTGAAAGTGCAGATCGAACAGCTGCGTGAGCAATTTCAGTGCTTCTGCCACTCGTGAGCAGAAAATAGACAGGAGATCCTCGAAGGCCGAGCTGCGAGACGCAGCCGGGCTTCAAAACAGGATGGAAAAAGTCGCAGACATACGGGGTGGAGGCCAAACGCAAATGGATTTACTGTCTGCGTGAAACGCTGCATCCAGGAAACCCCCCGCCGGGCCTCTCCCCTCCCGAGGCGGCGGCTCACCCGCAGGCGTGAGACTGACTTCGGCGGCTGCCGTCGCAGTTTTCCCTAAGAGGACGAGCGAGTCGGCAATTTAATGAACTGAAAATAAAATGTGGGGAACAAAGAAATAAAAACAAGTGCGGAGACTCCTTGCTATTTCCCAGCATGCCCTGTGCACTTGAGGCAGCCAGAAGGGTTGTATTAACCCCTGGCATTTTACTTTTAGTGGAGAGCAGGGCCACGCAGGGTACTTCTAAAAAGCATTTAGATGCAATATGGGTTGGCATTTCCTCATATAAACTCCTCCTAATGGGCAAAGTGATGGAAGACGGCCACCCGCTCTGGCTGGTAATGAGCGCCAGTCGTGAAAATGCACGTAATGGATTGCCGGGGAGGACCGGCTGGCATTTTCACGCCGGCAGTTGTGGTGGAGGAGCTTCTTGGAAGAGCAGCACGCCGCTCAAGTGGAGCCCCACAAAGATGGAGCCCAGCTGAGCTGGCTTCGCGGGTCAATTTTGACCTCAAACATCTAAAGCGCTGTAGAGGGTCCTCCTGGTCCCTGAGCAAGTGCTCCATCAATCTTCTGCCTGGTGGAGTCCGAAGAGGGCTGGATGTTGGGAGGTGCGGTTTGTTAACGTGAAGAGCCATCTGGACGTTGCACGATATGGGTTTGGCATCGTTCTTCTGCTAACCTTACCTCTAAGGTTGGTGATGGTTGCGGTGGTGGAGGTGGGGGGGGGGTGTGGCCAGACGCACCGGGTGAGAAGCTCATCGCGAAGCAACCAGGCCAATGAAACCCAGCTGGAGGCTCCATGCAAAGGAGAAAGAGAAGAAGAGCCGATGGGCTGGGCTGGACAGTTGGTGCTGGGAATTTGACCTGTTGAGAACTTGCAGATGGTCACTGTAGTTGAGACCTGTGGCTATGCTTTGGTGTTATAACATAACATATCAATAACAGGGGCACAAATTTTAAACTACAAACTGGGTGGCAAATAAAAGGGACTGAACTGATCTGAAATGAAGTCCCAGGAACAGAGAACCTCCCTAACGGTCAAATCCTTCAACCATAGAGAGTTGTATTTAAACTGTTCATTTTATTTTTTTCAGTACAGTTTGTTTATTGTTTACCCTAACATACATTTACATTAAATTATTCCCCGCTTGGGATTCGTCTCCTTCACCTCATGCCTTTTATAGTTTTTACCCCATTATTCTCGTTTCTTCTCTCAGCCTGTGATATGGACCACTTTGGAAAGTTCTGGAACACAGCATCTCTGCTGCAGGTCAGTTCAACGAACAAAGGAGATGTTGGTTTTGGACCGTGTAGATCAGGGACTTTTGGGCCATATAAAAAGAGAAGAGACTGTCAGGGGTTTATGTCCGTTGTGGATATCAGATGGTAAACTCTGCAGAACTCAGACCACCTTATGCTCCACTGAGCCTCATCGCTGAGACTCCAAACAACCTCAGATTGCACAAAACCATCGATTCTAATAACATGAGGTCCTTTCCTCCTATGAAGCGTGAGCGACTTGAACGGGTCACACGAGAGGCCACGTTACTGCGTACGAATGGGTCAAAGTGCACGAGGATGAATGTACTGTGTTCCACCGGGTGAGGGTGACTTCATCTTACTAACCCAAACGTGACCCTGACCCTAACCATAACCTAACCCATATCTAACCCTAATTCCAGAATTCAGGGAGCCTGTGTGGAAGAACGTTGCCCAGTTTCTCGCAGAGCCCAGGAGGCCGGAGATGGAGCAGCTGTGTGTCACTTACTAGATGACGTCTAAAATCCAACAACGTCCAGCATGTTTGAGCCACTGGAGATTTTGCTTTTATTACTTTTACATTTAGCCGATAAACCAACTGAAATCCCATATTTAATCGACCCTCTTCGCAGACTTACACTAATACCATCAAAAGGAAACGGGGGTAGACATACAAAAACAAAAGATACGGCGGATTTTCTAAATAGTTTCCATTTTTCTAATGCCTGCTTCACTGTGGCCGTCGTATCGGTCCGTTTGTTGTGATGCGGCCGGACAAGAGGGAGGCGGACAGTTTTAACCCTTTGTTATTTTCCGGACGCTTCGTAGACGCAGTCAGAGCGGCGGCCGAGGAAGGAAACGTCCGACTGGGCGACAAAAGCGCCCCCCCACCCCCCACCCCCCACCCCTCGCCATAAATCCATTTCAATGCTCACCGTGTCGAAGTGCAGCAGCAGCTGCCTGGGCCCGAGGAGCGAGGAGAACACTCGTCCACTACTCCATTCTCACCATGGAGAGAACGTTCGCGCCGACCACCGAGCTCCGCTTATCTGCCGCGGCCCAATTCTTACTGTAACCAGAATAAGCAATATTTCCCAGTATTATTCATTCTTTCTCCCCCCCAGGAGATTTATCTGACTGTTGAGGTGGAAAATTAATATTTTACACTTCACTTGTCTGATCAATTACCAACAAGCTGTTGTGGTATTTTGCAGCAAGAGGAAAAGCGGACTTGCGGGGGATCATCGGAGGTCCTGGGGGTCTGTTCACCCAATACAGACAGAGACACAAAGGCGTCAAAATGAGGCGACTCACAGCGAAACTGTTCTTCCGTCACACGCCTGCGACGCCGACGGACGACAATCGCTCTCGTTCGCTCCCACGGGCTTTACAGCAGTCAGATGTTTTTTCCGTGTAAGTTCTTCTTGTGCTTTATGAAGAGCACCTTTTCGGCTCTCCGGGTGTTTAAAAGTCTAAGGTTAAAAGGCCTCCTAAGCCCTTTCCCGCCTTGTCTGCGCAGGCGAACCTGTTTTCGCGGTACAGTGACGTCACCGTTACAACGAAGCACCCGCCCGTGACACGGAGACTTTTTAAAAATGTACTTTTCATGTGTCTTTACCTGGAAATGCGTCGCAGTACAGACTCAGTAGGTAAAAACATCTTTTCGCTTTAGTTACAAGTCCGAAAAGGTTTTCTTACACACCTGTTCCTCACCTGACAAACCTAATCAGTCCCAGTAAATCTGTTTTCCAGGTGAAAATGTGTAAATGCTGTTATTTCCTAAGGAGAAAAATTGGAACATTCAAAGCGGGATCCAAACACACTCAGAATATATGAATATATGTATGCGCATGTTTGATGACAGAAAGCAAACAATATTTGAGAAAAATAACTTAATATTATCCTAAATTATCCTTAACATAATAAACAAGGCAAGAGACCAGAGATCACGTGTCAGCCGAAATATCTGCATGTGCGAGAATACGGATTATAAATCACATTTAAAGGTATAAATTCCATAATTTCCCAAAAGTGAGAATTTGTGTTTTGGATATTCGCACATGAAGGAAAAAAACACCTTTTCGACCGGATATGAATGACAGATATGATTTTTGGATGTTTTCTCTTTATAACAGCCTCTCCGGAGTGTGTAACGTATCAAGTCATTATTAAAAAATAAAAATAAGAAAAATAATAATGTCTAGTCCAAGGGGTCCACGCTGCTCTTCTTTTCTAGGTTTTTTTTAAAAAATAAAATCCAATATTTTGAAAACTGCTGGAAGCAAGTGGAATTTGGGGAAGTTAAAGATTCTCAACAGAGTTCAGAGATTCACTGTCAAAACAGACAGGGCTGCGAAGCGCGAGCCGGGTTGCGGGGGTACAGAAATAGGTCCTCCCACCTCCACTGTCACGGAAAAACACGCTTTTCGGGGGGCTCGTCTGCGTTGCAGGTGGAGTCGCTCGGAATCCGGCATTTAAACCGCCGCTCCGAAATAACGGCCGGGTTTTCGGGGGGCGGGGCGTGACATTTTGAATAATTAACGTCACACAATTTTGCGCGCCAAACGGATCGGTCCCGCTGCATCGCGGGAAGCCGCTCCACGCGAAGACGAGCACTGTCCTCCGACCCCCCGTCGCCGCCGAGCTCTGCTGGGGGTACACACGTGGTACACTGAACCTTCCGCAGCTGCACGTGCTGCTCCGGCACAAAAGCAACACGCGTGGAAGTTCACTTTGACGTGAAAAGCGACCCAAAATGGCCCCGGAATGTGGGGGAAATGGGAAATAAGTGCGGAATAAGTATGGAAAATGTCTGCTGTAAACTGTGTTGTTTCCGCTCAGCTTCTGGCCATCTTCATCTCGTGGACCTTCTCTTTCCTTCTCGCTCAGGCTTCACCTGCAGGTTCAGCAACACCCGGTGTCTAAGACGTAAAAAAAACTCGTCTTAATGCAAGAAATAAGAGCGGAGTATAGAAATTCCATTCGGTTCGGACCACATTTCTTCTTCACGCCCCGGTGCGACAGCCGCGCGCGACGTTTAATCCGCCTTTTGTTTGATCGCCGTGCGCGCGCGCGTCTCCTTTTGCTGGGCAGAAGATGCGCGCGACGTTATTTCGCCACTTCAGAGGAGCTCGCGGAGGGATGAGAGGCGCGGCGTGTTTAGCTGTATTTCTGCAGGAGAAACTCATTTGCGGGACCATCTTATCTGGGCGGCGCAGCCTCGTCGCCAAGTTAACCTTGGATATTTGGGCCCGGTTCTGAGGCAGCTCGACTCTCCTGAAAAACACAAGGAGGCTGCGGTGAACCCCCCCCCCCCCCCCCGGGGGGGGGGGGGCCGGGGGGGGGGGGATCTTCACTGACAGAAGGGAGAACAACACACCATATTCTTTNCCCCCCCCCCCCCCCGCTGAGGCAGGGGGGCCAGTAGGGGGCGTAGTGGTTAGAAACAGGCAAGGTGTTGCGCCTGATGAACTGCTGTAGGAAACTGGTTTCTGTTCCGTATTCAAACCGCAAAGCTGAGGACAAACAGACCCGGTTGACAGGGAGGGTTATTTTCTGTATATTGGAGATGCTTCCAGATGCCTCTGCAGGAGGTTTTGAAGCACAGTGGTGGTGGTGGTGGTGGTGGTGGTGGTGGGGGGGGGGGTTGGTAAACTGTCAGGAGTGACGGGCAGGTAAGCAGTACAGGTCTTCATTTATCATCTGTGTCCCCGTCACACGCTGCACCAGTTTGGCACCAGTTTGAAATGTTCTAAAATCCTCCAACGGTTTGAAGCTCCAAAAGACGTGGCGCTGCTGACCCAGCCAGGTTCTCGCTCCCTCGTGAGGAAATTTACACACCACACAGGGACGTGAATCCAGAGTGACGGCCGCTAGTTACGGTAAAGTCAAGTGTTACCCGGGTCTCTGAACACGACCGAAGGCCCCATTAACCGCGAAACGGAGACCGTTTGTCACGTTTAAAACCCGAACGTTACAATAAATCTGATCCCGCTTTAGAGCTGGTTTAATCTGACTGCGATCTGGCTACATTTTCCGCTGGTTTGTCCGCAAGCGTAACGGTTTGGTTAAGTTTCCACCGCGTAAGTAAATCTGGTGTAGAGACGCAGCTCAGAAGCTTTAAATGTCTTTAAGTGAAAAACTCGCCGTTGCAGGAACTTCCCGGCCAGTAAATAAAGCCAAAAAAACCCTGATTACATTTTCAGTTTAATCCCTTTTCTATGATCTTGGCTGCTTTTTTTGGGGGGGGGGGTGAATATTTAAATAACTACTCAGAATTAATCTTTTCACTACCTGCAGGCATCAGGGGAGCAGGAATAATAAATTGGGGGGAAAGTGCTTGGATTTTTCCGCCGCTGTAGGTTCTGGAGCTGTTTTTTTTTTCCCCCTCCCGACTCTGAAGGATCCTACTGACGTTGCAGCTCAAGTTTTCATTTATTACTGACCCCCCGATTTCCCTGCACCGCAGTGATTTACTTTGAGGTAAATATGGGGTAAAGCTGGAAAGATGATGCGTGGATGATTTGGCACCGGAGGCCAGTGAGTGCAAATGGCGGAGAGAAGCGGTAGCTGGTGTGAATTTTCCCGGTGACGTCGGACTGCGGGGCAGCAAAACTGTCCGCTGTGATAAGTGGCGCAAAAGTGGGCTTCCTTCACATCGCAGCTCACACCTCCCCGTAGGATCCCTCTGTCTTTCCAACACCGTTGAAAAAGTTCATCTTTTTTTTTTTGTTATATTAAACTGCTTCAAGCTGATGGGAAATAAATTCTCCAATTTGTGCAGGAATATGAAATGTACATTTTCCCCCTCTTCACAGATTAAGGTAAATATATACCTCCCGGAGGTGCCTGGCGGTGGGGATCTGCGAGCACGAGGAAAAAACATCCCTGCGGATGTGAATCGTACAATAAATTTACATTAATATACATTGAGACCAAGCCGACCGTTAATTTCACTGCGCTGTGACACACAGGGAGATTCAGGGAGAAATGAACACTTTGCAGAAGAGATCAGACAACAACTAAGGACCGTGTGAACACGAGTCCCGATCCGGTTTGTTTCATCCAACGTTTTGCCGCATTCCTGCCTGAAAACTGAGTTGCTGAGGAATAAATGGATGAAAGTGACCCTGGACTGGGAAACACGGGAAACAGTTGTGCTTTCAGGAGTTCCCCTCCAAGGTCTGGTGTGAGAGGCGGGAAGCTGCCGGATTCCACACGAAGCCGGAGATAAGTATGGTGACCTGAGCCAGCGAAGAGGAGGATGAAATGCAGTTTGGAGACCATGTGTTATATACTGTACATTATACGTACGTGAAGTTACACGTGACGTTGTTCGCAGACGCGATCGGACATCGTCGCGATGCAGTCGCCTCCACCTCTGCCTGGTTTCTCCTGGACCACGATGCACAGCCCACTAGCAAATTGATCAGGTAAATAAGTAGGTAAATAGAAACCTATAGTGTACAGACCAATAAATAAGTAATAAACAACATGATACATAGATGAATAAACGGGGGGGGGGGTGTAATTTGTAAGAAAAATCGATGCAAACAGTCAAACAACCATTGGGGACGATGGAGGAGGTCCGTGCGAGATGGTTAGCGCTTGGGGGAGGTGATCAGTGGAAGATGGTAGGGGGATGATGGTCAGTGGGAGGTGGTCGGTGGAAGATGGTTGCCGGTGGGAGACGGTTGGTAAGAGATGATGGGTGGGAGGTGGTCGGTGGTGATCAACACCTCCTGAGCTGAGTTCCTGGAAAGCTTGCAGCAGAAATAACTGCCTATCATTTCCCTGAGAAGGGCTGCATTAATCAATGAATTGGTCTAATTTTGTTCCATAAATAAGCAGCAGCTAACAAAATCAATGCAATACATAAAAGTTTATCAAATACACAGTGGTAATTAATGAACGGAGCCTTATTAACTGCAGCTTAGAGACAAGCCTTCACAGTTTGATAAGCCGGTTGACTGAAGCTGTTCCTTTACATTTAGCAGAGAAATTCCAAAACCCCCAGCAGCGGTGGAGCAATAAATCAAACCGGGTCACTCCGTGCGGGCAGCAAGTTGGCTAATTTTAGCAAACAACACCGTTGTCTGCCACGCAGAGACCAACTCAAACAAATATAAAAAGCTAATGATTTGTAAAGTCTTTTAATGTGTTCTGCGGCGAACGATTCCAGTTCCGAGAGACGGACCAAAGATAGCGGATAAGGAGGCTCGTGAAAAAGTGTCGAGGACCGCCGCTGAAGGATATATCAAAATGGCTCATAATAAACTTGTTGCTGTTTGCTGATAACATTTAATGGAAACTGAAAGATAACTGGATAAAAACAAAAGTGATAAATAAGGTATATGTCTTAAAACGGGAGGTCAAACCTCCAGCAGGTGGAGCATCGTCGATAAGTCAAACCTCGCCCGCAGTTATTCCTACTTACTCCTGTTTATACGTCTATGTAGATTTATTTACAAGTGAAAATCAACAAACACAGTTAAACCAAACTCTCGCTTCATGCATCTAGTGTCATAACAGTATAACTGTCGAGTACAGCTGAGTATAGAGTGTTAATTATTTAAATTCAACACCAAACCCGTCAGTTACACGCACGACGTCCGTGAGCCGCGTGGAAACATCCGCATTTCTGCACAAGAGGCTTTAAAAATGTGATGTGATCTTCATCTGAGTCACAGTGATCGACGCTGTGTGTGTAAAGCTCAACATCTGCTTGTCTGTTTTTTTTCTTCCTGCACCTTTTCTCACCCACAGTCTTGAGATTTGCTACACAGGTACGAGAGGAGGTACGTGACGTTCATAGATTTTCTCGTTCCACACACACACACACACACACACACGTACTAAATTCAGCCAGTTTAAAAGGTAATAGTTTGGTGACACAGTTAGACGTCGGAATGAAACCCGTCACCATGGCCGGTGGGTGTTTTGCTGTCCACTGCAGACCGCAGCTGTTACATGTGAGCAAATGAAAATGTGACAACGAATAGTAACGTATTCATGAGACACATCGGTGATGAAAGGATCATAACGTTTGGCAGTATTTTGTTTTCCACTTGATCGGTGTGCCGCTCTCTGTCGCCCACCTGCCTGACTATGTACTAAACACACCAACTTTAAACGGTTTGGTGGTATGGAGTGTGTGGAGTGTGTTATTACCGCGACGGCTTTCCGGGGGGTTCAGCTAGTGATAAATAACACAGATGTGTTTGTTAAATGTCTTTATTCATTATTACGACCGAGATGAAGATCTCAGTGCAGCCCTTCGTGCAGAAATCCACATAATCACCAAAAAGGGGTTCGTGTACCTTCTCCCCCCAACAGCAGCATTAAGGTCGGTCAAATATTTTAGCGCGTTGACAATCTGACGAAGCCGACAACACGGACTGACAAGAGCAGCTTTGCGCTCGGTTGCCCGGTGGCTCGCGTGCGGATAACAGCTTGTGCGCGTTTAAAAGTGCGTCGCTGTGTCGTCTCCTCTGCACTCGGTGACTTTCCCAAACTGTCCGAGAGCAGCGGCTGCACATGGCGCGAGGCTCCGGGGGAAGAAGCACCGCTTGAAGGCCCTTTCCAGATGGCGCTACAGAGTTAAAACCCACAGAGCGTCTGGCCGGAGGCTCCTCCGGGTTCGACGCTCTGCTCGGCCGGCGCCGCGGCCGCTAATTAAAGAGCGCAGCGTTGGCCCTCGCGGGGGGGCGGTGGTGGGGAATCGTGCTCCTCCGTCAGCAGAGGGGCGGGGAGGGAGCCTGCTGCGTTTGTTCTGGGGCCGTGTGTGTTGGGGGTCAACGGGGGCCTTGGTGGTTCATACCTCACTATCTGTTCCGCACCTTGGCATTGTTGTGTGCCGCGCTGCTGGGGAAGGAGTGTGTCAGTCTGACAGCGCGGTGCAGTCTGTTGACCCCCCCGGAAAAAAGCACCGCACGCAGACAGGGCAGCCGACACACTGGAGGGGAATTACATGTACAGCGTTGAGTCTTTTCGGCCTTTATCTGATTGTGTGGAACTGCAGGCATGCTAATAACATAACACAGACTGTTCTCGATGTACAATGTACTCGACACACGATGATTCTTACTTACATTGGTTAATAATAATAATAATAATAACAATAATAATAATAATAATAATAATAATGTGACGCAGTGAAACAATGAACCTGTGCAGGATGTGCGTGGCATCGACATGTAACGGTTGCGTATGGTGAACGCCGCACGAGACCACGTGCTACGACACGACGTCTGCATCCCTCCCACGCAGCCGACAGTCATCTTCTCACGTTTCACAGAGTGTTGGTTGTTCTCACCAGCAGTAAACATCTTCCCACAGTTTGTGATGTCCACGAAAGCCACAATCATCACGAAAAAGCGGCACGGTCCTGTCCAGGAGACAGAGAAGATGCTGTGACCTGAATACAAAACCTGTACTCCTCAAGGAGCGTGCAGGAGGAGAATACACTGCCGTACACTGTTCACTACAAGTGGTCACCTGAAGACACCTAAGATCCAGCTTCACAGCGTGGTCGTCGGTCTCTAACGCACAGTCGGCCAACCAGCTGAGGTACAACATCACCTGTGAAGCTTTACGGTGCTGATGCAGGGTATCTCGCCATGTGCCACACTGTCAGTTAATCCCATTTCCTAAGCCGGAAAGCACAACTGTGTGAACCGGTGTGATAACTCAGTTGTCAGCTGCCGTTACGGTCCAGCACTGACACACACGGCACGCAAGTGCGTTTATCACAGTGCTTTGTGGGGTTTGGTCCCAATTGCACACAGCTTTTTTTATCCAACAAACCAAAATATATCGAGAACATGATGTCAGGTTATGAGTTTATCAATTAAAAGTTGGTTAATCCCCTCCGTCGGGCCCCGTTGAAATACAGCCACTCAGGTGTGTCGTGAACGGTGACCCAAACCTGAACTGCGCTTCAGTCTTACTAACCTGCTCAGAAATATTATACTGGGACATAACACTTTGCGGGTCGTTTTGCTTCAGCAAGGGGGCTGCAACGAAAGCGGATTTAAACAGTGCAGGACAAGAGACCGACGGAGCAAAAGAACATAATGAATATATATTCGGGAGAGCAGGGAGGGGCAGCAATAAATCTCTTTAATAAGCAACAGGCTTATGAGGAAAAATTGTCCGAGAAAAATGAGAAGTAGTTTATTAATGTCCGGCGTTCCCTGTTACGCCGCTGTCTGTTTTTTTAGCTGTGTAGAGGGAGGGTTTTTTAATGGCTGCTGACTCACTCACGGTATTTCTTTCTTATTAACTTCATGGGAGCCATTAATTTTTCCTCCCAGGCCTGGCAGGGGGGGTCGCGAGCGCGGAGCACTGGGCTGCGCTGATAAGCCGCCGCAGCTCCCGCTTGTCACGTGCCCCTGGGATCCGGCTTCACGGCGACAACCTGGCTCGACGTGTCTGCAGCAAAACGTCTCAGCCAGACCCTTGAGATCCTTCAAAATGACCCAACCAGCCAACATTGCCAGTTGTGGGTGGAGCCAGAAAGCAACACAGCTAAATCATACTGGCATAACAAAATATAAATCTATTATTCTCCATTCATATTGAATTAAATTCATTATATAATTTATAATAAATTATAATTAATAAAAATCTTTTAAAATTTTTATCATGAAATAGATTTTTTGCTTCTGAATTAATTTCAAATGAAATTCACGCCATTGTCGACTTCATCTGCAAGTAAATTTTGTGAAATAAAAAAGAGGCACATATTCAGTATCGTTCCTTTATACCCTTTAACAGCAAAGATTTGCTGCCATTAAACTTGACCATGAAGATCAGTTACATGTCTAACATTTCATTTCTACCTGTATTTCTTCACAGTGGGGTGAAGATGTGTTGCGGCTTAAAATTCGTGAAAATGAGTACAAATGAGGAAAGTGGTTTGATTTAGGATTGAAGCTGAAGTGCTGCCCGGTTTATTTCACTGCTGCCTGTGTTTTGACGTCTATATTGTATTTTTGCCCCTTCAGAGCCTCCACCCAGCAGCTTATTCCAACAAGTCTAACCCAAGAAGCCTCCTTTGTCACTCCGTGCGTGATAAATTGAATTATTTATTTGCAGGGACAAAAAATGAGGTGTTTCTATCCATCATATGTCAGAAGTGAGGGGGCATTCGGGACGTTTTGAAACCTATTAATATTAAAGTGGAAGAAGATCTGTATTTGAGAAAGATGCGTTTGGGGGGGGCGGGTGAGAAATATCTGCTCAGGTTCAAACTCAGGTTGAAAGACCACATTCAGAGGCTGGTCTGTTTGAATACGACACGTTAGGCTAAAAATGCTGCTTTCCTAGGATTTTATATGTGTAAAAATATTATTACTGTTGATGCTGCTGTTGTTGTTATTATCTGTGCATTTATGTATAATGTGCTCATTATGTTGGCATTTTTGTTTACATCGGAAATTTGAAACAGTTTCTTGTAAATTACATTTGTGGTCATGTTTTGAATCATCATCAGATGCTGTGGAGGATGTGAAGGAAAGCAGGCAGGGCAGCACAAGGTGCAAAACTACATTTATAAAGTTAAAGAAGCGCTGCACCGCCTGCGGGTGACAATCCATCCGTCAGGAAAATGAAAGCGTCTCCGAAAGCCCTGCCGACGGCGCCGGGGCAACCAGGAGCAGGTTTTTATAAAAATTGTTGAGCACTTTGAAGGAAATTGAAGGATGTTCCACATGAGCTAGTCGAAAACATGAGCTTGTTGAAAATTCCGCTCGTGTCTACATTGCTGGGACATGATTGAAACATCAAGGAAGAGCAAGTCACGCAGATGAAAGGTCACCTGGGAGATGCGACCCCCCCCTCCCCCCCGGGCAGTTCAGTGTTTTTTATACTGTCAGCTATTGTTGTCAGTCATTTGCAAATAGCTACCAAACAGATTCAACAAGCAGCAGTCTACTTTTAAAACTTCTGGATAATAGATTTAACAATAATCGCCAGTGTTATTGAGCGTTTTTGAGTCACGATCAACAAAAGCGCAATAATGCAGATGTCCTTCAACTTGTTTGTTGGTTGGACTCGGTAAAAACTGAAGCACGGCTACAGTCGGATTTTTAAAATTAACTTTAAGCTACTTTAACATTTTGTGTCATTAAACAAGTAAACAAAAATGTTTCCGCAATCTCTTTCTGTCCCACGTGCAGATTCTGCTTTGCGCTCTTTACTGCCGTCTATTGGCTTGGCGGGTGAAGATAATAATTTTGGGGACGGAAAATCAAGTGGCACCATAACGCTGTAAAAAGCAAGCGTGTTAGAGGTAAAACATCTCACTGGTGTTTGACAAACGTTTTAAAGAAATAGTTTTTATATCACTTCCTAGGCATGGAAGATAATGAAATGTGGCATCGTAGGTGTGAAAAACTGTTCCCGACAGGGCGTAGCTGCTCCCGCTGCCTTTAACAGCAACGACTGCAACTAAACACCTCCTGTAGCTGTGGACGACTTTGGCCCACTCCTCAAAATCTCCTCAACAGTATGTGCCAGGTTTTAAGCATGAACAACTCTGACTATTTTGACAAGGCAGTTCTATAACTTTTGTTTTCAGCCATGTGTGTTTCGGATCATCATCTTGCTACATGACCCAGGTGGTCTTCAGTGTCAACTCAGGAACTCATTCTCCTTTCAAGTTTCTGACACAAAGTAGAATTTATGGTTTCTTTGCTGACAGCAAGGCACTCAGGTCCTGGGGCAGCAAAACATTCCCAGACCACCACACTGCCACCATTTCTGGGTGGCTCTGACTGGGGTTTGACTGAGGTTCAAAGCCTTAGAAATGGTTGTGTAAGTGTGCCCAAACCAACAGGCTTTGGCACCATGGGTCTCCAGAGGAATTTCCAATGGGTGTTGCTAGAAATGTCTTTTGTGAACTTGACCTTTTTTGACTGAGGGTCAAGCACCTGAACATTACATTGGACAGGGCTGGTCCGAATCAAGCCCACCTGCATTTACATAACTGACAAATTACCCCCTAATTTATGTTAAAGATTTTCACACCTCTTATTGCACACGTCACTATCTCCCACACCAAGGAAGTGAGATAACAACAGTACTGGTACCAGTTCTCTTTCAGGCTGCATCCACGTACTGCCAGAAGTATGAAACAGAACTGATCATATTTAACGTCAAAAAGCTGCAGAAGCAGAGGGAACTGGAAAGGGGGTAAATACTATGTGACAGCGATGTAGGTGCGATCGCACGTCCTCACAGCACCTAATCTGGGCAAACTCTGTCCCCACCAGGTGTTTTTGACCCTGCCAGGCCAACCAGGTGGAGTCCCACCACGTCGATGCTGTCATTCTCCTTGTCTGTGATCCTATCCACAGCGAGTGGTGGAATGAGCAGAGGATCAGGCCACGGCAGGGGTCCCAACCTCACCAGAATGGCCGGTAACACCAGATGGAGACCCTCGCTGGGTCGAGCTTGACCTTGCATGCTGGGGTCTGCAGAGGTGCAGATGGGCCAGCAGCTGATAATAAGGCTGAGGGATTCCAGAACAGGCTGGGGGCAACCTGGTTGAGAGGAGGCCACAGAGGTGAAGTGCTCCAGGAAAGACAGATTCTATCCCCCGCAGGGGTTTCTGATGCAGAACGGTGGAGCGGTGTTGTGGTTCACATGAGGCTCATTTTGAAAGGCCTGGGATGGTCCAGTTCACTTGGTGTCAACCGTGCAGCAAAGTGCTCAGAGTTGAACCTTGAGTTGCAGACCTCCTCTGAAGCTGAAGTTTGAAAAATGTGGTTTGACGTGTCAAGTACACTCTGCAAAATATTGCATTTTTTTCCATCCAAACATTATATTAGCTGTTAATAGCAAGATAAACGTCCTCAGAAACTGTCAAAACATAGAGATGGAAAAGCAGCCAAGCTGGGTATCATTTTGCCAGCATGAGGAGCCAATCACAAAAGAAAAATGGTGTGAGAGAGAATGATGGAGAAACCAAAGGTACAAAGAAAATGTTGCAGCTCAGAAAGTTTCCTCAACTTTCAGCCACAGTGGTTGTTGGACAAGTGAGTTGATGTTCTGCTTTTCTCGGTTGTTTCTTGGAGTCAAACAACAGTGGCAGCAGCTGAGCGTGTGCGTTTTGTGGACCTGGTCTCAGGACGCAGTCCGTGGTGGAACCCAAGCGGGGAGAGTGACAGGAATAAGGACATCCTTGTTTTTCAGAATGCAGCTCTGGCTCCGAGGGTCACCTTGAGACGAGGGGTGCCCTCCGAGCAACATGTGCAGCACACAAACATCTCCAAAACCTGAGCTTGGAAGCTGACCAGGGGGTTGCCAGGTACACTGGTAAGCATCCCACTATTTATTCCTTAGATATTTCATTCATTCAAAATTCATCCTGAGAGCCCAGTGAGGAGGCGGGTGGGAGCTGGAGGTTACGGTTGTGTGATGGGATCAAGCTGTTCAGATCCTGGTCGTCCTGGTAAAACTTCAACATTCAACGTCTTCCTGGTAAGGAGACTGAAGACAAAAATGAGCAAAATCATGTGATTCTTCTTAGTCCATTTGTTCACTTTTTTGAATTAGAAGGAAGATGTTAAGATAGTCGACTGTGAAACATTTGCTGTTACATGAGCAGGTGCCTCACGTTTTGTTGGCAGATTCAACACTGCAGAGCAAAGTTTTCGTGTTTCTCTCATGAGTTTATTCAGGGGGAACTTCTGCATTTGAACACTTGGTAATAAAGAATGTTGTGGTCGCTGCATGAGAATTAATGATTTACAAGTAAAATGCGAAAATGCTTTAGCGTAAAATACCACACAAAATGCCTTCAACCGAGGTGAAAATTCTTATTTAAGATGAAAGAAATGCGCCGGTGATACCCGGTGTTCCAGGTAACCGTCACCACGCTTCTTCGCGTTTCTTGGGCTTCACGCTACGCGCAATTTAATCGCTTTTCGCTTCTGTTACTCCTCTCATGCGTGAAGATCTCATTTGAATTATTGCATAGAACAGGGTGCGGAATGTGGTTTTCATAAGCTGAACTATATAAGCAGTTTTCTCCGGTTTGGTTACATTTCACAGCAAAACACCTCACCTGCGTCTCGCTTCTCTATAAATCTATATGTTTCTCAGAAACAGGTCAGCTAAGCAGCAAAATAAAAATAATAATGATAATAATAAAAACGCCACTGTTTGGTAGTTGAGAGTAAACTGGGGCTCCATTCCACCCCATTTCCACTATTTTTACATTCACTTATTTTAAATTTATTTTCATTTTAACGCAGCTCAACGTGAATAATGTCAGAATAAAACATCCAAAAAAGTTTTTTTTCTGCTATAACTAAAGGCGTCACTGACATTTCAGGTCCTTCAGATGAGGAACTCGGCATAAGCACCATCGACGGCCCAGTTGCCCAAACTGGAGGCAAATGCATGATAAATATTGTTCCCGCAAATTGCTACAGTGAAAAGACGACCCCGCGGTGCACATGGATAAAGCAGAGTAAGTCGCTCTGGAGAATGAATAAAGGTGCATTTTACCACGTTCTGTACTTCCCTGCGGTTTACCGTTTTCACTACACCTTGACATTTCACCGGGTGGAAATGCTTTTCTCCCATTTTGCCTTTTGTTGTCTTTGCTTGTTGCGAAGTTATTAAATAAATCCCCCCGGGGACCCCCTGATGCGATGTTACACACAGAAACACCACATCCACCTCACTCCTTGAAGCTCCTGTTATGTTTCTCCACACGCTTTTCAACACCGGGTTATGGGCTCTAACCCCAGCGACTGCGGCCCGATTTCCTTCTTTATGACTAACTGCGTAAACTCTGCGCACGAGGGGCTTCTCCACAGTTTGATCACAACATAAAGTCTGCAATAACACTGACAAAATGTACTTATGAGTAATACATGGGAAATCAGCGGGATCAGAATTAAATTGCAGGACGAGGGATGGCGCCGCTCTTCCAGCCGAGGTTCTGGCGAGCCGCTCATTAGCAGGCCCACGTGAAAAGCAGGGGAGAGAAAGCAAAAGACGGGGAGCCACGGATTGGAAATATTATTGAATTAGACTTTGTTATTATTTTCCCCTCAAAGCAGGCTTTAAAAATCAAATTAAAACGCACAATTAAACACACTCATTCAATTATAAGCAGAAGGCAGTTTTTCTCAGTAATGAGAAAATGCCGTAGATTAGCGACTACGCGGGTAATGGCTTTAAAAGTCTTCCGAATGCCTTTATGTGTGGTTTTTAGAATGTTTTACACTTGAGTTTTTGCCTCCTCATTTCAAACGTCTCACGGTTTCAGATTAACTTTTAAACCGCACTGATTCACGGACACGTCAGTGTTTGGATGCTGTACCGCGGTATTGTTCGCACAAGTATGGTTTTCTTGTATTACTATGAAGAGTAAAAGTTGATAAAACCTGTGCAGGGAACAAACTTAAACGTGAAAAAAAATCTGCTAATTTTAAAGCATAATTATAATTTTTTTGCTGCATATACAGTGGGTACAAAAAAATACACGTACGCACCTTTATGGAAACTGCAGGTTTATGCGATGTCAGACCAGAAGTCGAGATACACCATGCCAGACATTTTTCCATGTTTAATGTGACCTTATTAGGACAACGATAGATAGATAGATAGATAGATAGATAGATAGATAGACAGATAGATAGATAGACAGATAGATAGATTTTTCAGAACCAACACTGTTCACCATGAATCTTGGTAGTTAAAGCTCTCTCCCTCTCTCTGCCTCTTGAGTTAGTCTTCAGCCATTTTCTCAACCCCCACTTAACTGGAAACTGCCTTTCCTTACAAGGATAATCTTCACTTTGGGGATTATAAAGTTATCCAATAGTCATCACTTTTTTTGTCAGCTTAGTTTATATTAGCAAACAGCCCATAGCAAAGCGATTTGAGCTCAGTATCGCAGTTCAAAAGGAACACAGGGGCTTCGCCCAACAGTTCAGCGGTAAGTAGATTAAACCTACATGGTGATCATTTAGCACTGGGTCCCCGCCGTTCCCAGGCCTGTCCCGCCTCGGCTTCCTCACAAATATTATTTTAAGAAAATGGATGCTTCTGCCAGCCCAATGGAACTGTCTCTGTAAATGCAGGTTGAGCCTTTAAATTAGTTTGCTATAAACAAGCCCTCTACCTGTATCGTGGTTTTCAAGAAGACTGAGGTCAGAAAAGCATTTGCACTGTCTGTGAATTTCTCATCTTGAAGGTTTTATACATTAATGCAAACCGTTACTGAGCTGCACACAATTTATTCTTGAAGTAAGTTATTTGGCCTCTGAATTTGGGCTACATTACAGTGAAACTCCTTCCGCTGCAGACTTTTTATGAGCTCCTTAATTTTTACAGATACCCAGAGTCTTGTCCATGAATTAAATTATATTTCTGTCCAAACAACGGCTCAAATGTGACTCTGGTGCCCCCAAGTTCATGTCTCTAAGCGCATTTGTGCAGCGACGCTCACTGTAGGAATGAGATGAGCTCAAAACCAGTTTTGCTCCCCTGGGATATTAGAACAGAACTGCTTTTTCACCATCAGTGTTGGCCTCACAATATTTGAGTTCAGTGATATGCAGTTATCATTTGGTCATATTTCCATATTACTCGCCAGTAGGCAAGAGTCTCATTTCCCAAAGTTTCAGCCAAATGTTTATGTGCTTTGATTCAATCTAAGCACAATAATGGTGAAATATCCTGATCCCTGTAGACTGTTTTTATTGCTTAGCTGATGTTTTTATTTTACCAGTTGATACACAGCTTAATAAATTCCTGGAGCAATTCATGTTAACTCCTGTGGCTGGTTGTAGGGCAGGAGCAGCCACAGACACGGGAAAAGGGCACCAGACAGTGGGTCTCATCAACAAGAAGGCTTTAACCAGACAAAGCCAGCCAACCAACCAACCGGGCTCCACAACCAACCAGATAAACAGACAAAAAAGCCAGCCAGACAAATCCAATCAGCCAACCAGGTTCTTCAGCTCTTCTTCACCTCAGTCTTCAGACCAGCTGCCTTAAATATCTCAGTCCATTTCTCTTAGGTATGAGCAGCTGCTCTGCATTAACCCTATTGAGGCAGGGTGAGGGGCAACAGCCAGCTGTCAGTCAAACCAGTCCCTTCTGTGGTAGTACTGCCCACCAGCTCACAGTATCTTTATCTAAGGTACAACCGCATTTTCCCCAGGCTACACGTGACATGACCTTCACCGCTGTGCCACCTGTTAGCAAATTGGAAAACACGACAGCAACCACAACCATTATTGCCATAATATACCATGAATTCAGCCATGTTCTAAATTAGCCAAAGGCATTAACATGAACAGGTTCAAATAATGAATTGCTGAACCAATAAAGCATCCGTGATGTGTAACAGTAATATCCCTGCTTCTTTGCACTTCTTCACAACTTCCCAGCTTATATCCCTGAGGGACAACAGGCTGCTTAGCCTCCTTCCACATGTACTCCCAGTACAGCAACTCGATAGCATCTTTTTTGTATTTTATATGTGTCATCCACAAAATTGATTGATTTGGTTATTTCCTCATACTGAAGGTATAACTAGTCTATTTTGTATAACAATAATTGATTTTTAAGCTCCATTTATACAACAGAGTGTATTAATGACCTCTTACAGCTCCATTTCTCAGCAACACTTCTAGGCCCGGATCCAGGCGTCACCGTACAGTCGTTCCATGTTAACTGATATTCCTACTGACTTTACTCCTACTTTACCTGTAAAAACACGGCAACGTGTATGGAGGGCCTTAGCACACCTGTTACCTGCGCCACTCGGGCTCCAGGTACATTTCCATAATCGTACGTCTACGTGAGTCTGAGAGGTCAGGTGAGTTCCAGCAGAGCTGCTCTGACCAAAGCAGGAACCCTGTGTAAAAAATGGATTAGAGCCTTTTCTCCGAGGGTCTCCGCCGGCCTGTTTCATGCGCAGCTGCTGTCGATGATATAAAACAAGTTCATGCTTTAAAGAATCCTTTAATATCTCCAATAAATCCCTTCATGGAGGCGCTGACATGCTACGCGCAGCGGTCAGCTTTATACAGTCGCTTCCAATGGGCTGTGTGATAAATCAGCTGATATTTAACTTTAATGTCACAGAACACAGCTCTGCTCTCAAGGCCCTTCGGTAAAGAACTAAAAGGACCCATTTTGTGCTATCTTAACTTGAGGGGTTTGAACCTCTGCTCTTTTCATCTGTGCAACTTTTGTCCTTTTCACATCGCAACACACTTTGGCTCAAGCGACGCTGATATTTAGCGCAATCCCGTCTAAAGTGAGGGTTTTAAAGCGAACGATTCGCAGAGACTCGGTAGGAGAGCTGTGTAAACTAGTGGTGGGTCACAGATACTTCGCATCTCATTTTCGTTGAAAACAAGGACCGGAAACCAACATAATCTTTCGGTGGTGAACAGCACAATGTACGCGATCATTGGAATTTTATAAAATAAAGGGGGAGGCAGAATTTTTATTATTGAGAAATCCTTCAAGTCAATATTGTGCCTATACAATATGCAAATATGAGGGAATAATCCTATCAAAAGTGGCGGGTAATCTGTTTTAGCAGGATTGCTTATTGATGTAACTTCATTAGTCTTAATTACTTTTAAATTGTCTTTTTTTATTTTCTAAAGGAGGAAACCATAAAATTAATTTGCCTCAGTCTTTCTTACCACACATATGTATTGTTTCAATTTTAGCTTTTTAGGTTTTATCAGAAATAAATAAATCTGAAAATAATCTTTCCCCTGAAATTAGTCACGGCTGTTTGAAGGTGCTAAATATTTAAAAAGTGTTTTGCTAGACGTTTCTTGTGCTGCGTGTAGCAGTCGGCCAGGCGTGGATGTACAGGTACCTGGAGTGGAGGAGTCTTTACGAAAAACACACACCTGAGGAAAATGTAAAAGATGAAATAAATGAAATGATTTGCGTTTGTCTCGTGTTTCTTCTCCCATCTCCACCTGCCGGAGTGGTCAGACTGCGGACAAGGTCAGGCAGGGCACGAGGAGAAGGGTGGCAGCTGGTCTTCACGTGTGTTGCTTTGTGTTTAGCAAGAAGCCTTTGTTTGACAAACATTGGAACATGATTCCTGTGCCACTCCTGCAGAAAACTGCTCCCTTCGGCATGTTCCAGAGAAACAGTCTCCAGCCGACCTCCCGAGAATCAAATTCCGTGAGTCGGGTAGGTCTTCAGCCTCATATTTTGTTCCCCTGTTCAAGGGCAGCGCAGCAGAAATAGAAAGTTCACGGGAGCTTGTTCTCTGAGTTTCTCTTAGTACATTGGATATGTGTGCAGAGGACTGCAGAGAAGCCTGTTTTCCGAAAGCCTGGCACTTGGTGCCAAGTGTGGTTTCAACTGGAATGCAGATGAATGGCCTCCTTTTGCTGCCGGGACAACAGGGAACAGATTTCACTGTGATTTCTTCACCTGTCCACCTGTCAGCCCGTTGGTCCACCTGTCGGCCATCAGGTTTTCTTGCCAAAAAAATGTAAAAAATCCTGTTGTAGCTGCAGTTGAGGGATCGGCAGAAGAGATCAGACAACCTGACTTTGGCCACACGTGGAAAAGAGGGGAAAGCCGGGACGCGATGAACGGCTAGTGTCACGCTACCTATGCGGAAATGAGGGAGACCAGCCACACCCTGCCTGTGGGTGATTTCCTGGGTTATACCAGCAGCAAGCTGGGTTCCCCGCTCAGGCATCCGGCCCTCCTTCCTCACTTTCTCCACCGCATCTGCATCTGCTTTTTACTGCTTTGCTTATTTAAAGTCGCAACGATCTCATTCGACTTTAAAAATTACAGATTTTCTCACTGTAACCTAGACAGCTTTGGTGGGACGATCCCAGTCAGTGTCCTGGGGGTCTATGCTGTCGGAGACACTCAGAGACGTGTAAAACTTGCCACTGTGTTAAATTTCAGTATTTGGGAAACACCCCCGTCCAAGGCAACGGATACCTTTACACATCGAGAATGGAAAAGAAGTTAGCCGATCCTTGCGGCATCTCACCTGCCTTCTCTATCGGCTGCTCAGGTGTGCGAGCCACCCGGAGGGCGTGCGGGATGTCAGCAGGGGGCCGAGGAGAGCCGAGACTGTGGGAGGTCGTCATAAGTTCTGCCCTCCTTCAACTTCCTTCCCTTCGTCCCGTCCGTCCTCCTGCGGCTCCTACAGTGCGAGAGCAGAATCCAGTCCCCTGTTACACGCATACTTTTGTAGGAAGCCTGCAGAAACACCCGGCCCCACAAAATCAGCAATCTCTCCAAAATTCATTAATTCTCCGCTGCCTTTTAGCTGCAAAGATACAGCTACTTATTTAGAACAGTGCTTGAGATGCCGTTTTTTTATCCGAGCTGTAAAAGTCCGTTTCGGAAAGAAAACTTTTTATCAGCGCTACCTTTTATTACCAGCCAGCCAGCAGCTGTCAAGTTAAAGAATTCAAACTAATCCAAATGGATTTCCAAAGTTTTTTCAGCATATTTTTCTTCGACTTTCAGCAGTTAGAAGAAAGAAAGACATTTAAAAAGCACTTCCTCCCGTGACGCATCCAAATATTTGTGAATAATGAAGACGTGTCCAGCAGCAACATGGGAGAAAGGATGCGAATGAAATAAAACACCAACAGTGGGAATAATGGCTTTATTGGGTTGTCACAAAAGCTATTTTGTGTGCGAAAGCCCTGCTTTTGCAGTGACCGATCGACCTGTCGGTTGTAATGAAGCCGGACCTGCAGCCACAGTCAACGCTGTCAATTCCGTCACATTTCTCAAGGCCGCCGTCTCACGGGGCTGTGCAGCCATGCTGTCTGAAGCACATTACGCTCGAGCCAAGGAGCAAATTCCCCCTCCTTCTTGCTTCTGTTCGACGTTTTTTTTTTAACTAATTTGATCTGCCTGGGCAAAGTGTAGAAAAACCGAGTGCTCAATAAAGCAGACAAAATCCTGCTGGTTCCTACAAGTTTGTGCCGCTTCTTTTGGTTTGCAAATGTCCTGGTGCTCGTTTCCAAAAAACAAAAGGACTAAACAATGTTTCATTCCAGGAGAAAGTTTCTGTCGAATGTGATTTGTTTGATTATTATACCGTCGTATAAAATTTCCCTCACAGTGATAACAGTCTGCTGGATTGAAACCCACGTCCAAACCCACAGCTCAGGAGCACCTCCTGCTGAGTCATCGTCCCCCGTGAAAATAACAGGAATACTTGTGAATTTTACTAAGTCATCAAGTTTTAACAAAATAAGTAATAATCTGTAACTATATCAGTGTAATTATAGCAGCTTTTTGCCATCATTCCCAGCATGTTTGACCAAAATCCTCCGTGTTAAAGGGAAGATTAGAACCCGTCCCCTGGTGGATCCGCTCGTGAGGCGAAGGGCAGGGGGCTCCACCTATCCTGCTGTGGCGGGGGTCACTGAAAACAAATGGAGCAGCGCCTTCTGTCTGTCAGAGTGTTAATCTGGGAGGCCGTGGTGGATGGAGGGTGATGGAGGGAAGGGAAAGGTGGGTGATGAAGGGGCGGCGTGTCTGATGATGTGGAAGAGAGGAGACCACCACCTTGCCAGAGGGGGGGATACAGCTCGCACCAGGGGAGACGGATGCTGTCATTATAAAAGCCATGGATCATATTATCAGAGATGTTATAAATGAAAGCAGCTCAATCATTCAGAAGCACTGCATGCTTTGGACAGTCCATTCGGTCCCTTATAAATTTCTATGCCACAGTCTGTTTCTTATTAAAGTATATAAGTGTTCGTGATGATGATTAAAAAAATAGTTATCGGAATGCAGACGTGCATTGGGCGAACATCGATCGGGAGATGGGGGTGCGTCCCGGAGCAAATCCTTCAGTGGTTCTGCACGAAGGCTTTGTGCTGCACTGGCGCGTGTTCAGACCCTGCAGTCGGCACTAGTCTGGGGGACGCTGGCCTCACCGACATTGATGGATGGGTACGGCGACTCGCTTGTGAGCTCGCTTAGCTTGGAGCACCCCGAGGGAGAACCTCGGCTGCTTTGCCAAGTTTACCCCAATAAGATAACTCTTCTACTTGATCCTATGACCATCACCGTGGCAGTCTGGCTATTCTCCCGACAGACACCACGTTTATCTTCATGTTCTTATGGCAAAATCTGGAATGCTGAGATGGCTGAGCAGACGTGTACGTTGCCTGTAAGAAGTACTCACACCCTTGCGCTTTTTCATATTTCATTACAGCTCCTAATCATGACACAATTAGCAATACAGTTATTTTCCTTTTTTGTTTGTAATTAATGAGAAAAATAGATTTTTTTCAGTTTGATATTACTCTAAAATTTGTGCCGATAACTTGCAAAAATTCTGTGCTAAATACTTCTTTATAGGCACCATACATGTCATAACCTGAGGATATTCTTAAGGTGGGCAAATATCAAAATATGGTCAGTATAGAGGCAGAAATGAAGCACTATCACCAGAACACAATCACCACCATACATTTGTGAAAACAAATGAAGCATAAAAAACTAAATTACATGCATCGCCCAGCCCCGAGTCGCCATCGTGCATCATCCTTGGCGTGAGCCAACATCACTCTCCATCCACGGCACGAGACGTCGTCACGGACAGTGAGGTGGGAAGGAGGAAATACAGTAGCAGAAACGCTATCGGTCATTTAGAGAACAAACTCGGCCGGGCAGATCTGGCAGCGCAGCGCTTGCCTGAAGTGTGTTTCCAAAGCCTGTTGTTGAGGAACTTCAATGGCAATATTGGTCCTCCGACCAAAGGTCATCAAATTGTTTTCCAGTAAGAGTTCAACTTTTCAGCTGCCCTTCCTTGTGCGTATCACAGTTCAGGTGAAAACTAGATGTACATTTGTGTTTATCCATTTAGCAGTTGCTGTGCTCTAACTCAAAAGTACAAAGTGCAAAAACAAAAGTATATCTCACAGAGAGATACAGATGCGGCTGTTTGGTCGAGCGACGCCATCTTTGCCAGTAAACACCCGAAAAACAACTTTCGAAACAGATATTATATTGAAAGGTTGCTTAGAAAATAGGACATCAGGAAAGAAGTGGGTACGAAAGAAAAGTGATGATTGTTGGACGGGATTCAGCAGCTCTGAAAAACAGAGGGTGCTCATTCCACCACTTTGGGACATTTGGGCTTTTGTCAGAGTTGGAGGAGCCTAGCAGTCTGGCAAGGGCCCGTGCGCTCGCTGTCCAGCCTGTAGGCTGTAAATAGAGGCTTAAACCACAGGTGCAAAAGTTTTTTGTGTTCTGAACATTTCACCTTTCCAAAGTTCATGCGCTCCTTCTCATCTCTGTTCTCTGTCCAACTATGCCCATCAAAAATAAGAGTCAAGTTTAAGGCCTTTGTGTTGACTTGAAAAAATTCCCAACCTCACTATCTACACAGAGGGCCACCTGAGGCATCTAGAACTTCACACCATCTTCAGTAATCTATCCAAATCCTCCTCATTTCATTACCCGCTCCTCCCCCACCCCCAAAATGCACTGCTCCGCTGCTTTGTTATTTAAAGCTACCACCATCCATACAGTGAGCACGTTCTACTTGTCCTTTTCCCCCGATGACCGTCATTCTGGGTAAATGCAACTGCTAAAGGAATAAAATGCAAATAGAGGAGGCTGACATGCTGGAGGGAAAGTTACAGCAGGACGTAATGAGGTGCTTCGGCGCTTCCTGCAGCGCTCCAACTGCAGGGTCTGCGAGGAGAAGCAGGACTGGCTCTCCCACCTGCTGCGTGACGCTCGCAAGCTGCCTCACTTGACCTGCCACTCACCATTACGCCCACAGGGAGCTGGGAACAGACCTGCTCACCCTTTCGTCATCCTCTCCATCCCCGCTCAAGGTTCTGGAGACACTATGTTGTCTTGCTCGGCGCTAACCTACCCCGAGCACAAAATCCACTTCAACCACTGAACGCATAACCGACTGGTGAACCGAGAAGGATTCTTTGAGCTACTGCTGAGCTCCAAGGCCTCTTTAACTGCTAAGGATCTATTAGCAGCACAACATGTGCACAGAGGCCAAGTTATAGCTGTTAATATGGGCAAACATTGGCTTTTTTGATTAATTTAAGTTGTTAGAAATGAAATGTCAGGAGAGAAGTGCTGGACAAAGATGGCAGAGTACTAGTGTACACTGGCCTCTCCAGGACCTTGAGGCTCCAAACCGAACCCTTGGCCATCTCCAGCCCTCAGTCATGAATATATACACAGAAATTCCCACTCCTGCTCCCCACCACCAGGCGCGGTTTTGTGCAAACCCACCACCTCTGTTATGTTCAACAGGTCCCGATCTGGGGGGTCACCAAGTGGTAACTCCAGAACCAGCCAGATGATAGCACTGATAACTGACCACCTTCACGTGGAACTGCGCCATAGGTAGCAACATTTTTACGTTATGTAGGTAGTGCAGTGGCCCCCCAGAGGGACGGCTAAGGCTAATCCAGGTAATAGGCTGGAACTGGGCTTGAACTGTCAACCTTCAGCTTACAAGTACATATCTGTATCATTAATTTTTATTACTATTAGCCATTATTCAGCTGTTCATATGGGGATTTGCAATGTTAAATAAACTGCTCAGTTTAAAATAATGACAATGATAACAGCAAACTGTTATTTCTTGCAGGTATTCAGGACAACACTGGGAATCAAATGCCTGAATGATAAATTGTGACGAGAATTTCATGTCAGCATGTGCTTATAACCGGTGCACATGTGCACGTCTCCGTCTGTTTTTGTGGGCCGACTGTGAGATTAATTCAATCCAAGAGCGAGAGTCTGCGATACGGTTCCGCCGTAACGCCGCGTGGCGCTCAGAAGAGATATTCCCCCGCATTCCGTTCCCTAGTCCTCGCTGTCTACGGGACAAGAAATAAAGGATTTTCGAGACATCTCATCTTTTCTGCAGAAGGGGATTTTTCCCTATTAGCAGTTTGCTGAGTTACTTACTGCACCGGGTGGACCGTGTTAAACTAAAATCCGCTCACTGTCCTCGGACCGAATTTAAACATCCAACTCAAACCTCATCACCTTGAATTCGCAACCCTTTGTACCTCCTTCATATTCACCATTTTTTGTCATGCTAGTTGAACGAAACGTACGCATAAATGTACCACAGTTTGCTGGCAGGGCGGGTTTTTAAATTAATACCTTGAAAACTTTGGGCAAATTTGCTTGCTTTTGCTAAGCTTCCACACAGGCTTTGGTTGATAACAAACTAAAAATGGCCTTAACTGGTGTGTATTGACATACTTTGCTCATGAAATCACTTCCCTCTGAGACCCATTTCACGCCAGCGACACACGTCCTTACGTCCCAGTTTTAGTGCTTCTCAGACATTCCTAACCGGTCCTGAGAGCTTGCTTCTACACCTGTATTCTCGTAACCCCTAAACGATGTCAGTTATTGTCTGCTTAACGGTAATATAGTCTCCCTCGGGGGCCGGGGGGGGGGTAATAAAGAGAGAAATGCTGAATATGACAATAGCAAAGTAGTTGCCCCCAGGGACTTGTTACATGTAAAAGTGGGCCAGATAATGGGGGGGCAAAGCATGACGCGCTTTGTGGAGATGGGAGGGGGGCTTTGAGAAAGCAGTTATGCCCCCCACTAACATCCCATCTCTCTATCCTGTGCATCACACATTTGCTCTATGACTTCGGAGTCTGTGTGTTTATATGTCTTCATGTACTGGGTGAGTCAAACGTGAGGAAGCAGCCAACTATATTTAAGATGCCTGATGTTGGAGTGATGTGACCAACATCATTCTGCATTAGACCAGGGGGTGTGAGGCGTGTGAACCCCCCTCCACCATCTTGAATTGAGCTGTGGAAAAGGGGGTCATGTGACCCCTCTAACATGCTTTTCGAAAGACACTCAGCAGTGAAGTCAGTTTTCTGATATCTTTATCAATTATGAAGTTTGTTTTCTAAGTTTATTGTCACGGTGAGCACGCGTCCCCAATTCAATACGGATGTGTGTCAACATTCATTTCACATACATAGCATGTATTTATGCATTTTCTGCACGTCGCTAATTTTAAGAATTGCGCAGTGAAATTAATAAAACGTTGAGCGGTGACACTGGCACCTCCTGGCCATGTGGTGCCCAGTGGCGACAAGGCATGCAGCACATCGCCATGGAAACGTGGCCAGATGGCAAAAAGATGTCTGGGGGACATTTAAGGGTCCGTGCGAATCCATTTCCCTGAGTGGAATTTACTGAAGCAAGAAACATGGCAAATATCACTGATACCAAGTGTTTGCGCTTCGTTTTCTTGCTGAGATTTGTTGACATACATTCACCTCGCAGTTTCGCAGAACAGTCAACCTTTTCGTCTGGTTTACAACCAAAGTCTCTGCAGAGAAATATGTCATCAGTACGAGCCACTTGCTGCAAGTTTGTCCCTTCATTGTGGTTTCCTTCTGTCCACCACCAGGTTTAGATGCGCAAGAGTCCCGTGGTTTCAGTGAGAACATTTCAGCGTTCATTAAATTATGACATTTGTAAACGGAAAAAATAATGGTCACAAGTGGCATTTCCAGTTGCTGATCTAGTTGAAGGAGATATTGTTAGAAATTGTTCATTATTTTTACTGCAGGTTTATAGATTCTCTGTTCGTAAGAAATACGTATGGATTTAAAGAACATAGTAGAAAACGTTGACAGCTCTTCTCTGGCACTGCCGTTTGGCTCTTTTGCAGACAGTAGTCAAGTTTGACTTTATTTGCAGGACTGTCTGCCGTGTTCTTTGTAGATGATGTGAATTTGTTAGTGTTGTGTCTCTTCATGTGCGGGGATTTGGAAGGCAGACAGGTACTACAGTGGATTAACCCTCATTCCATCCCACACTTTCTTTGCTTCCAGACGGTGCTCCAGGAGAGGATGAGGTTCCTCACAAACGACCTTCTCCCCAACAGGTACAGGCAACACAGAGTTGGAACCTCTCCTGCCTCCTATTGTCTTCTTTTATCGCTGTCAAACAGGCCCAGACGTCCTGGTCCTCAGATGCTCTCCCATCCTCCAGACCCTCTTCACAGGCAAAAGAGGTAATATGTTTGGAAATCAAGAGATCACTTCTTCCACAAGAAGAACAAGAAAATACCTTGAAGTGCATCTGTAGGTCCGAGGATCCTTACAAATGCCTTTCGACTGTCTTATTTTTAAAATGAGTCCACTGCGTGGGGTCGAAATTTTCTAGGCCTCCATTCAAACATATAATTGGATGAAATAGATGTTCAACAAGAAAAATTCCTTTTCAGAAACTAATCGTTCCTTCTGCAGTAAATGTCAACGGGGTAAAAGTGAAGTGCATTGCAGTCAAACAGTGCAAGTCACGCGATAAAATGTTAATATGTTTTTCACTTATTTAATGTCTGTACTGCAGCGCATTAAGAACCTCCTGTAGGGCTTGGGGATTAAGCCGTCCTGATTTTTCGTTTCCCCTCAATGGCCCGCATCCCCAGTTGAGGACCTTCAATGCAGAATTATCTTCAAATGCAAGCCGTGAGATGGCCAGGAATGAAAAGCACCGCTTTGCATTTTTAATGTCGTAACGGAGTTCCCCCGAGCGGCCGAGCCACTCCGAAACGGCAGTTTGACCGAGTAGGAGCAGATAATAGACTTCCCGCTGGTCCCGGGGCTCGACGGAGGCGGCGGGCCATCCGAAGCTCTGCGTCCAAACGACGCTCCGCTGGAGAAGGCCCAGTGATCGGCCGCCTCTCAGGGGGCCCAAGTCCCTGAGTCTTGTATCTTCCCAGGGATTAGACCCACTTGTCTAGTGTGCATTTCAAACACTATTAAAAAAAAAAACACACACACACAATTCAGCAACAGTGTTGCGTCTTAACGTCAATGAAAAACCCTGCTGCTGTGTTTTAATAAAGCCGGGGCTCATTCCGTACTTTCGTCTTCCTTGTGTGCTGCGTGAAGAAGCCAAGCGTATGGATTCGGGGTGATACGATGTCATCCGTGATGCTGATCTGAGCCCTCATTGAAAAAAAGGCAACTTTTTTTTCTCTCACCCTCACGTGGAAGAACAGGGGACAGAAGTGAGTGTCGACATTGAACTTTCTGTCGTTTTCCTCGCCTTTGTAACCGCCTTATTCGGCTTGACTGTAATGAATCAGTAATTGAATAAATGGGGCTCTTTGTTCGGTGCTGCTGTTGAGGGAGCGCCGCCGGTGAATTTAAAAGCCAGTTGGCAACATCATCGCAGTTAGCATTTAGAATGATGACTCTTCCATCTGGCGCGCTGGCGGGCAGATGGAATTGTTTTCACAATCTGTTTAAATATGTTGCCGATTTTTCTTCACGTTTTTAAAGATGCTCGCTGCGTCTTGCCCTTCTCCGTGACTTGAAGTTTTTTTTTTTTTTTTTTTTTTAAAAAAAAAAAGGATTTTTGAGCCGTTGAGGATGGTTTGGGTTTGTGGAAGAATGAATTTGTTTCATTTGCATAATATATTGGTGAAATGACCAGGAACTGTTTTCTTGTGATGACTGGATGCCGAGGGGAAACCGACCGCTCAGCGTCGTATTACGTGGATGACACATCCTTATAAAAGCCAAGGTTTGTTCAAAGCACCGGCAGAAATCTATGAGCCCTTGTTGACTTTGCCGTTCCTGAGCTCTCGTGAGGCGCTGCGCCCCCACCGTTCCGACTGCGCCAAGCTTTAGAGGGCATCTGTGTGCATTTATTAGATATCGGTGGAAGACAAATTGAGATCCCCTGGAGACATCCCGCTCCTCTCGCCCTTTCTGGCAGCGCTCTGCTCCTTGGACCTCGGCAACCTGTTTATCAGGGGATCCGAGGCTGATCTCCATCTCCAGTGGCCTCGCATTAGCATGAGCGCCTTCTGGCTCCAGTGTCTTGTTTTGAGATTTGAAGTGTTAGACGGACTTTATCACCCTTAAGGAGAAGGAGAACCGGCACCTTTTCCCAGCTGCGTCTGGGAAACTGACCAGAAGATGGTTGGCACAGTGCTGGGATGATGCGACTGGGTGTGGGTTTGATCCCACAGTCCAACACGATGCGTTTCAGGCACAGTGGTGACTATCTTGCCCATAGCGTGTGTATATGAGCGAGTAACACTGCTGTGCTGTATCGACGGGTGAATGACAGTAGGGCGTTTATTGTTGAGCATCTAGCAGTTTAAGAAAGACGAGGGTGTAAGTGCTTGTCTGGACATCTTCCTTTGGGGCCAAGAAGCTTCTTCAGAACCCCTTGATCCCTCCGTGGACGGACTCCATCTTTGGGGAGTTGACTGTCTTGCTGAAAGTGCCTACAGGCCGAGTTATATTCTGCTAAGTATTGTCTTTTGTGACCAACATGAGAGTTGCACTCTAGATATTAGTTTACCTTTTAAACATATCGTGTATATTTATGCTCAGTCATTGCTGTGTTTAGGGGTTCTTTGAGGCGCGTATGGATTCTTGGGACGTTATTTGCGATAAAACTCCATTATTATGCTGATAACAGTAAGCAGTTTTAAAATAGATACACGCAGTAAGTCAGTATGAAAATGGTGTTTAATATTTTCTCATCTTTTATAGATAGCGCAGCGCTTCGGCTGCATTTCGAAAACGGTTTTCTGAAGGGAAGGGGTCGGCCGTCTTTATCTGTTTACCGCAGTCAAGCCGTACGCCACAGACAGGCTGCCTCCCTCGCCGGTGGACTGTCAGTCCAAAGTAAGAGGCTTTTCGACAAAATCCAAGTAACCGCATAGAGCGTCGCCAGCACGCCGCGGCACCTGCCGACAGCTGTTTTGCATAAACACAAAAAAGCGAGATATCCTCCAAACCGTTGCTTCCAAGTGAGATACAAAGATAAAATCGGTGCACCGTGGCAAACTGTAAATGCCATAATCCTTCATCATTTATCTGGATCCTGGGGAAAAAAAAGGCATTGCTGGTGCCTGAGCTACAGCTGTATTATGGGACGAGCATGAGCTGGGAGGGAAGAATGTTCTGGAAGAGTGGTAACCTTTCCGATGATGAGCAAATTTCCTATTACTGCTCTGACACTGGATTCCAGGAGATGATTTAATGATGGCATTTGGTTCTGCTGACTTCTCTTTTTCCAGTTAAAGAGAACGCCGAGGAAAAAAGACACGACGTGCAAGTTCGACGAGAAAACCCTTCTGTGTTTTGGTGTCCGGCTACGTCTGAGCCTTGTTCCGGGTTAGTGGCCGCATTGCGATATGATTCCCAGTCCTGCTGTATTCACAGGATCTTCTGGCACAAATAGATTTGTTAATTCTCTGCTTCAAGGTTCACTTTGTCATTCTGCTTTATACAGATGCGCATGAGAAACTGAATGCAGTTTCCTCTGGACCACAGTGCACAGTGTAGTAAACACACAGCACGGCGACACACAACAACACAGACACAGTGAGGTGGAATATGAATGAGCTGGTAAATAAACAGATATAGAGAATGGATAAGTAAATAAGAAGAAGATGGATCGGTAAATAAATATGTAAGGAAAGAGGATTAGCGCAAACAAACGCAGTAGCGATGACACAGCAGGAGGTGTTTGGTGGTGGTCGTGATCCAAACCCTAACTTTATATGTTGCCAAAAAAAACAGTTAAAAAAGTTATGCAAAAAGGGTATATAAATATAAAATGTTACTATGAAAATGTGAAAAAATGTGTGTTCACTGTCCCTACATAAGGCCAGGAATGTACATGATGTACCATTACTATGGCTTCTGTTTAGCACCAATTGTATGAGACTTTTGTACAGACACTGTAAATAAAATGTACCCAGTTTATTTTTTTAAATTGTGTTTTTCCATCAAAATTTCATGAACAACTTCAATTCAATTTTGAATTAAAAGCATTAACGTGCTTTTCGCATCGCTAAATTGGGGATTCTATTTATACCGCAGTGCTGCACAACTCAACTGTAATACTTGATATTTCAATATTTAATATCTGAGTCAAACTTTAACATTTTATCTGTAGATTTCCAAATTCATTTTTGTCTGAGTTTAAATTTCTGAAGCTGAAAGATGTACAGTCACACAGTGGCTGAGCCAGAATATGGTCACTCGGCATCTGGCCGGAGTTCAACAAAGCCAAGGTCCCACGTTCCTCAGCTTGTGCTTCTTTTCTAGTGAGAAAACTGGGATTTTATCCACCTTGCCCAGCCATAACAGCATGTAACACAGTGGGAGACCTGGGAAGTCAGATAATCCACCCCCTCAGCGAAGAAAATTCACGCAGTAAACACTGCACATTCTGCCTTCCTGACCTCAGCGTGTTGCTCCTCAAATGGTCAGGGATGGAAAATCTGAAGCTGTAATTATTTTGCTAATATTCAATATGGACTTGCAATTAACTGAAGCTTTTTTGTCTGCTTTTACAAGTGCATTTCAGGGAAAATGTTATAAAATATAGAAGAACTGTAAAGGGGCATTAAAAGCTGAGATCAGATGACTCGGGATGTGAGTTTTCGAGAAGAACAGAGATAGCAGACAAAAGCATTCAGTCAGGGTTCTTCACACCCTTTTAGGTTTTACCCTCGGTGACCAGGAGTGGATAAAAAAAACCCCTTTTACCTCATTCAGATTCCTGTGATATCGGCAGAACTAGACAGCTTGGACTAGAGAGTATTTAACTTTGTTATACAGGGCGTGAAAAGATATTACTTATTTCAGGAAATAGAGGAACGTGGACCCAAAACAGAGGGTTGACTGAGAATCCAAATAGTATTAATCTCGCAAATTTCCTAAAAGTGGAAAAGCTTCCACCCTATTTCTGTAGATGCTTCAAGAATCAGACACCTTCATACATGTGATGTTGTCATTGCCCGTGTAGATTCATGCAAGTAAAACGCGGTAAATGATCGTCAGGGCGCCCTGTACAGATGTGTTAGCGTGTATAAGCAGCGGGGCATTGCAGAGCAATTCAGCACAATGGTGGTGCAGTGGGCAAAACTGACGCTTCACAATTTCAGGGCTGTGGGTTTGGATGTGGGTTCAAATCAGCCGCTTTCGGTGGCTTTAAACCGAGCGTACCGTGTACGTGTGAGGGAACGAGCGCGTGACATTGCCCTGCGATGGGCTGGTGTTCAGACCAGGGTGCACCCTGCTTCCAGAAGAGTCTGTGGACCTCCACAACCAAGCAGTTACTGAGAATGAATAAATAACTGACTGATCCTGAGGAAGGGACTAAAATAAACTGTTAGGAAGAACTTGATTCACTTAACCTTTTTTAGCATAATACTTCCCTTAGCTGCAGAAAGGATGCCACTGCTAACACCAACAGAATGTGTGGAATGTCAGTCAGAGTTAGAAAGAAAGCATTTCTGCACTTACCTGTTATCTCATTAGTTGGATTTCGGAACAGAAGTCGGCGTCGTCACCGGTGACCTGCGGAGAATCGTTTAATTACGGACGTGGAGAAAACCAGTGCCCGGTGGCATTTAAAGGCACTTTGCGAAAAGGACATCCAGTCTTATGAGCTGTAGCCGGCAAATAACAAAATGCATTATCTGTCTCATTAAGCACTCGGCAAGTCTTCTAAGAACATTTCGTTGTACTCAGATCAGTGCGTAATTCGGTTAATAAATTTTTGCTTGTAGTGTATTTTCTGTTTAAAACTTGCAGCTAATTGTTAAATTAATTGCAAGATGTAAATAATTGCTTTTGGTTCTCGTTTGTCATGGATGTGGCGAGAAACCGCCGTGTAGTGAGACCGTACCAGCATAGCAGTAGTTACTTGACGTCTATGAGCCATTCTCAGCATTAGCACCAAGGAGACAGGCAGTATATGAGGACCCCTGAACCTCACGGCATTCTTTTACCACAGCTGAAGGTAACAGGTGCTGATGGGTGAGCAACATACAGTAACATTCAGGCACCACACCTGTAAGGCAGCTCATTTAGGTGTTTTCAGTGCAAATAAGGCATGGAGTGGGTTCTCGCAACTGGAACTGTATTACATCCACGATCCATCCTCCTCCTACCCCCAGTGTGCAGGAGGACCAACATTAGCCTGTACAAATACAAAACCCAGCTGCTTGGGAGGAATGAGTGTGTGACTGTGGCAGAACTGCTCTCTCACAATCTACATTCATTTTAAAGGGCTGTCAGTCCTGCTTTTTGCACTTCTAGGCATTGAGGCTAAGGGGGGACTTTGCTCTTTTGCATCCATTATCTTTAACCACTTCACCCTGGTGAGGGTCCAGAGTCCATTCCAGAACCACTAGACACCAGGCTATGAAACTACACCCTGGATGGATCACCGGTCCATCACAGGGAGGTCTCACACAAATAACTGCCAATTTACAGTGACCAGTTAGCCTGAAACACATCTTTGGACTGTGGGATGAAACCCACCCAGAAACAGGGAGAACATGCAAACCCCACATACATCAAGTTGGATTCAAACCCAAACCTGAACTGTAGTTCTTGCTGGAACAGTTTTGGGTAACAATACTTTTTCTCAAGATTCAGTTAAAATGGAGCCTTCAAGTAATTCAGCATGTTCCATTTAGTTGCATATTTGTTTTCTTTCTCTTGTGGAATGTGGACTGTTACCGCTTGTCAAGTTTTCTCCCACAGTTCATGGTTAACCATTCATAGAAGATCTGAGAAATTTACTCTGAAATCAAAAGTCTGGTCTTGTCTATCCTGGTCCAGAAGCTGTACTGATTTTTTGTTCTGTGTAAACCAGGCCATTAAAACTCAGATAAGAGAAGGAAGAGATCAGACAGGTGACCCATTATTTTAAGGATCTGTTTTCAACAAAAGCAACAGACTGAGGAAAGTGTAGCAAGAGACTTCAAACCATTGGAGGAGAAATGCCAGCAGCTGAGCAGAGCACTGAGATTAGACAGGCCTTTGCTCTGCAAAGTGTTTGCTGGCAGCCGCATCGAGGAAGGAGACAGCGGCTCTCAAACCCCACGGGTCACAAATGCAGGTTTATTTAACCGTTTCTCCCTGAAGTCTGGCTGGGAGGCTTCTGGAGGTCCTTCACTCCCGATTGCAAACTACCCAAAAACCTAGAGGTGCTTAAATCCTCCACCTACCCCCCCAAAAAAAACTCTCAAGCTCCCCACGATATCGGGTTCTACCTTCCCTCCCCCCAAAACTCATATCCGTTTGCAGTACGACAAAGAGCTAAATTACAGTTTGAAGTCGGGTGATTATTTTAATCCTCTTTTAATCCTGCAGAAAACCCAACAGCCTCCAACCAAGAGTCGAAGTCAATACAGGCATCCTGCCCTCCCACAAGAGACATTTTAATTTAGGGCTTTGTCTAAAAGCTGAAGAATATATTTAATTCATTACAACTCATTTTTTAAAAATAAATTTAACAGCAAACATGGATGCAATGGATCATTATGAAACACCCCCCCCATCTACTGCGGTGGGGTAGACCGCCAGGAGCCCCAGGATCGACTCTGCGGACTCCACGCCGTGTGCTGGTCGTTCGGTTCGTTCGGGCCAATTACCATCTTGATAGAACTAACACATCCTTTGCTGTTGTACCTTTGAGAAAAGTAATCAAGCAGAACTGTTCCAGGACATCTCCAGTTGTGAAGCGGCTAACCGGACAGACCTGTACAGCAGTAAACACCTCATAAATAATGAAAATGTGAACGGAGGTGGAATATTCACTGGACCTGAACGGACACCCATGCAACCCCGAATGACAAGGTGTGCATTTAGAAGTGCGGTCGTAAATACCATCATGAGAAACGTTTTACCATTTAAGTGGAGCACTTTGAGCAAATGAACCCTTCTAAATGTCAGACTTTCATCCCTGAGAGCAGAGACTCTCTACAAGGATCTGTTTAGTTTTTGTCCGTTTCCTTCCTTCGCTTTGAGAGGATGTGCCTGGGTTTGTTCTAGACACAGGACAAGAGCCCAGTGCAATTGGTCACGCCTCACAAGGCCAGCCCGACCACCACCGGCATGGCGAACACACATTAACCCAGTAAACCGCACAAGCGGCAGCAATTTCACAGGTGCTTTACCTTCATGTTCTTGCCTCTTTGTTAAAGAGCAAACGCTTGACTTTGGTCGCCATCGATTTTGACACGAGTCGTGAATTTTTGGCAAAAGGTAATCCCAAAGAAGGAAGATTCTTTTTAATGATACAGATTAGGCACGTTGCGTCTCTTCCCTCCCATGGAAGGCTACGAGTCTCAGTGCTAACCCTGCGGGTAGCTAAAGGCCGATGGCTTCCATCTGCCCGTCTTGCAACACGTTTTCATCATTCCTACAGCCTGCAGCCGATCTCGTCTTCATCTGGGAATCTCCGGTATTTAAATTAATGCCAAAATAGTTTAGCTAAATAACCGCTTGCTTGCTTTTATCAGTTCTCAGCAAAATAAAAACAGCTACCTTTAAAGGCTTTATTAGACTGCGATTTACTCCAAGCCGTGTTCTTTAAGCTAAACCTACTATACAGGTAAATCATGTCCTCCCTTTTAACCGCCTCCTCAGAATGTGCAGAACTCATTACAATAATAAAAGGACAACATCTTGAAAGGCCGACTTGTTTCTGCTTTTTTTATAGCCCACGTTGCTTTGATTCGTCGCTGCTTTTGTGCGATGAGAGCTTCTGCCACGTTATCACAGATTTTTAATATGCAGCTTAAAAATCGTCCATTAAGAAAATGCACTTTTTTTCAGTAATTCACCTTCCCGCTTTTAAATTGTCTTTTGTTTGTACGAAAGACAACACGCAAAAGATAACACGAGCCAGCTGGAAAGGTTCAGGTGACGGTGAAAAACAAATCTTTTGTGAAATAAATTGGAGGGAAAAGTCCAAACTTGTTTAAAATTGTCACAATCCACTGAAAAGGAAATTACTTAAGATTGCACTAAAACGATTTGGAGGAGTTACGATGCGGCCGGGATGGCCACACGAGGCCGGTGGACACGCTGGTTTAATGAGCGCCGCTGCGCCGGAGTCTGCAGGCGTGAGAAATCAATGGACGAGTCACCTGCCTCTGTCACTTTAACGTGAAGGATTGAAGATCTCGCCACCCCTCGGGGCCCAATTTGCAGGAGTAAGTGGAGGACCAGCTGATAGCAGTGGTTTTCCCATTGTTGTAACAGCTGTGTAGCTGAGAGGAGAACTTTTGTTGGAGCATGAACAGCAGCCTGCAGGGGGTCCTCTTAAACACTACTTGAAATAAATAAGTCTTGCAGTTCTGGAATGTCACTACTTTAACCCAAGTACTGCAGAACAACTAATGCTGTTACAACGGGGTCAGCTGTGCTTTTTTTTCTTTTTTTGTTTAACACTTGCTTTCCCACGTGGAGCTCTGAGACATGAAGACAACGTTACCTTTCAGGCACAGATGGTCAAGCATTTCAAAGTAAATTCTCCTCTCAGATCAATCCTAAACATGGCATTGAAAATGCCATTACCGTTCTGATGATGCTCAGCGTTAATCGAAATGAGATTACGAGCGTGTCCTACCTTTGAATACTGACCTCGGGACTTTCGTTTTTTTTCCTTTTCGTTTCATTTCCGTCTGTCAGGTCACAAACACAGACGGAAATGACTTTCGACTTTCGAACACTTTCAACTTAATTCTTCACAACAGAGTTTTTGAAACGCCGCTTTTCTCCAACACCTTTCTTTTAACTCAAAGCAACGTTTGGTAGCAGGAATGGGGCGGAGGTGGCATCACCACCGTGTCCCAAATGAAGATCGACTAAGAGTCTGGAGAACATGTCTGTGGGAACGTCCCAGTTAACTGGTGGACTGTGTCTGGGAATGAGTGTGTGGTGCTTAGGCAATACATCACGCTGATAGGTACCGGTGCTGCTGTTAGAGGGGAGGGGGACAAATTCGTTCTAGTATTATGAAGCCTTCATCCCATCTACAGCAGGTTCCCCAAGACTCTATCGGTCCCCGAATCAATGGCAGAGTCAGAGCCATTCATTACTACTGGGTAGCTTAGCAGACACTTTGGTCCAGTGGGACCCCCAGCTTACCTCAGCCATGTCTACAGCTGAACATATTACTAAATGTACCTCGTTCAAGGCTACAAGAGCAGAGCCTCCCTGAGAGCCACAAATCTGGGGCCACAGCCGCATACCCTTCAGCGGCATGTGACCTGCTGCCATGTTGTCGCATCCGCGGCGGTCAAGTCAAGGCACAGAGTCAGCGTTCTTTTACATCTGACTGCCAAAATTCATTATTCTTTAATTCACTTTAAAAGCTTTTATTACACCGAAATAATTTCCATATAAAGGGACCGAATTATTTACCAAGACAGACCGTAGTCACTCTAGTCACATTATACATATAACTATATCACACTGGGTTTGACTACGGAAGTGGACGTTTCCATAGTCTGCTTTCAAAATGTTTAATTTCAAACATACTACATTTTAGTACTTATTAGCAGCTTACTTTTATTTGAGGTGACTTAAGAGAAAGGAATAACTATGTAGAGTATATTAGTGTACATCTGTCTCACTCAGGAAATGATTTAAAGTGGAAAAGGAAGGGAACTGGAGCATTTTACAGCCTATGTAACTAAGTGTTGCTGCTGCGTTCTCTTCAGAATCTGTCACGGCCAAGTAAGCTGGAATCCTGCTCCTGGCACGGTAGATTAATTCCCTTTTGTATAAAATGAAATAAAACGCACAAATCTGCATAGTCATGAAGTTTAATTGTGCTTTGTGGTGGCTGGCTGGAGCCTGCGGGGGACGGAATCATCTCCGCTCACTGCGACATTTTAAAAGCAGGAACTCGCTTCTTCTGAGGCCACGTTGAAGCTCCACTCTTCATTTTCAACCATTATTTCCTAACCATCCTTCTACTGATACTCCACCAAGTTGGTCTGTGTTGCCAATTATGCTGTTAACTTTTTCAAAAGTTTCATTCTAGTTGCTGGAAACTCTTTCGTCAATGTCATAGATTGTTCCAGAAACATTTTGCTGTTTGCCAACTTTGCAGTGTTCTGTAGTGCTGGGCAAGTAAAAACCAAGCTGACCGGTAAGGACTGTTGTGTGAAAGCGGGAAAGTGAAAAAAAAAGGTTCGTTTAAAAGATTCGTCTGTTTTTAAAACTTTTGTCACATTTCTTATGCTTCTAAAAAACACGTTTGTCGTTCTTGTGCCCAGCACTCCATTCTGAACATAAACGCCACATAAACAGGTTCATTATAAATTTTAAAAAGCACAACTCGTCACCCTCCCACATGAAAGGTGCTCAGCTCAGTCTGTCTGCACAAAGATGTAGGTAAATGGAGCCAAGAAGCGCGATAAAGAGAAGTCATGCTGTTTGGGTAATAATTCTTCAAGGGCTGCGGTGGCGGGATAAAGGATCCTTTAAGCTGAGGTGAGTGAAAAACAGTTGAAAGCGAAAACAGGAGGGCCTACGAGATGGAGGCCGGACTGACAGGAGCGATGGGGTCTCACCTCCCCGAACCTCGATGCTCCACGCGGCTCTGTCACCACCCAGGGGGATGGTCTGCCATCTCCTCCTCCAGGTTCCTACAGGACAGCAGCCGGCCTTCACGCCTGGAATCCAACAGGAAAAAGCAGCATTTTATTATCGTGTTCCTTTCTGGGCTGTGCAGAGGTTTGGGGCACATGGGGGGTTATTTCAATAAGCCATGTCTACAGAACAAGGTTAATAAAGATGCTTGCTACCCTGGGAGACATGCAACGGGGATATAGTGTCCTAAAAACTGGCAGAACATCAAACGAAACAGAGTTAAAGGTTTTACATTCAATTTCTAAGTCTTTTGTCACTGATTGGTTAGTTTTACTAAAATTATAGACATTTTGCTTCTTATTTGGACACTTAAATTCAGTATAAGATGGTTGTGTTTGGCACCTGCTTAATTTGTTATTGATTCCTTCATTTGACACTTTTCTCCAAAACAACTTGGCGATTTATCAGTTTATAGGTATTTCTTACAACAGCAGATCGGGATAAGCAGCAAGTGGGTTTCAAACCCTAGTCCTTTGACAGGGAGGGGGGTCATCTCATCTATATACTAACAATTATGAATTTACAATTCATTTCCGCGCCACAGGAATTTTCCTGCTTCGGTCCAAGGTTCGAACGCACCGAGGGATGACGGCTAAGATAATTTCACATTTTTACCATGATTATGTCAAAACATTTGCAGCATTTCCCACCGCCAGCTAAATCCTATTAGGTACTTGCCATTTGCACTGATTTGCATAATCTTATTCCATTCTCTTCAGAACGTTCCTACTGTATGCACACAGCAAGGGCTTCCTGCAGAGAGACCATCCCTTTCCTACATATAATCCAAGCATTAAGCAGTTAATTCATTATTTACCCTTCATGTGTTAGATCCTCTCGGCAGCTGTTTTTCCTATATTCTGCTGAACGTTCCCTCAGAATGAAAGCCGCTTATTAAAGGTGTTCAAGGGGGTGAAGTAATGGACACAGTTTTTTTTCCTTTGGACTCAATCTGAGCCACTCGGATTTGATTTCTGTGGTCTTGACCAGGTGAATAGGACACAGCGGCATGTTTTCAGGCATTTGGGTGCACCGGTGTGGAATACCAGCAGTGTATGTGGGGTACTGAGGTCTCACCCCCTATGTCACACACCACAGAAACAAAATCACGTACATGCAGACATGTGGTCACATCCCAGAGGAGGCCAAAGCACCAGGGTCGTCTGCAGCATATATTTCTTTAACTGTCCATCATTAATCCTATCTAGTTGTTTATTTCTTATCTGTTATTACTGTAATTTCTCACTTTCTTCAAATATTATTATTTTGCCTTTGTTTATATTTATCTGCTTTGTCAGAATTTGATCCTTGTTGTTATGCGCCTTGTGTCATGCTGATGTGGTGTGAATATCCCTGTAGGGATGAATACAGTTCTATCTGATCCAAAATTCAATTCAGTTCTATTTACTTTTATAGAGGCTTCTTCTCACACAGTGACCCAGAGTGCTGAACAGCAGATTAAAAAACGGGAATAGACGTGGCAGGTATAAAATAAGCCGACAGAATATGAAAAGAGGAACTACAGTGGCTAAAAAAGCAACAACAAATCTTCCGGCAGCTGAGGAGAAAAAAACAAAACAAAAAAATCTCCTGACCAAAAAGGGAGGGAGAAAAGTAAACCTCCGGGGGTCTGAATGCCAGCAGACAGTGATAGTGGCGGTATTTACAGCCAGGAAAGAATATACTGCTGCATGAGATTCTTTTCGACATTAGAAGCTGAATAAATTGACATCCAGGTGTAAAAAAATTTGCCACAAAGCTTAAAATATTAAAATTCTGTAATGTTAAAGAAGAGCATTTGTTAATAAAGTGTGTCATTCTCTTAAATTACGCAACATGTACACAATGAAAATTTTGGGGTTAGACCAGTAGTTTAGATTCAGAAACTGTTTGGCCTAGAAGTACAGATACTTGCCTGTTTGAAGGTTTCCTCCACATTTATCCCCAGCGTAACATTTGTGTTCACGGATGTGGCTCTGAAACGGCGGCTGACTGAGGGTGAAATTCCGATTGGTTTCGAACGAACTATTAATTCTTTCCAGAGTTGAAAGCCAGGTAGGAGTGACCCTTAAAGGCCACTGATCCATGGGAGCCATTTGCATGAGGGTTTTCAATTCGGAAAGAAAACGTGAAATTGAAGCACTTTGATGGGACTCTTCCTCCCCAAGGCCCCCGGTGGCCTCGCTCCCAGTGGGGCGTCCAGCCAACGTGTCCCCTGCGGGTGTCATTAGACCTGTAATAACAAAGCGGGCCTCAGGTTAATGTCACCCCCGTTGTCCCCGACTCGCGTCCCGGTGTCACGCCGTCTGCATGATAAAGTGTCCTGAAACTGGACTGAAGGCCAGCGGAGACGTCACACCAAACACCCCACCCCAGGACCCCCCCCCCCCCACTCAGGAGAGGTCACGCAGTTAAAATCAGAGCTGAGTGGGTGAGCAATGCNCCCCCCCCGGACCCCCCCCCCCCCACTCAGGAGAGGTCACGCAGTTAAAATCAGAGCTGAGTGGGTGAGCAATGCGCCTTCTAAAGTAAATAGCTGCCCGTTTCAAAGTGTAAAACAGAAAGGAAATTGTTTGTTTTAAATACACAATATTATTTTATATACAACTACAACAGCAGCAATATTGGCTCACAGAAACAAAAGCTGCAGCCTGGAGGAGTAACAGGTACAAAAGAGAATTCACTGTTTGCATCATTCATATAGAGTGGGAAGTAAATGACATTAAGCTCTAAAACTAAGACAAACAAGACTAACATAAATCTTTATAAATAAACTTCAGCACAATATTAAACAAAAAGACTTTCTGTTTTATGAAAACATAAAGTGGTCCGCCCACTTATAATTATAGTACCATTTTAAATAAATTTAACTGTGCTCATTTGCTCAAAAAGTGATATATAAATTTATTAAATGGGTTTGTTTAAGTCACAGGTTCCAACAACCAGCTTGCGTTGTCAGGCCGCAGAAAGACGGCTTAATCAATAGCCTAAATATTTCTGTTTATTGATAAAACAAATAAGTTGCGCCTAAATTCGGTTCGGTGCTACGATGTGATTGGCAGAATTTGTCTGATTCGTTCCTGTTCTGCAAAAAAAAAAAAAAAAAAAAAAGCAAACGCATGAGGAAAAGAAAGGCGGCGCGCAGCTGGTTTCGGGGAGCGTTCGCACGTATCTGAGTGTGTGGCGCAGGTTCACACACCTGTCTTCGGGTCCGCGGGCTCCTGCTCTCCCCCCGTGTCGGCAGCTTCGCCGCAGGACAACGGTGCTCATTACCACCGGCGGCCACGGCCCACCTGTCAGAAAAAAGCAGCATTTCTCTTATACCCCCCTTTCCTGTATATTACTGCACTGAGAAGAAATTCCGTCGGAAATTTCTCTTAATTAGGTGTCACTTTTGCCGGGAAACTTCCCAGACACACTGTTTAAACCCACAGTGCTACCCATCTATAATAATGTTGCTTTTTGGACACGTCCCACTCTTGGCTACGTGGGCTTTGTGGCGAAACGCCTCGGCCGACCAGGGTAGTAAAGCTGTACGTCTGACCACAGCGCGTTACACGGGAGAAGCTCGGCTCTCACATCATTTAACGTTATTTGGGATGTTGATAGAACAACTCGGTACAGTTCCTGCCCAAGACTTTGCCTTGAAAGTACCTATTTCAGCTGAACTAGCTACGATGGCGCAGTTGCTCACAACAGCTATGCATGAAATGCTATGTTTATAAGATGCATAATGTACAAATGCAATGTGTTTGATATTGTATAAAATGTAAATTTGGTCGTAACTTTTTTACGGAACATGTATATAGTAAGTTTGAACGTTTGCAGAAATGTGTGTTTTTACAGAGGGTAACAAACACCTGCCTCACCTTCAGGAAAATGGAGGCTGAGGCCCAAAGTGATGAATTGTGGGAGTTGTAGTTGTTTAAATACCAATTGTGAGACTCGGTTTGAAACTTTGGTGGTGGAAATGGGTAAATTGTTTAAATTCAGCTGAAGAACCGGACAAATTCTGTTTGTGAAATGTTTTTTAAACAAAAATCTATTGTGTAGCACATTAAATGAATGATGGATGTTGGTTAATTTAAATGGTGGAGCCTGTTGTACATAGTTGCTCATTTGAGAAAGAGATGGATGGAAAGAAGCAAAGAACGAGTACTGTTGTTGCGCAGAAGTCTGAAGCTTCTAAATATTTATTGCAAATAGAGCGCTGGCATATTGCCGAGAAATAAACCCTCTGTGGTGCCTGCTTGCGTGTCCAGCTGGGCCTTAAAACTTTAACTACTTTAACTACTTACGCGATTTATTGAACTTAACTCATTTTGCATATCATACAGTCTTATTCTCTACTCAGCCTTTGCCACCGCTGGACACTCCCAAATGAAAGTGTTTATGCATTGGAAAATTAACCAAATGATCGACATATATTGTGTAATAAATTCCAGGGTCATCTTGTATGTTTGTGTCTTTCCATGTAAACTACCTTATATTATCTACTTAATATATAAATGCAGACCCATGCAATACAAAAGGTTTCTCCTCCAACCATACACTCCGCTACCATTTTACAGCTCTAAATAATACTGATGTTGAGTTGAGGCAGTCTTGTGCCGCAGAGGTTCATGACTCGGACCTCCTACAGGGTATTGTACTGGTTTCAACCCAATATGGCCTCCTCTTATGGGCAATATATTTAATTTGCTTTGACGCTCTGAAAATGTACCTTTATGACTGGGAAGAAGGTACAAAAATGAGATGCACCTAGAAGCTGCTTTCACTGCCTGGGGTAAAATATCAGCTGTCAGCTAAGCAAGTAAACAGCTTTATTTGAATTCTGAAAAATGTTTATTTTGCTCTCCCATGAGTTTATAATATTCTGAGTGGCATAATTTAATACAGACATGTAAATCACTGCAACTCTCTTTTACATGCAGCTCCAAATGTGAGAACTGTAATGTAGTGCCTTCAGCCACTTTGGCCAAACATTGGATCAGATTACAGACTGACAGGATTCTACCTACTGAGTTTTTGTGACAGCAGCAGACTTAACATTTTATTTACTAGGGAGAGGAACCGACTGCAACAGAACTTCTTCAGGACGGGAACACCAGCTGTGGAAGTGTCAGCTCCTGAGGCTACAGCATGGCCATTCAAAACGGCAGATGCACTAGAAGGTGTCCTCTACATCTAACACCATCACTTCTGGTTTCCCAGAACATCTCCAGATGTTTCCAGCCTAACTTTGCTCTCCTACATTTTTATTCTCTCTTTGTTAAGAACAGAAATGTATGTTCTACCAAATTATCCCGCTTCTCCTACAGGACCTACAGCTGCTTGGCTTCTCATCTTCTTTTTGGCCTCTTCACCCAAATGAGAATCCTGTTAAGTACAGACGCCTCTTTGTTGAACAGAGCGACTGGGTAAACCTTCACTTTCAAACTTTAGACGTAGTCTCATGTTTAGTTGCGTCGCACTGTGAAAGTTTCTTTCTTCACCCAATTCTTTGGTCATTACAAGAGAGCAATGCGTGAACGTTCATGGGAGCATTTCTGTGATCCCGACAGCAGCACAGAGCTTTAAACAATAAAAGGACTGCCAAACGGGTTTGTTGCATCGTTGCTTTGGGTGTCTTGTAAAACATGGGGGGGGGGGATCTAAAGTATTAATTAGGAGAGGCGGTGATGTTCCCAGAAGCTGCAGTTAAGGACAAGTCGGTCTTCTCAGTGGTGGCAGGAGAGGTTCCCCGGAATAGTAGAGAACGCCCAGTTAACAGACCTGCGCACCACGGGAGGCCAAATCAGCACTGGATGAGCCGGCAAGTCAGAGCTCAGGCACACAGTTACCCACTTGGCTGGAGGGCAGTCATTCCGTCTGTAAGTGAAATGTGTCGCATCCAGCCTAGTCTCCAACCTCCTCCCGAAACCTCCAGTACATCCAAGGCTGTCCACACTCTGGTGGCTCAACTAAAAATGTACCAAAAGCTTTTCTGTTGGAGAGAGGGGACCAAGCAATTCTTTTCTGTAAAAAGCAGATTTCATTTTTTTATAGACAATTGTAATGTATATAATGTAAAAATACATTTATGCACAGTACTGTGTACATACACTACATACACAGTGCATGCTAGTCACACTTGAACGTCGGTTTACAAACATCCACCTTACAAATTTTTTGAAGCATTTTTAAGTATTTTTAACTTCATATTTTTCCCTGTTCTATTTTCTCAAAATTCTGCGTTGCAGTGAAAATTGGCCTGCAGTTCTCCTCAGCACCACTAGGGGCAGCAAAACACGCGGAAATGCCACTACGTGGGTGGGGGGGGGGCAGGCTACATGTTTTCTCTATTACTGATAAATCTGAGACCTTTTAGAAAAACTGCCCAGCTAGTGAATAGATGTTTTTTTTTTTGGCCTGAAAAATTTAATCAACTAGATGCTGACAAACGTTTATGTGATGCATCCGTTTCTTCCTTGTGGCCAGTTTCGCTGGTTTGCCCCGCGACGCTTGGCGTGTATTTAGTACAAAACACTTTTGAATAGTTTGCCTCGCGTGACGCTCCATTACCCCGCAGCTCTCGCTCCCCTGTTTCCCAGGACGAACCCAGCACTGCACAACACAGCACTGAGGCTGATAAAATAGCAGATTTTTATTTTCACTCATTATAAAGTTGACTTACCTTCAGTATTCCTCTGAGTTCCCGTCCCAGTCGTGTTTGTAAGCAGCTCAACTCAACCTGCAACTGAACAATAAACATACCATCACGTAGCTAATCTTTCGGCAATTTCAATCTGTCTGAATCACGACACGAGACAGGTCACGATGGTCGTGATGAATCAAATGCGGCGCAAAAGCAGTTATCCTGCCTTTACCTTCATCCAAATTCACAAAACAAACATGGCTGACCTGTTTTCTTTGTTTATCCTCTCGTTTCTGCACCAGTTTGGGGGCCGCAGTGGCTGCCGAGTCACTTCGCCCTCAGCTGGGCCTCTTGTTGGCGTTTCCCTGATCGCCCCCCCCACCAAAGTCACCCACCACTTTACCTCTCCCCGTGACCTGCCAGCGATAAAGAATCTGTTTACTGTAAACTGCGCCCCACTTTCCCGCTCCAGCGCCATCTGCCATTGAAGACTCCGCGGTGCTAAAAATACACCTTTTGACTGCTACCTGAGGAGAAGGCGGCCCCGGCGTCCGACGTGCGGCTCTCCAGATGCTGCAGCTTCCGAGGCCATCGACGAGTTGTGCTGCTCGGTTGCTTTCTGCTCTTCTGAGGAACAGACGCGAGGAGAGAAACTCAGGGCTCTTTCCATTTCTATGCGTTCCTGGGGTGGGGTACAGGTTCCCACCTCAGACACTTCCTGAAGGAGCAGGAAAAGAGAATGGATACAGTGCCCTGCAAGAATAGAAAACGGATCAGTCGTCCCTTTGATAAGGACGACAAAGCACAGGAAATAGTCCATTTTATCAATAACAAATTTTAAAGTCCTTTAAAAGGGCTTCGGTCGCAGCGCCATTGTGAACCGGCGCCACGGGAGGTGGTGATAATCGAGGTATTTTTCTGTTACACCTGAATGTCTTTTCTGTCCTTCACTACTGTGTGTTTGGTTTGCTTGGCTGATCGCGCCTTGGCTATCGGGAGTGTCTCCGTGGCCTGTAAGCCTAGTCAAATGGCCCTTATCGCCTCACCTGCGGACACCTGCAAACGTGTACCTGTTCGCCTCTGGGCTGTCAGGATTTTTCCACACAGCCAAAGAAACTGGGCCAGACTTTATGTCCAGCAAACTCACTTTTTTCCCCTTGATCATGTTTCTCTCCAAAATTATTTATGTCCAATTTGTCCATATGTATTAACCCCCCCATCTGCCAGGAAGCAGGTGACAGAAATGATGCACCTGCAACAGCTCTCCATCCAATTACCATCCACTGCAGAGGAGGGTCAAGTGCTGACTGGAGGAGGGATGTGACGCTCACTGCTGGAAGCTGCAACTTGCATTCATCTGATTGGTTAAGGGAGCTGTCACCTGTGACCCCCCCTTGCCTAGTTATCCCCTCCCTTGGAGGCCCAACGCCAATTTGCTCTGCCTCCGGGCAGCTCCCAGCCTCTGCTGGCAAACAGCTGAGCTCAGGAAACACACCTACGCTGACTGACACACTCGTCCAATTTGCTGCTTGACACACATTCCAATCTTCCAGGTTCGACCTCTGCTAGACGCCCTTCCCACAATCCCAGTACGCATTTCACTGTGTCCTGCCCTTGCTCGTCGGCGGTAAGTTAGTTACATCCCAGCATGATGTTGCTGTGTTTGTGGTGCAACATCTAATGCGGCGTTGTAGGAGCAGAATCCACGCAGGTGCTGAACAACCTCGGCAGACGCAGTCTTTTTAACGCCCTTTACCTGTAACACTTTAGTATTGCACAAGTGTTGAGGCATATGTTTCCATAGAGGTGGGGGAAAAAAAACTATTAATTTCAGGAAAAAGGCTCACTTGCTGCTATAGTACCACCAGTAATACTTGAGAGGATCGCCACAGTATTTGCAGAAAATGTGAGGATTGTCCAAAACACATATTTAAGGGTTGCAGTGTCAGAAGAGGTCATTTCAGGCCATCGAGGGCTTTTTATGAGCATTCCAGCACAAAAAAAAGCACACTTCGCGTCAGTGATGCTTCAACTAGGGAAGAAGTGACAGGATTCCCAGCAGATGCACATGAGGGAGACCAAAATGTTATGTATCAAAAATTATTTCAAATTATACCAAATACAGAGTTTGAGATCTTCCGGGTACTTTGACTCAGTACAAATGACCGTCTTGTATTATGTGTTAAAATGTCCTGTTGCTGGACTCCACTACCTAATGGGCTGCTTTGATTTCCCGCTGTTTCTGCACTCATTTTGCTTGACAGCAGAGGGAAGGGTTTCATACTAAATATTTGTCTTTTATACCCAACAGGGAACGTAAGCTCCACCGTTAGGGGAGGAATCCAGACATGGCAAAGCTGAAGGTCTAGCAGATGCACACATTTCCACCACTTTGCCTTGTAGAACTGTCTCAGTTCTTTGTCATGCCCTTTGGTTTGTAACGTGCTCCTGTTGTGCCACCTGGTTTCAGTCATTATGGTTCAAACCAATCGCATTTGAAGTTTCTTCTCTGCACACAGCTGGACATCAACTATATGTTATATGTTGGGCTCATAGAAAAAATAAACATCTTCTGATTTCCAGTTTTAGTTAATAAAAAAAGACCTGTTTCTCTGACCTGTTACCCCAGCAGTACTGGGTTAACTGCACTCTGCACAAAGACTAAATATTCACATTTCTGTTCACGTGTCTGATGTTTGAACAGGTAATAACTTCCATTTTTATTCTGCTAAATTTCTTGTGCATTTTGCCTGACTTTGAACTGTTGGCCTAGTCGTCTAAATCGCACCGTTTCATGTAACTTTAATGAACTCTAAGATTGTCTAGATATGATGTACAGTAAACATCTGATATGCAGATGTTCCAACTTCATAGACTCTTCCAAAAAGTGCTGGCATATAAGTACAATTTTGATGTTAAATTCCATTACTCACCTACAAGAGCAAAATGTTTCATCCTTCGTGTTTTTTTTAAAATAATTCTTTGCCTGTTCAACAGCGATTCAGATACGGCGCGTGTTTGAGGAGCCGTCTAAGATATTTGCGAATCTTTGAACATCAGCCTTCAGTGGATTTTCAGTTTCAGTGAAACTTGTTGACTTCTCTGCAGCCTTGAATCCAAAAAAGGAGACAGAAAGAGGAGACCAAATGGCCTGGCATGAGCTGCAGATGACGCCTTTCCCCTGGCAATCTTCTCGATGGTGTCGAGCAGAACTGACCCGATCCATTTGTTCTGAGCTTTGGGGTTCTGTGAAACAGCACAAATGGTCAAGCATCCTGGTTTTAAATAGCATGTAGGGCCCCATCTTTGCATGTTACTGCCATGTTGGGATTGCTTCTGACTGGGTGTCAATACTATGAAATTAATTATCTATCAGGAAAGGGGGGGGGTGAGCAAAAGAAAATGCACCAGATTTTGGTTTTCTAGGTGTTTGTTTCAAAGGGACATGAATAATAAATAAGCCAGTGGGGAGGACTAGATGTGCTGGGTGTGGAAAGGATTCTTGGGCTTCAGAAAAAGTCTCAGATGTGCTTAGACTCTCAGAAAACTGTCCCATCAGCTCTGCTCCGGTCCGCACAGTAAAACTGTTGGAGTTCCACAAAATCCACTGACATTTTTTCTGAAACGTCTGCATCGCAGCGCCGTGTGAGCAGGGAAAGCTGCCCTGGGCAAAGGAACCGTCCGTCTGCAGCCGCGTTTCATATGTACAAAAAAAACTCAAATTAAAACACGACTTTACTGAAAGGTACATTAGACACAATGTCAAGGCAACAAAAAAATGGATCCAGCAGAGCGGGTTTTTTCACTGGAGTGTCCTGCTCTGTGAGATTTCAGAAAAAATTAAGAAAACCTTTGTTATATAGTATGTTGCTGAGGACTGCGGGGAAAATGAGATTAAGATGAAAAATGGAGGCTGAAGCAAATCCCTCGAGAAGAAGTTGAAACAAAGCCAAAGAGTGAGAACCTTTTCCCTTGTTCTCAGCTTTTTGCCCTTAAATGAGATGAAACCCCATTTAAATGTTTAGCGTTGTGTTGCTGCCATCTATTGGACAAATGTCATCAGCTCAGGACGGTAAGAAATGAAAGTGAAGTAAAAAGTACCGTATTTTGATATAGGCCTTTACCCCGGTATGGAGTGTAACTGGTTCCCGGGGGTGACTCGAATAGCAAAAATTCTAACATCGGGAAAGATATTTCCATTGTTTCTTATGAGGAAAATTGCGACTGGTTCCGGGTGTAAACTGGACCAGCTGCAGCTCAACACTGGGAAGACGGATAGGAGATGATGGTGGAGGTCAGCAGGTCAGAAGGTCTTCTGTGGATAGTGAGTGGTGATGGATAGGAGCAGGTGGTGGACATGAACAAGCACCTGGATGAGCATCTGGAAAACAGGCTGCAGTGGACAAACACCGAGATTCAAAAATTAATCTTCCTAAATCCTGAGGTTTCAAAGATATATATTTTTTTTTTTCCTGTCGCTGGTTTTCTGTGGAAATTGGGCAACAATATGTTCTTCCACTAGGTGTCACTAAAGCGCCTCCCGGTTTCTCTGTCTCAAATAAGCATTTTAATATTTTTACTTTTGACAGCAATTAACTGCAGAAAATACTTAAAACTGCGATTCTGAATGATCTGCGAAGCTGAACTGAACTGATTTAGAAAAAGCGCCCAACCTTCGAACCGGTCAAATTCTGCTTTTATCCGTTTCTTCCGCAAACCGTCGTTTCACCATCACTCGAAAACTGGGATTTTTCGCTTTATTTTCGCAAAAAGAGCTACTTTATCCACGAAATACTGCCTTTATATTGATTTAGCGTGATATTAATAACGCAGAACTGTTCCGCACTGTGAGTCTTTTGAGATCTTCAAATATTACATGTTAAAACGTTTAATAACTAAAATGGGATTAAATATATTATTTAGTTCATCAAACGATGGGGAGAAAAAGTTACTTTGACGCCAAAAAAGTCCCATTTGACTCGTATTTCATGCAAGACTGTTGCTTTAAAATACCGTGGATACTAATACACTCATTTCAGCGGCTGCTGAAAACGTCGCAATGTGAGAAAATGTGAAAAAAAATCAAACTTTAACTCAATTTATTTTGCAGCCACTTCGGGCCACGTCACAGCGCTGGGGGCGGAGCGCAGGTGGCAGGTGCGCCAGACGGCGCGCTCAGAAAAAAGAGCGGATTTGACCGACTCAGGGACGTGGGTTCGAATCCGGCGGCACCCGCCTTCTGACCTCGTGTGGGGTCAAACTGGCTACTTCGGGGCTTCAGATTTTCCTTCATAACCTCAAAACATAGTGACGTCACACAGATGAGTCCTTACACCTTAAATGTAAAGATCCTGAAGAACGACACAGTGCGCGCGCGCGCGCGCGCGTGAGTGTTTGCTCGCCGTATTTGCTCAGAGTTCACGTGCTCGGCGCGCCCCTCTCCTCCGCGGCGATGCGCTCGGTCGGGTGCGCGCATGACGTCAGCGAGGTGCTGTGAAGAGGGGGCGACGTCGTGCTGCCGTGAGGATGGAGAGCGCGAGCCGGGCCCCGTTTTAACGCCTTTGAGAGACGCGGTGAGTCGCTCTTATTTGTAATGTCGCCGTCGCCGTCGTCGTTTGTTCCTCACTGAGCCGGAGGGCGAGGAAAACTCGTCCTGTTTGTTTTGGCGCGGAGGGAAACGACACCGCGCGCGCGCGCCTCCACACACCGCACGTATACAGCTAATAAACAGGTTATTTTTGTTTATCTGCTGGATGTTCGCGGGCCGCACGGCGCCTAAAAACTGCTTGTGTCCTAAACATTTGCTCGGAATATTCGGGTTGGTACCGGTGTGTATTAAAATACAGCATTTTTTCTGCAAAAATATCCCACTGGTGCCTCAGCTGCTTGGCTCTCGGTTCGAATCCCGCTCAGCCTTTGTGGGGTTTTTCTGGCTGCTCTGGTTTCCTCCCACAGTCCCCAGGCGTGTTGGAGGTTAAATGGTGACAAACTGCCTAGTGGGTGGGTGGGTGGTGGTGGTCACCGTCACCCTGCTACAGACTGACATTCCATCCAGGGTTTCGTTTCACAGCCCGGTGATTCTGGGATAGGTTCTCAACCCCCGTGGCCCTGACTAGAAAAAAGCGGTTAAGGATGATGGATGGGTGAACACACACTGGGTGTTTACTGATAGTGTTTGCTTTTAGTGCACCTGTCCAACGCCACACACACCTGGGCCAGAAAGCACAGATCCTGGGCGTTTGAGGAGTGTAAGTGGGTCTTGCGAACAATGAGCTGGGGGGGGGCGACAGCATCATGACAGGGGGCGGCAGCATGGCTGTCATGGTAACGGACATCCTCTCATTGTTTGAAGGAAGTGGGAGAATCTGAGCTTATGTTCTGCATTATCAGTAATTCTGCCCCGTTCTGTTCGCACTCTGAGGTAAAACTTGTGACGGTTCATCTTAATAACGTACGATTTCTGCTGTTATACTTTCGTCCCACGTTTTTTAAAAAATTGGCCCGTTTGAAACGGTCCTTTTACTGACAGCCTGGTCTTGTCTTCCAGGCCGCAGGAGAAGATGGAGGGCTGGAACTAGTAAGTGCACTTCCTGTTGTGCGAGACCGTGGAGCTGCTGCTGTGACTCCCGCTTGAGAACGTGCTGGAAATGTCCGACTTCCCCGTGTTTCCGCAGCGGTCACCCGCGCGAGTACTTCGACCGCGTCGGTCAAGGCCAGGACTCGTCTGTGGTGAACAAGTTCCAGCAGCGGTACTGGAAGACGAAGCAGACGCTCATCAAGGTGACGGGCAAGAAGGAGGACGAACACGTGGTGGCGTCTGATGCCGACCTGGACGCCAAGCTTGAGGTGGGCGCCCTTCCCGACCCCCACCACTGCTGGGGGTCGGGAGACTCGAGTGGCGGTGTTGTGGCTCACAGACAGTGAGCAGATTCAGGATGGGTTCTCAGGTCAAGAGAGGAAAAGCAAAGTGTGACAGTGTGATACTGTCCTGGTCAGGACTGTCCCGGACGCCTGAAGGTTCTGGGTTCAATACTGTTGGAGTAAGATTGGGTAAATTTTATTATTGACAGTGAAGGTTATGTTTAATGAAGCTGTGAGATAAATAACAGGTCATGATAAACAAAACCCTCTTTTGAAATGGCTGCTCCATGCAGCTTATTGAAATAAAATAAAAATGTAGTTTTCATTCAGAAAAAATCTGAATTTCCTGCTTCTGTTTTTTTTTTTTCTAAATGGCATTAAATGTAAAGCTTTACAAACTGTACCTTCAGTCTCCTGAGGAAAACATGGGACAGCGGTGGTGGGGCATCTGCCCGCTGTCCAGGGGGTCGGGGACTGTGTGACCGGTGTGTGTGTCCGTCTCCCTCGGTCAGGTGTTCCACTCGATCCAGAGGACTTGCATGGAGCTGCTGAAGGTGGTGGAGTTGTACCAGAGGCGCATCTGCTGTAAGTGTTGTGTACAGCACCCCCTCCCCCCCACTCTCGCAGGGGGTCCTCGCTGCGCTCACACACACTGTGATTTACACAAGTGCCTGGTGAGCTGGGTTTTCTCTGTCAGACTGCAGACGGCAGCACGGTTGTTTATTTCCGTTTCAATTTGGCGCGATAGAAAGATGTGAAGAGGAAGAAATGGAGTAAAAGTAAAATAAGAAAGTTAATGAAAAAGCAGGAAAAAAGAAAGAGGGAGGAAGAAAATTGACTTGGTTCCTAAGATCCGACATCAACCTGCACAAATCATGCAGACGCAACACAGGAGATAAATATGCAAATGAGCATGTTGCTGTTGAACTGGTCGTGTGTGTGTGTGTGTGTGTGTGTGTGTGTGTGTGTGTGAGAGAGACTCACTCCTCTGTCCTCCTCTGCCCAGTTCTGTCACAGGAGGAGAACGAACTGGGCCGTTTCCTGCGCTCCCAGGGATCCCAGGACAGGAGTCGGGCAGGGAAGATCATGCAGGCCTCAGGAAAGGCCTTGTGCTTCTCCTCCCAGCAGCGGTCAGTCCAGCAGTCACCTGGACCTCAGCACCACCTCCATGGGCTGCAGGCCTACTGCATAAAGCCCATAAAGCCCAGGAGGGCAACAGTTTAGGCTGTAGATGCTTTATTTGTCCCCGAAGCTGCTGTGGCTCAAAGGGAACCTGCTTATGAAGGATTTGACTCCATTAGAATTATTGACTCCCCCATCTGTAGAGCCCTTGCTAATAAGCCACGCCCCTACCTGCTCACCGGCACCTCTTCAGGGTTCAATATGCACTATTAACACCTGTTTGAGGAAAATATTTCTTCTCACCCCCCCCCCCCCCCCCCCCTGCCCCCCCCCCCCCCCCCCCCANTTTTAAAACCTGTTTGAGGAAAAAATTTTTTTCCCCCCCCCCCCCCCCCCCAGGTTGGCCCTTCGCAGCCCCCTGTGTCGGCTGTACCAGGAGGTGGAGACGTTCCGCTACCGGGCCATATCAGACACGTGGCTCACGGTGAACCGCATGGAGCAGACGAGGACCGAGTACCGGGGAGCCCTCCTCTGGATGAAGGACGTGTCCCAGGAGCTGGACCCAGACACGTACAAACAGATGGAGAAGTTCCGCAAGGTGGCCTCCTCTTCCACCTTCACAATGTAACACCTTATTTACGAGAAGACCACCAGAAGGGTCTGAGACCTGAGGCTTTCGAGACTTCTTAAGAAGTGTGGTGGTGGTAAAAGTGCAGTTTTCTCCAGATGAGACGTTATGACAGTTATGAGGGTGGGGCTTGTGTGCAGCACTCACAGAGCACAACAACGCACGCCCCCCAAAGCACAGTGAACAGAGGGTCAGCAGTGCATTATGGGAGAGTTACAGCTCTTTACAGTTGCTTTATTTACGAAGTCGCCTCACCGCAGGGGACATGATGGCGTTTGACTGTAAACCGTTTTGATTTTAAGCTCAGCAGCGGTTCCTGTGACACTAGATGGCGGCAAATCCCACGGATTTTTTTTAAACATTTAGATTTCCGGTTATTTTTATACAAGCAGTTGCACAGCAGATCAGCCACAGTGTGTGGAACTCCCTTTGTGAGTAGTTTGTCACGAAACTGTTGCTCAGTTTACAGTCCTAGTTTATTGTTTCAAAAATAAAGGCAGCACAGTGGCGGTTATTCATAATGGATGGAGGATGCAACGATACACTTGTTTTAAATGGTTCGCTGCTGTTTTTGTGGACAGTTTGTTGATCTGCTTCCCAGTGGTGGTTTTGTGTAGTTTTACATGTATACATTTAACAACCACGTGTTTGTTTTGCCGTGAGACAGAATTGTGCTTTATGTGCTTCATCAGGTCCAAGCCCAAGTGCGTGTCGCTAAAACCGCCTTTGACAAACTGAAGAACGACGTCTGTCAAAAGGTGGATTTGCTGGGGGCAAGTCGCTGCAACCTGCTCTCCCACGTGCTCACCACCTACCAGGTGTGGAGGGAGGGGTAAACAGTCAAAAATACCCTGAATCGCAGGTCAGGTGCTACACCATAGTGAATGTGCTGGTAAAGGCCATGTGTCTCCTTGCCACCCCCCCCGCAGACGACCCTCCTGCACTTTTGGGAGAAGACGTCTCACACGATGGCCGCCATACATGAGAGCTTCAAAGGCTACCAGCCGTACGAGTTCACTACCCTCAAGGTGGAGCATCTCCCTCTCTCGTTTACTGTTATTCCTTTACATTTATACACCAACAGCTGGATTAGAAATGTGCTTTTGAGAAATGGAACTTAATGAAACGGTGAAAGTGCCAGCACTCGCAGAACACAGCTGTGAAAACACCCCCCCCCATTGCAATTACATTAAACACATAGCTGTTAGCACAGCTACAGCAGCAGTGCATTCTGGGACAGCCACAGATCCCCCTGCAGATGCTACAGTAAATTAAGAGCGGCTGCCGACTCGTCCCGAACGTGCAGATTTACGTTGCTGTGACCCCCGGCGACGCTGTTGCCACATCCTTCGTTTTTTCAGTCCATCGCTAATTTAACTGTCTGAGCAGAAAGATTTACTCAGCCCCCATGGCAACGTGAAACGAGCGCAAACACACCGGATAAGTGCTATCTGGCCCCCGCCCTGCCTGCCTCAAACCGGTCTGCCACTCAGGTTCGTTTTTAAACCTGCAACGCAAATAAACGTGAAATGCAGCAGTTGGTCCCTGTTTAATAGACTGTGGGATGTTTAGGATGAATATTATATGGTTCTAAAGAGCAGATTTGTTGCTGAGACATTGGAAGCACAGGTCAGTCACCCTGTTTTATGACCCCCCCCCCCTCCCCTTTCCGCAGCATCGGTGGACTCTACTCAGCAAGCAGAACAATCTTTCCAGAAACTTCTCAGATTGTACAGTCCTGTTTGAATAGGTGTTACGGCTTTTGCCGTTCTCATCGCTCACTTTACTAGCTGCTGGTACAGGTCAGGGTCAGAGTGGCCTGGAGATTATTCCGGAATCCCTGGGCAGGGTCGGGGGAGTCTACACACACCCATGCGGAAAATAGTGACCAGTTCAACTGAGACACACGTTTCTGGACTGTGGGCGGAAATCCACACCGACACAAGTAGAACAGCCAAGCAGCCCAGATGTGTTACCTGCTGTGCCATCTTGCATAGTCCTCCAGTAAAAGACAGATCTTTTGGGCACCTGAAAGCACCACCCTTTTAGCTTTTTTGGGGAAGGTGCGGGTGCCTCGGCTGCAGGAGCGGGTGGGTTTCCTCCAGGTGCTCTGGTTTCCTCCCACGTGTATAACTGGTTTTCGTGTGTGTGAGTGATGTCCCATTCAGGATGTGTCCTGTTCTGCACCGTGTGCTTCCTTGACAGGGTTTGGACCCCCAACACCTTGTGAACAGTCAGCGTGCTGTATCAGCTAGGTCTTTACTGTGATTTTTTTTTTTTTAAGAATTAAAACAGAAGGAAGTGGAGCAAAACTGAGCTCAGTGCTGCTGTTTTCAGACATTACAGGACCCCATCAATAAACTTGTGGATGAAGAAACAAAGAAAAAGACAAAGAAGAAAGCGAAGGGAAAGCAGGAGGAGGAGGAAAAACCGCCGGAGACGAATGATGAGTGAGTCATGAAGTTTGGCCCTTTAACGTAACTGTTAGCTGGCAGATCGATAATTTGCCTTCAATCTATTTGCATTTTTTTTTAAGCAACTGATTGAAATTGGAGAAAAAGTGCTCCGCCCTTTCTTGGTGTCACGCTTAATAATGTTGTTCGTAATGTACAGAGATGTAAAATAAAGTTGTTGATCCACAGGCTGGTTTCTATTGACGATGAGAATCACAACGAGGCCAGTCAGACTGGTAACGTACCTTCTCCTGCATTTGTTATTCTTAACCGACTGTATTAATCTTTTTTTATAAATAAGTCAATTTTTACCCATCATCCTCGGGTTTTTTTTTTAATATATATAATCTCCGAAGTGAACCAGTGAATAATATTGCCCCCCCCCCCCAGATGAACCTGCTACTCAGGACTCGGAGGAAGGGAACTTCACGAAGGACAAGAGTGGAAAGCAAAGCGACGGAACTGGTACCGTGTTTTTTTACACTTCATTTTTGCAGCGTAAGGAGGACAATGAGTAGAGTTCAGGTGTCCCCCGAGCCGCAAGAGTGTGACTTACTCGGGCACACGGTCACTTGTTAAATAATTTAAAACCTTTTATGAGTTACAGCAAAATACGAGGGCAGTTTTTCGCAGCTGGCAAAACTCGTGTATCATCACCCCGTCGCTGTGTGTTACCGATGAAAGGAAATGGCTGCTGTCTTGATGGGTTTTGAGTTTTCCCATTGAAACCGATGGTGGGACTTAGAGGAGAACCTTCCTTGTGGGCCGATGTTCCGGAACACGTGACCTTCAGTAGGGTCACCTGGATTAATACACTGTTTTGTGTGAATTAGTTATACCCATTAACAGCAAATAAGCACCGAAAACTGTTTTCCGGATAAGAAACATTTCAGAACCGTTTGAAAAGTTGAGAAATGACTAAGAACCACAGCGTAGTTTGCCATCAGCAGGGCTGGAGCTGCTGGTGACAGAGGGACTGGCGACGGCGCAGAGTTTAACCCTAGTGGTCGGGGAGACTGTGGCCCGAGTGGCGCCTGCGGTGAGCAAACGGGCGTCAGGCGTTTGGAGCACGAGAAGCCGCCGCCGGCGAAAGGGAGCGGGACCCTCTGTCTGGGCGGGAGCCCGTGCCGTTTCGTGTCGCCGCGCGTCACATTGTTGGGGATGCTGAATCGAACCCTTCGCTTTTGTTCGCCACCACGTGCCGTGCAACCGCGGAGCCACGGGTCAGGCCTGGCCTACAGGACTCTTCGGAGGCGGAAAGCAGGTGGCGCCGTTGCTCCCCGGAGACTGCGGGGGGTTAAAATGAAACAAACGTGATCCTGGAAATTAGAGATGTGATTATTAACGCGGTTTTTTTTAATATTTCTGTCGTGACTTGGGCCACGACGCTGTTCGGTAATAACTGTCTATTCGCAGCTAGTTTTGCAAAGTAAGGTGCAGTTGCCGGTGGACGGGCAGCTACACACTTATCGGGACCCTCGCGGTAGCGGCTCCTGGCGGCAGCACGGCTGTGCAGATGGAGGCCAAACGTCGGGACTCTGAAGGGGTTATGAGAAGGTTAATGGGGCGGCTGGTGGAAGCGGAGGACCGCCTGTACGTTTCTCGCCCCGCGGGTCGGGTGCACGTTTTGGTGCATCTGTGCCGTATCCCGTCCCGCGCAGCTTAAGGGGGCGCCTGGTCAGCTCGAACCCGGTTTTTCACGCTCTTTTCCAGGGAACTCGGAGCTGCTGTCGCTCTTCCTGGAGCAGGACGGCGGCGAGAGGGACGAAACGGCTCTGCTCAACGAGATCCTGAGCAGCTCCTGTCTGGACGAGGGCGACTTCTCCAAGGAGTGGCGGGAGGTGTTCGGGGACGAAGAGTATCTCTGCGGCGCCAGTAAAATAGGCCAGACCGAGGCGCCACAGGGGGGGTCCGCATCCTGCTTCTTGCCCTCCCAGCTCCTGGACCAGAACATGAACAGCCTCCAGTCCTCATTCACCGGTACGTTCGGCTATTTTTCCTCCCTCTTTCCGTAGGTGGGAGACTTTTTGTTTTCCTCTCCTCAACTGGCAGCTGGGTCACTGGCCGAGAAGAACGGTGAGTAAAAATAAACCTACGCGCTTTCCTCAAACGATGAAGCTCCGTTCCGAACATCTCCTCCCTATTGCGCTTCTGGCCTTTAATATTCGGCTTATCGCGCGTTTTCCCTCGACGGGACCTGCAGTGTCGGGTTTTGTGCGCTAAAGCCAGTTAGAATTATTTGCGTATGTGGACAGATGGGTAGACGCCCCCCGGAGTGAGGATTCCCACCCAGCTGTCAGACTCCCTGTCGCAAAAGATAGACGTGTTTCAAATGGTGGTTCAACTGGTCTCGTTCATCCTTCTAATCATCTCCGCGAACATGCAAGCCAGGAATCCTGGAAGGAAGTGAAGACGACGCCACATCCCGTCGCAGCGGCGAAACCGTGTATTTGACGTTTCGCTCAAAATAAGACGGTCGCTCGCATGCGGGGCCCAGAACTTTCTGCCACGTCCGGTCGGCGAACGCCGTCTGCGGGACCAGCGAGCGCAAACCAGACAAAAGTTGATCGCCGTCTCAGAAACACGTCGCCCGACGAGAAGAGCGGGATATAAAAATAACCCGAGTGGCCGATGAACGTTAACCAGGAACATTAAACGCGCTTAACTGTTCTAATACCGATCGACTTGCTTTACTGTACGTCTGAAACATTGTCTCCATTCCAGACTGGGCCCTGACCATTTCCCAGACCCCCCACCGAGCAGCTGACCAGCCTCCTGCGGCTTGTGCGGCTGCCGATCAGCCGTCATCTAAAGGTAGAACCTTTGAATTTGTCACACGATTCAGTTTTTCTACATAATTTTGATGGGGCTTGTCGTTGATTTGCGAGTTTTGAAGACATGAGAAATAACGATTTTAATACGTTCAAATCTCCCCTCGTTGGCCGTATCAAGTTCACAATTTCCGCACTGAATATTAGATGGTGGGAGATGGATGATGTTTATACGCCCTTAGTGGCCAACGGGGATTATGGGAAGTCGCGGTTCTCCAAGGAGCAAAATGGCAAATTGCTGGTGGCTGCCGAGTACCGACGACTCGACCCTGGTCGTGACCGACGTGGTCGGTGGCATCGAGCCACGCGAAGGTCATTCGCCCGACCAACTCGTCTCTGTTCCGACCCCCCCCCCTGCAGCCCCGGAGTCGTGCAGAGACCTGTCTACGTGGTACAACCTGCTCGCGGACCTGGACCCGCTGTCCAACCCGGACGCCATCGGAAAGACGGACAAGGAGCAGGAGCTTCTGAACGCGTGACGGACGCGGGTCGTGAGCGGCGTCGCACCTAAGACATGGAGAGAACGCTGTCGACGTGTTGTTAGCGCCGCCAGGTAACGGGCAGTTCAGCAACTTCCAAACGCAGCGCTGCCTTTTGTCATCCGCGGTTTTACTACACGGCAGCGCTGTTAGTTTCCACAAGCGATGTTTGTTAGACGGAGCCGAAGGAGGAGTTACGCTTGCAGCTTTTCTTGGTCGATAATGAATACACTTCGACCAATTTTTAGAAATTGCACAAATTTTTGTGATTTTTGCAAAACGGCAAATTATTTAACTCAGTGTGGTTCATTTCAGCTTTTTTTCCCCCAAAGGTGGACTTTGCTGCTGATAGGTGTTTGTTTTCTTGCTCTTAATGTGTCACATGGCTTGTGATGTTGGAGTCGCTTTGCGTGCAGAAGTTTAAAGCGGAAGGACGAGGGGCCTGCTGTCCGTGCCGCTCGCGCGTGTTTTGTTCCTCCCTCAGGCTGCCTGCATGCTCAGTGTTCGCGTCGCTCTACCCTAAGAACTGTGAACAGTGCAAGCAGGAGACTTAATGCACAAACTTGGACTTTGGAGAGGAAATATTTCACCTTAAAATCATAACCGTCTTACAGGCCACAATGAAGCCACAAGTTGGTCGGATGTGGTCACGTGACCCCCGACATCAAAAGCGTAACGGGAGAAACGTCCCTTTACTTGCTGGGTGGTTTCTGAAAAAGACTTGTGTGGTAAATAAAAAAAAAAAAAAAAAAATACGCCGACTGAGGTACATTTCGCAGGAAAGTCGGCTACTTTCACTCTGGAACAGGTTGTGGAGCAGAAAAGGGTGAAGCAAACAACTTAAGTTTTGTACGCGGCCGTAGCAGAGAGAGACGGAAACTGCCGGCGTGTGACGTGAGTGGGAAGGCGGAGGAACTGGGTTGTGGGGGCTTCCCTGCTGCCACACGTGCGTGTTAGTCGAGTCCCTCTGGCTGAAATCCTGCATTTCAACTGTTCCCTCTATCGACCGCTGTCACGGTACCGAGGGCGGCGACACGTCTCTCTGCCCTTACAGTCGCCGCTCAGGCCGAACCCGCCGCTGCAGCTCTGTTCAGTTCACTGTACGCTTGATTTGACTGTATCACAGCTTCAACGCCGCAATAAAGAGCCGCTGCCGAAACCAAGTTTGAGCCTGATTTGAAGCCCTGCTGGTGGCGCCGCTAACAGACGCCGGTAAAACCGGTTCCCTTCACGCCGCACCGGGTTGCCGCCGCGGACGGTTTTGCCAGAACATCCGCGGCCGTGTCGGCCGCACGGTTTCGCTTCAAAACTTACGCACAAAACCATCGGTATTTCCGGCTACCGTTTGCTTTTCCATCTAGATTCGTAGTGCGACGCGGCGCTTCCCAGAAACCTGCTCGTCAATCGTTTGCATTTCGAAGAGAACAGAAAGAGAACGTGTTACTCTGCTCAAACTTTATTTAAATGAAGACAAAGCTACAGATTAAAATATACCAAACAAAAGTGAAACGTGTGTCTGCACGTGACCACCGTGCACAGCGGGAACAAGCGCTTCTGCTATGCATTTCAAACATAAGAAAATAACGTGTCTACATTGTACAAAGTACGCGAGCGCCGCGTTCTCCTCCGCGCCGCTACGCCGAGGGCCACCGGTGCGTTTAAACGTGGAAATTCGGCAAAGCTGCGTTAAGTGTACAAAACGACAGTTGGTCTTCGTTCGGCTGTCGCTGCGTTTGCTGCACCCGCCCCCTTCAGCCGCGTCGACGGCAGCATTTTTTTAAATTACCGCGACCTTCGAGGATCGCAAACAAATTGCACTTGTATGCATTTCTGCATATTTTCCAAAATACATTTCAACATGTTTAGAGTAACTTTAAATGTTACTTTAAGTGGAAACCGTGTGGGGAAGGAGGAAAATAGTGTCCGTTTAAGGCCGCGGCTACCGTTTGTCCGGGACTCGCCGCCGTTTCGGCTCTCGAACAACATCGTTACGCAACAGTTTGTCGGTAATTCGAGACTCGAGTAAAACAATTTGGTCGGAAGCGACGAGGGATCGTGGGATCACGTGACGCTTCACACCCCAGGAGGTTCTCCTTCGGCCTCCAAGCTCACGACGCCGCAGCGGAACGACGTGGAAAAAAAGATCAAATTTAAAAAAAAAAAAAAAACGGAAAGGCAAGAGTGACGCTTATTGTCCAATTGTGTTCTCCTCCCAAAAGAAGCTGCGGATCAGGATCGAGCCACACGTGGATACATTCCAAATCACCTGAGTTTCAGCTGGAGGGAAATACCTGAAGCGCGGCCCGGACGAGGCCTCCCGTCTGCTCTCTCGTCCTTCTTTTTTTTGCATTATATACAGTCTGTGTATAAACTGGATCGACTGTAAACAGAATCCCGACAACTACAGCTTTTTCCTTTCTGTTACACGCGACAGAAATTCACACTTCACCATTTCCACGGCCATTTTCTTTTCCGGCGCCACAGAGCTTATTCATACTGAGGACACTGAAACAATACAGCATGTCAGATTAACCCACCTATACGGTCTAGCTTTAAGTGCCCCCCCTTGCTCGGCCCCTCCCACAACTCCAACTTTGAACGCTTAAGGAAACGTGAACTTTTTCCCGTCCCCACAACACAAGCGTCTGAAGAATATTCCTATCCCTTGGCGGGAGACATCCTGTAAGAATATACTAGAAACACTACCTTTTTTTTTCTTCTTTTTTTGCGCTGTGCCATGCAGAAAGTGGGGTTCGACAGAGAAGCTGGACCCCCCTAAAAGAGGAGGACCTTGCTGCTAGCTAGGGGAGGCACAATGGAGGCGGGGCTACACGGGGCAGGGCACACGCCACCTCTACCACAGACTAGCTGACTATAAAGCTTTGAGGCCAAGGGAGCTGGTCGAGGGGCACCCCTGGAGGCGTGAGGAGGGTGCTGGAGACGCCTCCCGGGGGTCCTCTGTGCTGGTGCTGGCGGAGACCTGAGTCGGAGGTGGGGCTGCCGGAGAGGCGTGGCCTCGGCCGGGGTGGGAGGAGCCTGGGAGTTTGACGGGACAGAAGGCGGAGCCAGTGGGGATAAAGTTCACCTTATTCTTGTCAGGGCAGGAGAAGAGGGGAGCGGGGGCACACCGTCGAGACCTGGAGCGAAGAAAGACGGTGGAAAAGTGCCTCATTAATATGAATTTAACGTGAATTACGGGAAAACGCCGTTACGTCGCCCACACGTGTATTTTTAGGGAGGGGCAAGTTTGGGGACTTAACGGGGGTCGAGGATCACGATACGCTGCACCATCCGCTTCTGCTTACATCCAGCTAAAGGTCACACACACACACACTTCTCTCCCGTTCATCATTCATTCACACAAACCAGCTTCTGCTCGCCTCGTGCTTTACTGCCACATGAGGAGAAAGGAGACCCGGAGCTGCACTTCACGCTACAGACAGCGGAGCGCAGGCGGCAGCTGGAGGACGTCGGTCCCCATCAGGCGGCCTGTGTGGCGTCATAACAGGGTAGAACTGCACAGGCGGCGACACGTGGAGAGACGTGACGCTACGCAAAACCACACCCGCCGGGTGCCAATTACCACGGACACGGCCCCCCGTAACAAACGACGACACACACACACACACACACACTGCAGCCAGGTGCAGCGCCGCAGGAGGAGGGATGCGAGGCAGATACACCACTTACGCCAGTTCCTCGAACACCTTGACCCTCTCGCAGCCTTCGGGGGGCTCTCGCTTGAACATGTAGCTGTTGTTTGGTTTGGGGGACGATGCAAACTTGGGCAAAGGGGAACTACTGCCGCTGTCTGTGGGGAAAAAAAGAGCCCAGAGGGAAGGGATGAGGAGCCATCCGCCACTTTGAACTGCTACACTCACTCGTACCGTTTTACCGTGTCACTCCAAGCCCGTAAAGGAGGTGCACTACAAATATCCTGAACATTTTCTACTGTTACCAATTTTCTGCTTTCCTTTCAGACTTTCAGGCCTTTACCAAGGTTTTTTTTTTTTCCTCTTTCTTTCTGCGACGCTTTTGCTCCAGTGTCGCAAACCCACATTCTGCTGCAGAAAACGGAAACGAAAGTGATAAGAGTAACTGGAAGTGCCGTAACTGCAGCCCTCCAGACAGATTCTGGATCTCACGTTACACTTAGTGGCCTCCTGTCATCTTCATTAGTTCTGCATTATGGGAGCGCAGTTCCCTATGAGACGTGTCAACACATCACGAGGCTACAGGTTAGGTCATTCATAAAGGAGCTGGGACTCGTCGACAGGCCACACCGCCAGGAGAGACCGAGTTGGGGGGGGGGGTACCTTTGTCGCGATCGTACAGCAGGTCCTCAGCGGAGCCCAGGTGTCCCAGAGGCGAGGGGCAAGGCGAGTGGCTGGAGCAGCTGCTGGACCGTCCCGGCACCGACGGCGTCTGGGTGTCGACGCTCCGTGTGCTGCTGCTGCGCTGCTGCTGCTGCTGAGGGGGGCAGGGGGCGCGCCGCCCGTCCGGAATCTCCAGTGCCTGGGGGGGGGGGGGGGGG
>UFQX01000083.1:778797-793120 GCA_900497675.1 Arapaima gigas
GGGGGGGGGGGGGGGGGGGATTTAGGTGAGCCGGTGCTCTCCGATCACGCTCAGCAAGCAGAGTTCCCAAGTCGCACACGACGTTACGTCAATGGTGTCTAAGAGATAGTTTGTCCACATGTACCTTCAGTTCCTCTTTCTCACCGCCATCTTTGACGAAAACCCTCTCCAGTTCGTGGTTGATGCCGTCCATGCTGCTGGTGACTCGGAACACGGAGGACTTTGACGCGGGGGTGCCGGACGCCGGCACCGGGATGGACTTCGACGCTGGCTGCGGACCCTCAGGCTGTTACGACGAGGATGAACCAAAGGATGAAGGAGCCTGGTCTAAATATAGCCATTTTCACACAAACATCCTGCTTCTCCGAATTCGCAAATATGTCTGCTGCTTCTTCTCGAGTCTCAACGGACTGTCCATAGACCACCGTGACCCGACTGGGCACGTAGCTCCTGCCAGTGAACAAATTCATTTACGCATACGGTGGACTAAAAACAAAGACAATACGTTGCCGTTAAACTGGGATTCTGCAGCGGAGGGCGGGGTGCCGTCTGAGCGCCAGGAACGGCCCCACTGCAACAAATACTGAACCGGCGGTCCAATAACAGATAAAAGTTGACAGCTGTGCTGCTAAAGTCACGTGTTAAAGCTGCAGAGGGACAACTGTGCAGAAGCCCTCTACGGCCCCCAAGCCGGGACCCACCTGAGCCAAGCTGGAGACGGCGTGTGCGCCCTGCAGGGGCGAGTGGCTCTCCTTCTCCTTGCTCTGCCGGCCGGCCACTTTACTGCGCTGCAACTGCTGCCGGAGCTTCGCTATCTGCTGAGTAGGAGGAGGAGGGAGAAGGAGACAGAGGTTTCTAACCACTGTTACAGCATGTTCTCCACAGCGGTTCTAGACCAGGAACCGGTAGGTCGTTCGCTCCAATCTTAAGAGAAACCGGACCAAAGTACCTTAGAGAACACAACAGGACCTACGGTGAAGTTCTGCTTGTACTCCCTTTCTCGTCTTTGCACTCGTGCATAAAACAGGCTTGAACCGGTTTCACACAAGCGAGGTTTCTGCACCGCCACTTAGGCTTTTCTTTGAAGGACAGATATGCCAGAATGAGTGAGACTAACACGTGGATGCAGGGTCGCAGCAGGCCGGTCTGACTGGAACAAACAAGCGTGGACTGTGTATCGTACAACACCCGACAGGGGAGAGAGACGTGGTCTACGGCGTCACCACCATCATTTTAACCACGTCTTATTCAAGGGGGAGCTAAACCGACGCTGCAGCGCCAGAGCGGACTGGAGATCCCCCACAGAAACCAGCACCGGAAGAAATCAGGATCGCTTTGCGTTCGCTTGGTGTAAAAGTGCTCCTACCCGTCCGACCTGCGGCGTCACCCGTTACCATAAGCGCGTTTTCTGATTCACAGAAAACTAGATACGTTAAACGTTTGTCTTTCCGGCGTTTCGCTTCATTTCTTCCTTACAAGGAGTCAGCGACGTGACTGTTAGCGTTAGGAGTCCACGCGGCGCAGAGGAGCGTAATTTTATCAACTGATACCGGGATATTTGCGGGGTGACGCATCAAGTTGCGCTGCACGGCTTTGTCTTTAAACCTGGGAGTGGGTACCATAAACAGGGATGGCTACTAAGGCGCGTGTCTTATCTGTACAGCGTGGCTGCCGCAGGTCACACTACACAGGTGTAGAGTTCCAGGGCTTGTTTGAATTCCTCTCTGGCTTCAGGCTACACGAAAAGATCAATAACTGCAAGTTTAGACATGCTCCATTCCTAGAAGTGTCGCGCACGCCGGCAGAGTGTTTTGCAGTTAGACACGTTATGGTTACGAACGAATACTGGCCACTGGACAAACTGGAGTATGTGGGTCTAACCTGGTAACTGCATGACAACGGGACTACCTGCAAGCTTCTCGCGTGACACACGGTTAAAACCAACCCTAACAGCAAGATGGGGCAAGAACACAATATCTGCATCAGGATAGTAACTTAAGGCAGGAGATTACATATACAAAGATGTGCAGGAATCCTCTCTATCAGGACGTTTTTTTTGGCTGGGAGAGATGCAAACATGCACAGTATGATTTGTTTGAGGGTACAGCCCGGCATTTTTGCAGTTCTGAGGCCAGCAAAATGTTGTCATACCTGGGCTCTGATGAAGTCACTCTTCCAGTTTAGGGGTCACAGCCCCCAGTGTTCCTATCACCAGTGGGATCACCTTAGGGATAGGGTTATACTGGAAGAATTGAAGTTAGCTGGTGGCTCACAGGTATGAAGAAGAATGGTGGGGGCGGGAAGTGGGCAGAGCCATACGGATGGCTACCTTCTTCAGGCTGAACTTCTCTAAACTGGGTGTTTAGCATCACGCTTCATGTGAATTAAAAAAAAAAAAAAAAGGTTTCCCCACACCTGATGAGCTCCACAAACTGAACACACCTTTACAGCTAGAACGAGGACACGCTTGGTGCTTCACAGGTCCTATTTTCAGCTGGACCAACCACACAGGAAGTTTGTTTTCAATACTCAAGAGAATTTAAATGTTTTCCCATGTGGGAAAACAGTTTGAACAATTATTTGAATTTAAACACTGTCTGTCTGATGTGAACGGGCAGAAATCCACTTGCCTGGTTGTGCACAATAGAAATAAGCGCGTATCGGGGGGGGGGCAGTAAAATCACTGAACAACTCGTACTGAGGAACAGTGTTTGTCTTTTGCCGGTTATCTACGGTTTACCCAGATACAGGGTGGTCTGACCACCCGTGACGGCTGTTCCTCAAATTAAAAGGGAGCGCAGTCACGCAGTTCCTGCGATTTCCACCCCAGATGAACCTGCCATAACATGCAGGAGTGAGCGGGGCCTTAGCCACCTACAATTTCGGTTACCAAATTATATGGCAAATTCTAATCTTTAGCAAAAATTTGGAAGTGGTCGAGTTGTTGTGTGGCTAATTTTTAAAAAAAAAAAAAAAATGTATTTTTTGCTTAAAAAATTACTTGTAAAGAATTTTTGATGTCAGTTGGTCATCAAAGAACTGCCCTGTACAACAGATCATTAGAAACTGTCACCTGAATTTACTCCTGTGGACTCCACCACTGGAATTTGCTTCCCCTGTTTTTAAGGTACTTTACAGAACAAGGGAATTGCACCTGATCAGTTACAGTCAGTGTTTAATTTTATTACACCCCAAAAACACCCCAACCGCTGCAGCTCGATCACTGAATGGCCTGCTTGTCCAACAGCAGCACAGTAGACAGCGGTGCTGCTTAAAGGGCACGTTCCCTTTCAAGAACAAACCTGGCACCTCCGTGATATTAACCCAAAACGTCTTCATTTAAAACCTCCGGCTTTACAAACGAGTAAAATTTTAAGCAACCAAAACATGCCGTTCAGTCACAAAATGGACACGGTTCTGTGTGCGGCGAGCAAGCGGCATCCCACGTTCCCCCTTCCTGGTCAGCGTTTATCAACCACGCGTCCGCCTGTCGTGCAGGGCAGTGGGTGGTTGTGACGCAGATAATCGCTGTTTGCCCTGCTGCCGGAGTGTTGGCTGCGCGATGCCGACGAGGGCCGATAAAGCCGCAGCTCGCATCCTCACTCTTAAATAAAACAGCGGCCCACAAAGACATCTGCGGTTCAGCAGCGGGTTATAAATAGCATGCGGTGAAGAGTGCTAGAAAACAGCCTGGTGCGGTTGACAGCTTCCTGCAAATTGTGTCCTGGAGTGAAAAGTCAAAACCTGCAGCAGTGACCATAGGTCAGATCTACCAACCACGCTGGACTCATCTGTTTTGAAGTTTGCAAAATTACTGGTGGTCCAAAATTGTGTGACAAAGCTGAGGCCGCTTTGTTCTGAACACACGCAGATGCGAATGACCACCAGTGCCTTGAACTTCATTTGGACACAGGCTACAAGATTTTTGAAGGATCTACGAGACCTGATCACCTCCTACACTGTTCTTCTCCCCCTCTGGTTGCCTGGTGCTCCCACTCAAAAGGGGTCCAAAATGTTCCACTGTGGTGAAATGAACTCTTCCTGTACCTCAGAGCTACTGAATCCTTCTCCCAGCATTCAAGGACAGGCTCAAAGGGCGTCCGTTTCGGACTCGCGTCTCTCCTGGTCTCTGTATACATTTGTCTCATGCCATCTTGTCATGACCATCTGCCAAGTCTTTGACCTGCGAGTTTTCACGTATACCTGTGAAGTTATTCAATATCAACAGGGGCTTATTTACAAGCAAGCAGAGCTGAGCGTGAGGGGAGTTTCCCTATTTATTCATTTAAGTAACACACCCAAATTGGCCAGAGAACACTACTCTGGAATTGCGTTCACTTCCCATAATGCCCCATTCTCTTAAAGTAATACTTCCCCAATACGTCTCCGACTTGCAGGATGTCCCGTCACATTCCTGGAAAATGGCGTGTATTACGTTCGCACGGAGAGGGACATCAGTATTTCCTACTCGACTATAAATCCTATAGGCAGCTGCACAAACAACGTGCGCCAGCAAAGCAACGGAATTAGACAATCCAGCTGCATCTGTTGTGAAATGCACTTTCATTCATCACTTTTAGCATAAAGCATCTGCTAAATCATTCGATGCAACTGTAAAATGTTCGTTTTCACTGTACGCATTAAAAAAAAAAGTCAGATGTTAGACCGTTAATTGAATTTAAGGGGGAAGATATTTCCGGAAATGTCAACCATTCTGCCAGATCATATGAGAAAAAGAGTACAGATATTGATACTAATGAACTGGCTGCACTAGTGAGGTTCCTGGCTCAGAACAACGGAGGAGAGGGAGTTGGTCTCTTGCGGGCATCCTGATGTTGAACAGACAGCCGGCATCATTCTCGGCAAACCTCGGGAGAAACAAACGCGGCATTTCGAGGGCTCAAGTCACAGAGCGCTCGAAACGCAGCTTCTCGTACCTCCTTGAGGTGGTCGGCACTACCCCAGGATGCAGAGCGCTGGTGGACGCTCCTCTCCCCGGTGTCTTCACTCCAGCTTCGGGGAGTCTGAGGATGAAGCAGGTCTCAGGTTAGCACTTGAAAACACACACACACACACACACAGCGTGGCCTCGGTGCTCTTGCACAAGCAGAAAGATGAGGCAGCAGGAGAAGAGACTGGAATTTGCACCAAGAAGATAAGAGGCAGGTGATAAAACACTTTACGGTAGGGGTCCAACTACTTCAACTGCGTTTAGAACAGTGTTGTGTTTCACGCCGCAAAAACTGACTGAAAAACCCACATTGAATAACACTCTTTGGTGGTTTAAGCAAGTATACGGCTGTGGACACGGACAAGGGTCAAAGCTCAGTCTCGCCAACGTTTTCTGAATTCCAGAACCCAAGTCAAACTATGTACCAGTCAGTTTGAAAGTCCCCCCCCCCGCCCTTTTTTATATATAATCTTCAAAATTACTATTAATAGCCTACAGTTTATCCACAGGTCCTTGTATAACAGCACAAAATGTTACCATGTGAGGTTCCCATCGTGACAGCTGCTTACACAACACTCATCATATGTTCTGTGGTAAAGGAGAGCCAACTACCTGCTGGCTCAGCTGACCACAAAACTGGTAGCCGTCGTTTAGACGAATCCAGGAGCTGAAGAACCCACAGCAGACAGAAACGCTCCCCTGGAACATATGGCTTCCTAGTGCGCTGCCTAAACCACACTGTGCTGAGCCTGTTCAACAGAAGGACATTTTTCAGATGAGGAGACACCCTCATTCCAAACAACCAAGGAGCAAAGCCAGAGCATTCTGTGTACTCCTTATCAAATCTGTCATAAATCTAACTGCCAGAATCACACCCCTATCAACGCCTCCTGTGTTTGAAGGTCAGATTAAATGGTATAGAGTGCTGACAGAGCGAGAGAGAGAGAGAGAGAGAGAGAGAGACACGACTTTTCCAGTGAGTGGAGTCAAGTTTTAAAAGGACAAACTCAGCCCTTCAGAGTAAACAGAGCAATAAGCCAGAGGCAGAGGGGGCTTGTCTGTGTGAAGCACAGTAAAAACAGGATGCTTGCGGTTGTGTAAAGCAGCATTTTCACCTGACTTTGTTCCACATAAATACCCACAACAAGCACTGAAGACCGGATCTGTGAGTTCCAGCAGATACAAAAGTGATCCCTCTTTCTGGAGTCCAGAACTGTTACCTTCTCCCAACATGGCTCGCTCTCATGCATTTCAGACATTATAACTTTCGCAGCAGACTGTGCTGCTTGTCCAGCACTTTACAAAACATCTGTTGCCCCTGATAATCTGACCTGGCAAAATCAAGAATGCACAGCTGACAAACCCACAGCCTGGCTGCCAACATACACCCACACGCAGACACACATCCTGCTCTTTTACACCATTCTCACCCGAAAAATCTTTATCAAACACGTGTATGAGGCAAACATTTTAGACCGAGCAAATGATGTCAAGTTGAAGCACACGGCAAGAGATTTCACATCACCAGCTCTTGGGCTCCCTACCCCACCACACCACCTCAGCAGGAAACATACACACCAACAGCTCAGAGGCAGCTTTCCTTTGTACAAATGATGAATATAACAAACAAGCAAATTCACACTACTCTTCACAATTTTTGAGTGCGAGTAAAAACAGAACAAACAAAGAAGGGGGGGGGGCGCTCAGTTCGTTCCTCCTCCAGACTGGATCGCTGTGCAAAGACCCTGGAAAACTAAGGCCTTGAGAACAGCGACCAGCTAATTGTGCAAATTGTGCAACATAACTGTTTGGCAAAGGCAACCTGACCTCCTTATTTCCTCATTATTTTTCCATTTGTTTACAACAGTTAAAGCCTAATACAGTTTGTCCGCAACTCAGAAGGTAAAACGTCTCCGGCTCAGCCGCTGCACGCACACGCGCAAAAGCCGAGTTCTTTCCAACGGCCGGACGCTCGAGCCACGCAGGCGGTCGAGATCCCTGCTTATGTGGGCCTCGATGGGCCCCGAGCTCTGGGACGCATAGAGCAGCGTGCCGCAGGCCACTCGCCTGTAACAAAGGCAGCAGATGCAGTGCAGGTGGTGAGGCGTGTGCCCTCGCCAAAGGGTTGAGGAAGCTGGAGGGTGGGGAGGACCCCTCCCCCTCAGTAAACAGACACAGAATCCGCACACCTGCTCAAAACACTTCAAAGGCTGGTTAAAACACAATGAAAGCTTTGGTGCTCTAAAATATGCTAGTGTTACAAAATTGCTCCCATGTTAAATAGCTCAAGTTCATTTAAACCTGCTATCCTTTGTAAAGGCAGCTTTTCAAATTAGGGTATCCCTGGAGTAAAGCAGGTAAAAAACAAAACACCAATGCAGTCTTTGTAACCAATTAATCCGAGTACACCTTCTGTAGAAGCAGCATTATCTTTCTGCAGCTCACATGTGATGGGCAGTGAGACTGGTTGTGTATTTTACCTAATTTTATTGACCCCTTGTTTCATTTTAGATGGAAGTATTTTTAAATCAGTGCATCCTCAGTCAGTTCCACAGCAGACCAGACGAGAAGCGGCTAAAAATGACAGGTGAGCCGGAGTGTCAGGGTAGAGTCTGAAGAGAGCAGCCATTGTACCTGTGTAGATTTATCCTTCATGCAGGAGGGGTAGTGCACGTGGGGGTCTCGTGGCCACTGTCCGGTGAGGTAGGGCGCAGTGATAGTGTCCAGCGACGAGGTCCTGCAGATGGCGCTGGCGCAGCGTGCCTGCTGTGACTTGGACCTCTCCGCTGTAGAGAAACACCCACACGTGAACGGACACAGTTTTTGGGTATTCACACCTTCTGCAAGCTGGAGAGTAAGTCAGGCAAAGACATCACGGTGGCCTACTAATACACATCACATTCAGACAGCAGTGAACCAACACACCTTCTTGAGACAAGTCGGTCAGAAGGCTGGCAAGTCATCACTGTCCATTTTTAAGCAAAAGAGCTGGTGCAACAGTAAGGAAACCACTACTACTTTGCCACAAAAACACAACATGCAAACTGCTACCACTCAGCTACATGCCTAAATAACTGTCTAATCCTCACTCACATTTTAAAAAGTATAAATGTCCTCAGTTGTTGTTGTTTGGCTGGGGTTCTACTGGCCATTTGGCCAGGGGTGTTTAGGCTTCAACTGGGAACGGGTGAAGATAAAAGGCACGTGAATCCCGACTGATAAAGGGTCTTTTCACACTTCTCAGTTAAACACATGCCACTTAGTTTCACGAGCCACTTATATTGTCTGAAAATCCTAATTCATTCTTTACAGATGTGGACTATTGAGAAGATCGGGATCGCAGATTATCAATTTTTTTTTTTTTTTTTTTTGAAAGACAGTCCTACCAAACTATTTTAACACATCAGAAAACACATCACACCTGGTATTCCAAAAATATAAATGTACTAACTTGAAACAGAACTAACCCTAACAATATTGAAATTCACAAATCTAACTTTTAAATGAAAGATTCAAAACCGAGTTTGCAAAATGCACCTACATACAAACAAGGAGAACTGAACACGGTTTACATTGCTGGATGACATTTCAGTCATTCTGCCATCATTTCAAACAGTACATGTTCTTCCCATTTTATCAACTACCTTCTCAGTGCAGGTTCTCTGTTGTCCAGAGCCTGAGGCGAGGATGGGACACACACAGACAAGATTAGATTCCCCAGTTCACCTGAAACACGTGTCTTTGGACTGTGAAAGTACAGTCGATGCCTTTTACGGTATCGGTCTTCCTTAGACGAGGGATGTACATTCCAACTGACAGAAAGGCTGAAAACCACGAAGCAGCATTAAGTGACATGGGGGAGGGGGGTTTACAAATCAGGAACAATACTGGGAGTCAAACTACAGTCTATTAGCTTATGCAAAATGGTCAAACTCTCCTGACCCAAAAATTACATGTCATCTCAGTAATTCAAATAACAACTATCTGCTGATCAACGCTGCCCAAAGGTCATCGCCGTTCACATCAGAAGTACGCACAGATTACACGCTTTCAAATGCTACAAGAAGTTGTACAGTAACCGTCTCAAATTGTTTTGTGCACTGCGATGCACAGCAAGCTGCAAATAAAAAAAAAAAAAAAAAATACACTGATTTAACATTGCCTGTAAAGTCAGGGTCTGTGGCATGGCTGTGCAAAGCGTTTCTGTGTCCAAAAAGTCCTCTATAGCCTTTGCTCACCATTCCTTATATAACATGGCAAGGGGGAGAGAAAAAAAAAAAACAAACATATTTGCATACATACTGTTCAGCTCAGACAGAAATTAACATTTGTTTATATAACTTGCCACAGATACACAGCTTGGTGTCTCGACACAGACTAGACAGGAAGCATAAGGAATCGGAGCGTAATGTTGATTCCATATGCTTCAAACAGAGGTGTCTGGGTTTCATTTACTATTATTATCTCAAAGGCCACAGCATCCTGAAGAATGACTGTATTATTTTAAAGAAGTCTGTGCTGAAATGCAAAACCAAAAAGGACATAAGAGATGGTGCAGAGTTTGACCTTAACCATTAGTAAAAAAATTAAGGGAATTCTATCATTTACTCACAAAACGCAACTTACAATCATTATTTCAACTGAAACGCACGTCTTTGGACTGAGAGAGGAAACCAGAGCACCCACAGGAAACCCGTGTGAATATAACTGAATGTGTGAATATAACAAATTACACGATGTGCAACGTTATTCTTTGCAAACTCCGGCTGCTCCCTTGGGTCACCAGGGCAGAATCTGGTTCGGGAGCTGGTCCACCCGCCCCCTTCATCATTCACCAACCAAGCAGATGGAAAGAGTCAGTTGGTGTGCCGTACAAGTTGCTGCCAAAACACGCCTGAAAAGCTCGACCACCCTGCCGCGGCCAGACATCTTTTAATATAACGCCTGCAATAAAACTGAAACCCAAACCTGCTCTTTTGCTTTTTTGACATTGTGCTTCCTTCATTGTCTTGCCCACTGTAGCCACTGACTGCACTGGATTACCCCCGGGCTTTGAGAAGTGCACAGGACATCCATATCCCAAAGCAGGTTCCTCTGAGAGGGACAGGAGGCTGGATGTTCCTGCTGTTGGGAAGGAGCCATAAGGCCCTTCAGGTTTAGTGTAGGTACAAAAGCATCAGCTAATAAGGGAAATTGCTTTCACTAAGTGGGGTGAGGGGGCAAAGGAAGAGGGAAGGGGGGGGGAGGAAAATATTTCATGGGGGGGGGCTCTTCATGTCCCTTTCAACAAAACTTAAATTTTGTTTGCATAACAGTATAAAAGATTATTGCACCAGTATTAAGGCTGCCTGAATGAACTGAAAAGTACAAATTACAATCTTTGAAAGAAAAAGAAAAACATTAATTTCTACACCAGTAACTAAAATGACACGTTAAGTTTACAGGAGGAGATTCAGGGGATGTCTGATTTAAGTACAAAGTCTAATATTAACATTTATGCAAATGCACCACACATACATTACTTTTAATCTGCATTTTAAACAGACCAATTTTAAGGAATGTATAAAAATAAGCAGAGCAGCAACTATATATAATGAACAAAGACACTCGCTTCACTCTGCTTCTCTACACTTTAACAACACAAATAAGTGCTAATAAAACAGATCGTAGGCATAATAAGTAATATAGAACATCTAAAAGAGAACAACTACATGCTTTAAGGGTCTGTGTTTGGTCCCAGAGCCCACTGAGGGAAGGGGCGCACACACACTGTCTGCAATCGTAGGGCCTATATTCAGAGGCCTGGCTGTACGGTGTGTACACACACACACACACACACACACACACACACACACACACACACACACACCTCTAAATTAAGCTCCGAGGGTTCCATTCATTTGCAGATTGCCCGCTTTGTGCCAGAGAGGATTGTTTCAAATGCAAATAACCAGCAGCTTCTGATGTTCAGCTGTAAAGGGAAGAGGGGGGCAAAAATGGTTGAAAGAGTCCCCCCCAACTGTACCCCAGGTGAAGCTGCATTGCTCCCGAGCAGTGGCTGCTTGGCATCTGCGTGGACATGTGCCGGCACCGCAGTTCTGCAGTTGATAAACACAGAAAGGACCCCAAAAATAGGCACCATCATCTCTACAACAACATTTTGGCAAAAATGACTAACTCATCACCAAAATGGTTATGAACTTCTCACAGCAGCTCAGCACATTCTTGGAACACATCGGTGTGGGGGGGGGGGGGGTTTATTGTTTAAATTTTAGTATATTAAACCCACAGAAAAAGTAATCATAAGATTCCAGTAGGAAAACAGTTATAAAAAGTGCACAATAACCATGCTTATGTTGTTTTATATAAGACTATAATCTACTAAATAAAACCAGGCACACATTGCCAACATATTTAAACTGAATGCAGAAAAAAAGAAACCCGTTACAGTCCCACAGAACATGACCGGACAAGTTCCTTCATGTCTCAAAGAAAGCAGGCACTTGTCTCACACACAGGCCGTTTAATCAAACCGGCGATTTAAAAAAAAAAAAAAAAAAAAAAAGTTTCATACATTTACCCGCATGTACCTTGTCTCCTGTTCAGCTCTCACCTTGGTTTCAAGCTCAGTGCCATGACTGTCACAACAAACACACAGCACTGTGAAGTACTACCCCCCCTTCCTGATTTCCCTTATTATATATTTGCCACACTGAGTGGTTTCAGATCTGTAAAGGGAACTTAAATAAACACATAATGCAGTTTTTAAATTACTAGTTAAAAGCTATCCAACATCCACGTCAACACGTGAAAAAGTAAAACTTAACGGGCTGCACCAATAACCGGTTAGCAGTAATAATTGCAAACTAAAGCTTGTATAATTTGATATCAGTCTTTCACATCAGTGTCGGGGAATTCTTTGCTGACGCACTTTAATTCAGACACACTGGGAGGTTTTTGAGCATGAACTATCTGTTTCAAGTTCTGCCACAGCATCTCTGCTGGGTTCACATCAGGACTTTGAGTAGAACACTCAAACTTTTATTTTGCTTTTTCTCAGCCATGCAGATGTGGACTTGTTTGTGTATTTTGGATCAATGTCTTGCTGCATAACCCAAATGCACTTCAGCATCCAGTCTATGATTTCTATCTTTCTGCTACATTTCTTTGAACTTGAACAACTAGTCTATCATTTTTACCAGACTAAAAGAAAAGTACAGAATAAAATTCATTCTAAAACTACAGCCAAAAAAATCCTACTCACTAGTTAAGCAACAACTGTTCAGGTCAAAAGAGGAGGCAGCAGAGGGAATATGTGTGTAACGTGTTGTAATTAGTTTTTCTAATCTCTGCGACAATACCTCTCCATGGGGGGTACAACCGCAGGTCAGGGTCAGGACTGAGGTCAATTTTTCATACTACAGATAAATTAACAAACACAGGGCATTGTGCAAAACAAGAAATTAAAATATTACGTGAACTCACTGACATGAGATCCGCCATATGCACATCGACAGGCCTACCGTGTCATTCGGCCGCTGCCGGCACAGAGCAGCCATCGCCGTGGGGGAGTCAACTCACCGCAGTATGTTCAGCCCTGGCCATGGGGGGGGGGGCAGGCAACAGATGTGCATGAAGCCGCACGAGTAAACTGACCAAGAGCTTCTGTCTGAGGCTGTTGTCCATACAAACTGTCACAGTCTAGACACTGTTCTCCCCACCTGCCTTCATCTGTGCCTTATGTTCCCCAGCAGTGTTCACTATATATGCAATAGTTCTAAACACTGCTTATTTCTTCTCCATTTCCACCAATTATTTTTCCTTGTCATTTTATTGTACTACCTTTACTTTCAATTCTTTTCAGACCTGCCCTGTTCAGGATTTGTGTATAAGTGATAAGTGACAGTGTTAACCTCCACTTACTCACTTTGCTGCTATTTGTAAGGAGCGAATTTGTTTGCAGCATCACACTCTGGGAGTTGCAGAAAACTTTGTTCTAGTCTTATGACAACAGAGGTGAACCAAATAAACAGTGACAAACCTATTGTGTCATTTAAAGGCTTTCGTTTCAGTTTTCAAAAGCCTACACAATGCAACCATGACACTGTCACAACCTGTCTTACAATTACCTGCGAGGGTGTTGCCTCTGCGGTGATAAACATCTAAAGTCAGAAATGTCCATCTTAAAGCAGTACGCAAAGGTCATAGTGGAAAAACATAAAAAAATAATCAATCTGTTTTGTTGGGCAACAAGTCAAAGCCTCAGGAACGAGTGAACTGGAGATGCGACCACGGATTATTTTACGAATCAAGTACTCAAGCAACTGTCCTGGCGATAAATTGGGCTAAGAAAAGTATTTTTCTGTTTTATTTAGCTGCGCAATAAGATACACAGAGGAAATACTGTGGCAAGTCTCTTAAAACAAACCACTGCTTTGCTAGATTTTTCTTTTAAAAATCTAACTTTTTAATTGTCTTATGCATACTCACATGAAACAAAAATATGTAAAAACAAACTTAACCAGTTCAGCCATTAAGGGCAATATTATACTGACGGCGACACTGAGTTTCAAAGAAAACATATTTGCTGAAACCCAATAAATAAACCAGTATGTATTTCAAATTACTTTCCATTATTCAACTAAAAAATAAGGTATAATTAAAACAAACAAATCATCATTGTTGAGCACAACAGGAATTATGAATTATCTGTGTGCTTTGCTGTTCCACAGCAACAGGAATAACAATAATGAAAGAAATATGAAGTACAGATGAACCATACCATCAAGGCAGAAAATTTCAACCAAGATTTTATTAATTAAGGTTTTAATTAATCAAGTTACTGGAGGAATCATTTCAGCTTTACTTTAAACTCGTACCTGAAAAAATTCAAAAGTATTAGCACCTCAAACTCCACTTCTGGACAGACCAGACTCCCCCCCTTTGTTGATGTGTGACTGGCACAGGGAATGATGTCATCATTTCAGAACTTAAGGGTCAATTGCTGGAATGTCACCTCTGTCCCTTGACTTCACGCCTCTCCTGCTGTTTGGGGAACCCTTTCAATGGCAGCCGACTGAGATAAAAGATGCACGAGCATATGGGCCGCTTAAGAGTAAAGACAAGTCCTATCGTTTATATCTTAACTATTAAAAAAAGCCACTTCTGCCTCTGAACAAGCGTGACGCTCTGAAGTCAAATTTCAGCCCATATACATTTCAGCGCACTCATAACTACAACAGACACCTGTAGAGCTTTGTGTCTTCAGCTTATAGTACTGAATTAGTTTTTCATTGTTAAAATCCACTGGCTTTACAGCCAAATTATTCCCAATGGTCTCATATATAAAAAGTATTGGGGGGGGGGGGGGGG
>UFQX01000083.1:796389-848664 GCA_900497675.1 Arapaima gigas
GGGGGGGGGGGGGGGGGGGTTCTGGAGGTTAATGATGAACTGCAATATGGATTTATTCCCATGATTTATTTTACCACAATACTGTAACGTAGACCTTCATTGTCCCATAATATGTCATATGAGACGTCACAGATGGTGGCCAAGTAATGGGAGGGGTTCTTTAACTCCCAAAAGTATAAGCAAATGGGGGGAGATTTATGAAAAAATTCAGGTGGTACAGCACTGGTGAACATATCAGCTGCATATAAATAACTCTTCTGTAGCCTGAAATAGATGTTTACAACTTCTCATTCGAGCAAAAAATACATGGTGTTTCTCAGCATTACTACTTCTACTACTGTAATTTATGCATGTTTGCGTGTCATCGAAAATGGCAGAAGGAAGACGCTCTGCTCCAGCGTGTGTGACCCGAAGAACTGGTTGTGTTGCACTAGGTCAACGGGTGAAAATGAAACGGGAATTTAGGAACGTTTACGACGTGTTGAAATGTTTGTCGATCGTCTGTGCAACTTACCCACACAGCCAGGGACGTGCGGTCATTGGCGCGATGCAAATACGCCGCTACTGAACGAGAAAGAGATCGACTGCAGTACAGAATCGTGAGCAAAAAGCCGACACGGAACCGCTGAGACACAGAGAGCAGAAACCGTGATCCTGGAGAAGACGGAACTTCGTATTGTTATAACTTCTGCATATTTCAAGTATATTGCATCATCACCATCGCTTCTGTTTCTACTGCTGCATCATTTAATGCAAATACCTGTTTGTTTATTCATTTATTTTTTCAGACCGGGATAAGATAGGACAGGATAGCACTTTATTGATCCCAGCTGGGAAATTTCCCTGTAAGGCAGGTGGACACATAACATACGACACTCATCGATACACGCAACAATGTGTAACATAAATTAATACAACCAATAAATAACAATAATAAAAAACAGAAGAGGGACTAACTGTTGGCGGGTTTCGTGTGACGTTATGGAGGATGGCTGTCCGTAAGAAGGACCCCCAGAAGTGCTTCTTAATACCCCAAATCAGCATCACTCCTCAGAATGTCCCACAGACTGTAGAAATTAACAAAATATCCATTAAAATGCTATTCATTTCCATTTGTTTTTCAAAGGTCCAACCCCAGGACAGCACAGTCTCTGTCTGCTGCCAGACAGCGTGATGACGGCCCCCAGCAAGCGAAACGTGAAATGCTCCACCAAAGCCTGAGTATTTCCTCACGCAACTGGATAAGCCGCCCAAATACAGGCCTGGTAAGTGTAGAAATGAGCAGCAGGAGCAGTCTGTCGACACGCTTGTTTTTGCGCCGATTTTTTTGAGGCCCGCACTGCTTTCTTTGGGCACTTAAGCTTGCGGTCGTCCCATGGCTGCCCACGAAAAATGCTCGTAATATTCTAGTTTCCCCAGCTGTGTCGTGTGGACGACAGCACGTTTTAACACGGGAAAACATATCAGTTCCGTCTTGCCTGCTGCCCGCCTGCTCACAGTTCTCACCACTCGCGTGATGTCAGGAGGCCGTTCCCTGTGGTCATAGGTTCATCTGTGGCCTCAAAGTAATTTTAAACGCCTTTTACGTTGCAATTTTGTCTAAGTCACTTAAAAAAAACCACATATGGGTCAGAAATAGAGAAAACATGCACAATATGTATGTTTGTTGCATTTCATTCATCCCATACAGTCGCTAATATAATCCTTTGGTTTTTTTTTTTTTTACTTCCCCACTCTGATCCACTTAGCAGGACTCAAAGTGATTATTTCCCAATCTGTTATCATACAGCTCTTTTGTTAGGAGGCGTGATTTTAAACATAATTCCAGCATCTGGTTATGCTCTCAACCGTTATCCCTTCTTAGCCGTTCTCACCGAGACGCACAAACCCTGTCAGGAAGCTCAAGCTGAACACATTACGGAAAAATGAGCCGCCTGCTTTCAATTACATCGTTTAACACCACATTTTTTTCCATTCGGAATTCCGTGTTTGGCAGCGAGAAAGCGAAGGCAAACAAGTTTCCCACGCGTTATAAAGCCCTATGTGCCGGGGCTCGTGTAGTTGCAGACGTGGAGGACATAAAGCACGTGTGTTTTAAATTGGCGGAGCACGTGGAGGGTGTTTCCCCGCTGCTCAACACGCTTCGGACTCAACGCGATGTCCAAGTCTGCCTCCGCCCGGAACAAACCTACCATTGTACGGGTGCGACATTAAGTCCTGCGCCACCCCTGTATAAAGAGCTCCGGTAACACCTTCGCTAACAGAAACAATCACACGGCATCCCACAACTAACATTTGTAACCGCAGTTTCCGTTATTCTAACATAAAACATCATCGGTTTAATACATTCGATTGTGATTTTGCTAATGTATTCACGATGAGATCAGATGACCTGGGATTTTTATCTGAATGTGAATCACTTACCAAAAGAGTGCAGGAGAACTTTAGCAGAATGACGTACAAGCATGAACTGTGTTCCTGCATCCATCCATCCAACCATCCATCCTTCCATGTTGCTAAACCGCTCTATCCCGGGGAGGGTCACGGTGGTCCGGCGCCTATCCTGGAATCACTGGGCACCAGGATGTGGAACTACACCCTGAGTGGAACACCAGTCCATTGTAAAGTGTGCGTTCTGTGGGACTGGTGTAAAATTTGCACGACAAACAGTCACTCGGATTTATCGTTCTCCCCGTGACCAAACAAACTCGGCTGGACTTGCAGCAGAAACGATCACTTTGACAAACAACCTGGACAAATAAAACATCTTTTAAAGAGCCGTTAATTCGACAGCACAAAAGTTGGTACGTAGCAACCGTTGCCTTTTCCACGGTAACCAGTCACTGCATAATAACGGTTGAAGATCTGATTTTTTTTTTTCTCCTGGGTCGACGGGTCAGTGATGTGGATTATCCACAGCTGAGGAGGGGCTCTCTGATAGCGTGAATGGATTAGGTTGCAACTGGCCCTTGCAAGGAATTAGTAACACAATCTGAGCACGGCTGAGCATACACAAAAACGTCTCGGGCTCCCCCGGTTAATTTTCCTGTGCCATATGCGCACCATAATATGATTATTGCGAGGAGAAACAATCGCAGCTCGGTTCGGCGACATACAGCTACACAAAGGTGCGCTCGGCATTAGTCTGACCGTTGAAACACCTTCCACCGGCAGCTACAGAAACGGCGAATAAAAACGGAGACGAAAGCATGCGCTTGCACGAAATAAAGCAAGGCTGCCGAAAAACGTGCCGCGTAAAGAGTGTATAACACAGCAGGTAGCCACACGCCACGTTTCACAAAGACGTTGAAGAAATCAGCGCTAAACAGTACGTCTAACACAAGAAACACAGCGAGTACAGTAGCTGCTTGGGACACAGTCCTCAACGCTTCACATCCATGACTAATTTGGCCTTATTTGAATTAAAGTGGGGAGGGGTAGCAGGGAATGAACAGCTAACATCCAAGGACACATTAAAATCATCCCGAACTCCACCAGGTCTGGCTCACGCACAAACCAGAAGGCCCCTCGCCCCGTTCGAGTCAATAGCGCTCCGGCATCCCGTTTTTGTCCCCCCGTAGTCCTTTTCTCTCTTTTTTCATTCATCGCGAGGGACAATTTGGAGGGTCTTTCTGCAGGCCGAGCAGCTGCTGCTCGTGGGGACCCCACCGCAGTGTAAAGGGGCAGCTCAGACACACCCCCGCCATCGCCCACTGCCCCCTCCCTTCGGCCGTCTGGCTCCCATCAGGACGGGCCGCGCCGCACCCGGCCCCAACCCCGGGACCCGCTCTGTAGGTCGGCCTTTGTTCCAGCTGAGCTCTTAATTAATTCAGATTTAACTGGGCTTTTCAAATTAAATTCTGACCGCAATTTCTGTCGCATTTGAACGGTTCACCAAATGCGTGTCGAGTGTTTTGTGTGGGGTCCATCTGCAACGGTGAAAATGTATTACACACACGAAAAAAAAAGTTGGCAGCGCATCCCTCACTAGTAAGTATTAAAGTGCTAAAGCAAATATTTCTGAAATCAACGGTGTGTCGTGGAAAGAAGTGAAAGATTCGCATTTGGTTCTATAGGAAGCGCCGTAAGACGAGAGCTGACCGACGGAACGTTTTTCATTCGCAGAAGTACAGACGCACCTCGAAAGACACTGGAGGACCTGTTGCTCTGCAGTCTTGAATAGACGTAATATAAATAACAGTATTTCACAGCAACACAGTGGATCACACACAGTTCGCTTAAGTTAATGTTTAACACACACATCAATATTGTAAAACTGTATACAGGAGTGTAAAATGCAGGCTACTGTATATCAGCTAATAAAACAGTTGTTTCAGATTCCAGAGTCTTTTTAGAAGTCTCACCTGCCTGGATGAGGTTTATTCCACAGCAGATATGTGTTAAGTTTAGCAACTTCTTTGTGTTTTGAAAGTGGAGACACGAGGTAGGTTTTAAAATGCGTACAATGTAGGAATGAACCGCTGCCATCCGCGTAAAATATTTTGATTCTATTAGAAAAAGTCTGCATTTATAAGCAGCTCTCACGTCATCCACGGCAGATTGATGAAAAGTAAAAATGACAAAGTCTGAATTATTATCGCCCCTGTTAAAGTTGTACACTTAAGAACTAAAGGTCAGTAGTAGCAATGTGTGTGTTTCAAACCTCAAATGACCAGGCGAACGTGATCGACACAAGAAGGTACAACTTTGAAATTAACTTTATTACATTAATCTAGCGCCCTCTTCAGTGAAGGCCTCTTTACCATGAATTACCCTGTTCGGGTAGAGCTACACCTTACCTTGCCTTACTAATACCCCACCTTCTCTATGGACTGCCAGCAAAGTTTTAACTGTGAATCGTTTCAAATTAAAGGGCCCCTCAGTTAAAATACGGCCTTCCCAACATCCCTGGTGGGTGAAATAAAGAATCATTTGAAAACACGCTTTTATAAACCACTATTTATTGCACATACAGAGGTGATTCTCACCTGCTGTCAGAACATCATTCAACTAGAAAAGCGTCTCATTCACATCTCCAGTAAGTGATCTGTGTGAATCCAGCACAATGTAAAGTTTCTTCAACTGCAGTGTGTGTGTGTTTTCAGCGATGCTCCACACACACCCAGTATTCGCTGACAGTTACACGTTCCCATAGTGCCCGGTTCATTAACCCACATAATACAAGACAAAGCTGTTTGACACCATCATTCACCATTACAAGTGTGTGCCAGCTGGGGGTGACTGGATAACACATTTGAATTCCAGGACCAAAAATAATAGCGATAAATTGAAAAGGGTACTATGGAATTCACTCGGAATAAAATAAAACACTTCCAGGCTTCGAGGTTAGAAAAACGGGAAAGAAAACGTTACGCAGTTTAAACAAGTAATTGTCAAGCGCAAACAAACAACTCTGAAAACCACAAACACGTCCGTCTGGAAAAACGCTACTAATATCCCGATGCTTCAGCAAATGGAGGATTTTTACACATTTGTACAAAGCACAGGTTTCACTAGTGCAGGGAAGTCTGTTCTTAACTGCACTCAAACGTAAAAAATAAAAACAAACGTACTGTTCTTTCCACAAATTCGTTTTCCCAAAATATTACGGCCTGTTGGTGCCGGCTGGCACTTAAACGTCGATCGCCGTCACTGTTTACTGCAGCTATTGCAGAGGGTGGATTACAGCCGTCATTCTGAAACCTCTGAAATCTGAACCTTTTACTTCGAGTGAAATCGCATCATTTTACAGCACAGGAGGCCACGGCACTTACTTCAGAGGGAGCCATGGAAACAACACTGGCGCTTCACACCCTCTATTCTCACTTACGTCCAACTCCTATCGTGCCACAGAACAGTACTGCCTTCGCCGGCCGCTCCTGGCTCGGCCCGTTCGGCAGCGGCGTCCGTCTAGGTGGTATCGCAGGGCACCAGGTTGCCCGTGGTGTCCAGCTGCATGCACTTGCAGGTGCAGGCCGACACGGGGCACTCGGTGTGGTCTCTGAACACGGCACAGGGAGACGCCTTGTTAGCAGGGGGCTTTTCATTTAGCAGGAACTTTATTACGTCCAACGGCTCACATCAGACTTTTTGGAACAGAGACACGCACTTGGTGTCTCAGACTCAGGTTTTTGTCCCTCACTGGTATTGATCTGACTCATTTCTGGCTAAATGTAATGTATTAACAACTGAACAGTGAACACTATTGTCCAAGCAGGATTCAGATGGTGCTGGGCACGTCTCTTTTAATACAAACACCGGATGGGGTCAGACACTCCCTCTGGTTATTACCACAGTACGAAACAAAACCAACCGCATACATGTCACTTCCTCCCCATCAAATTGACAATAACTATTCAAAAACATTGACTAATATGAACATAAGTCACAACTGAAGTAGCAAACTGACATAACTATTTATCCACTTATTAAGCTGGCTTTTTTTTTTTTTTTTAACTGCAGCAGTTCGAGGTAAGCGGTTCGATCGGGGAAAGTGCAGGAGGTGAACTCCGACCGCGTCACAACGGGCCGATTTCCAGTGACTTCCTTTATATGAAGAACTGCTGTATTTCAATTTCTTTTAGTGGAGTCTAACTCGGTGTCCGGCTGTCTTCAATAGCTGCCACTCCCAGGAAAACAGAGCTTTAGCCCAGGTTGAGAGGGACGTCCATCACAGGGCTCACTTACTGCCCACGGTCACAAACTCTGGGACACCTGAAGTCACCATTAACCCAAACACCTCATCTCTGGAGTATGGGAAGAATCCCAAATGAAGATTTGGACAAGATACAAAGTTTACACAGCACCAGAGACGGAAATCAGACCAGCGGCCCTGCAGCGGCGAGGTGACCGCGTTTCCCACTGACCCACCGCGCTTCCTCACAGCATAACCCAGAGAAACGCACCGATGCAAAACGGGGGTGCGACCCAGTTCTCACCTGAACCAACTGAGCATGTGACCTGCGTGTCCCCCGTGACGACAGTTGTGGCACCATGTGAACCAGTTGTTAAACTGTGCCAGCTTCTTGTCCTTGCTCAGGTCCACCTTTTCGTCAGATTTGCCCGTTCCTAAAAAAAGCAAACAGAAAAGGTGTCAAAGTGCGACTCAGCTGTCACAGTTCATCCCTGACCGTCCCGAGCAAGTTTTGACCCTTTTCTATAATCGGAACCAACAATCCACAGTCCAAATGGAAAAACGATGTTTGTCGGCAGTTCAGTAAAAGGAAGGTGTGTGAAAGCAAAGAGGAAAATGGCCTCACTGTGTGTCTTCGCTAGTCTGCATTAGTGTACATTTGAGCGATAACAGCATTGTGAGCAGCGGGGGGCACCGGGCTGAGGCCGCAACCACACGATTCGGTTAAGGTGCTCTTCCGCTGCAAAGCCGGGCACCTGGACAGCTGGACACTGGCGTGCCCATGTTCATGAGGCAGAGGGCGCAGCGGGGTAGTGGTTTGCGGCACCCGGGGCAGCTGGTGACCTTGGACTTGGTGGGTGAGCCGCTCACGCCATACTGACTGAAGCTGCGGCCTTGGTGGGGCATGGCCGAGCAGCTGTAGGAGATGGACTTCCCACAGAAGTTACAGCTCACAAACACCTGAGAGAGGGGGGGGGGACATCTGGTAACTGGTCCACCTCACCTTTACACATTTTACACCCAGCATTCACTTCAAACATATCATGGGCCTTTTCTATTGCATCTACTACACACATATTGCATTATATTGTATCTGGAAATGTTGCCTCAAGCTGTGGTTATAAACAATGTGTCCTGAGTGAAGAGACCCACCATTACGGAAAAAGTGGGGTCCATATAACTCATCTGTATAAAATGTGGCATTTCCTTATTGCTAGGTTATTGAAAAACAGTATTTTTCAGCTGCACTGCCCGTTACGGCATGCAAAGAAAAACGAGATCCATTTCTTCGCGACATGTCTGAACAGCAGCACTCGCAGAACACAACAACACTAAAGTTCTCAAACACAGCGGGTCTACAATCCCCACAACGGTGGGACAAAACTTTTTACAAACATGACGCAGTGGTGCATTCTGACACAGCCATTGCCCCTGCCTGTCGCCACTAAAACACTAACAGAAACTTTTATCCAACTAGTCGTCGTCAGTAAATCACGTACATCCGTGGCCTTCGGACAAAGACGTAGGTGACTGGAAAGGGAGGGTGGGAAGAGGATGGGAGCCAATCGCCAACTGCATTATATCCAAATTTGTCTTATTGTAGGCTGCCTTATTGTTGGGTTTTACGTAATATTGTCTACAAAAAAATAGCTTCATCTGTGCCTGACGCACAGCAGCAAGTTAGAATGTTCTGCCCCTTTACCTGTGCAAGTGGTTTTGAACTTGGGTCCAGTTTGCTCCGATGGATATCGAATTCAGCCCTTTTGTGCCACAACCTCCAGGCATCCAGTAGATTGCGGTAGTTCTCAATCCAGCACTGGACCCGTGGGTCCTTCACCACCTCCCCCGGAGAGCCCTGTGAGCAACGATCATGAACTCCAAACGGCAATTTTAAACAGCCTTTTTAGGTACTAGACCTGCAGTTCTGCTGCATGAGCTTCAGAAAACAGCTCAGATGGTGCCTCGCACCTTGAGCATGCAGAAACTGGCAGTCTGAACATCCCCTGTCCGATCCACATAGCTCTCCATCAGGTCCACTCCGTCCCTTGTGAGTCCGGTCAGCAGGATGCCCTCCAGGTTCCCGGCTTCCTTCATCTCGTTGGTCAGTTTGTCAATGTACCGCGGCAGCTGAGGGGAACAACGGACCGATCGGGATCTCCAGCGACTGACAAAACTCGCTGTGCTGCAAGCGCTCACATTTGGACATCTGCGACGGAAGCTTGACAGAACTGAATAGAGACCCTCACCTGGGTGTCGCTGAGGAACATACAGGCGAAAGCCACCCTGTCCCTCACTGCCACCTTGCTCTCGTACTGCGGGGGAAACAGAGAGAGGACATGGAGGATTCTGGGAAGGGTGCGGCTTTAGCATCAGCGCGTGATACACTCACAGCGCCTCTTTACGCTAATTTGCCCTTGTGAGTTTCAAGCCAGGAGAAAAGAATAACGTGTAGAAACTGGGCTCCTGTCCTCGAGGAAACACCTTTCGCAGATTAAACAACAGTTGATAGTTTGCGCCTCAGCAGATGCGTGACTGAACAACTGTTCGGCAGCACAAGATGCCATCTGAACGGTGAAAAATAAGAAACGCGGCACATCAGGGATAGGAGGCCTCGCGACAGGCCACGTACCAGTACGCCGTCGTAGGAGCCCGGCTCGCTGGTGAGGAAGGCGAAGGAGGCGCGCAGGTAGGGGCTGCGCAGCTGCAGACGCAGGGAGCTGCACATCTCCCTCCACAGAGAGCTCTTCTCGTCTGTGTGGCCCGACAGCGCCATGGCGACCACGTTCAGGTTAGGGTCTCCTGTTGGAGGGGAGGGGCGTCGGTTCCGGTCACAGAGGGGGGAAAAAAAGATGAATGCAACCGTGTGCCACGAGTGTCCTGCGGCTAAGTGAGAACTGCGTCACTTTTCCCCGTTTCCTTTTATGAGGTAAAAAGGCAGGTAGGTCTTTACTGCGGTGTTACTGGGATATTTTGGTTTCATTTCAATTAACCCTTTGAGTCCTGTGGATGCTGCGACGGGTCACGGATCAAAATATGTCCTGACATCAATGATCTGGTTTTAATAATTTTGTGACACAGACTAACTTCTACTTATTTAGGACATAGTTTTCAGTTCAGGAAACAATTAAATAGTAATAAATTGATCCCCTTGACACAGTTATAACAGGAAAATTTTTGGGATCATCCACTCAAATTCAGGAATAATAAAAAAGTCAATAATCATTTTGCAGTTTTTTTTTTTTTCAAACGACCAAATATTGATTCAAAATCAGTGGCGAAATTTCTAGTTTATCTTTCTACCAGATTCACTTTCTACAGCCTACACTACAAAACACAATTGTGCTTAATATTAAAACTAAGCTGTCACTTAAGAAATTATTCAGGATGCATGCGATAGAGACAAAAAACAAACGATATTATTAATATCGATTATTATTCATTCACTTACTGAAAGCTTTTCCCCAAAGCGACTTACGGTGTTGGATTTACAAACGAAGCCATTTCCCCACCATTAATCCAGCTAGGTACTTTTTACCACGTCCAGTCTGGGGAAGTAGCTTGATCAAGAGGATCAGAGCAGCAGGGATGTGAACCCTGAACGAGTTTGTCACTTTGGAAAAAAGTGTCTGCAAAAATGTGTAAGCAGGGGGTTTTTATCGATGTAATGGTTACCACCTTTCTCGGAGGAGGCCCCCTTGTTGAGGATCTGAATGGCGCGGCGGATGTCCAGGTTGAAAAGCGCAATGGCTGCAGCTCGCTCCCACTCGCCCTCCTGCTCCAGTGACCTGAGGAAGAACTCCACGTCCACCTCCGGCCCACGCCCGATCCATCCGCACAGCCGCAGCGCCAGGCTGCGCTCTTCGCTGTGGTACCGCACCACGTCCCCCTGTCGGTCCGAGCTGCTCCAGCTTCGCCGGCTCTCCGTCGTGCCTGAGGAGGAGGGGTTTCAGAATCGACCTCTTAGACTCAGCTAAAAAACAAAAACCTGTTCAGTCAGTTATTTGTTCGTTGAGCTGAAGATTTTTTCCCCCAACGTTACTTACAATATTAAGTTTGTACACTAAGTTACTTACACGTTTACACGACTGGGCAGGTTTTCTGCATAAATTTATTCTTATTGTTCTCATCGTTGTGGATGTTAAAGCAGAAAGCAGGAATGGGACCTGGATACTCAACAGCTCTACTCACTACGCCACCCGACGCCCCCAAAAAATCTCTGACTCTCCTGGTTCCATCCAGTGGGTTTTTCAGGAAACAAGGAGGTCACTCACCAGAGCTGGACTTGACAATGTTCTTGATGCCTGAATAGACTACTGTCTGCTTGTTTCCCTGCTGCTTCTGCTCCTGGTCCTCGGTGTACTGCTTCATAAGTGATGCCAACATAGGAACTTCAACGACAGAGGTAGGAAACGTGCAAAGCGGCACAGAGGTGCGCGAAAAAGTGAATACAGTGGCAACCAGTAACTAAACTCGTCAACAGCAAATTCCAGTCTGTAAAGTCATCACAAACATTTTCTCCTAGAACAGAAAGCAAACGACCCACAGTTTAGATTATCGGGAAACTTTCGGTCCAAAGTAACCCGCGTAAGAATAGTTACAAGAAAGGATATAGTGGAGAGTGTACCAAAGCGACTTGAGCTGGGGGTCATCGCCCCCCGCCAGCACGTAGTTCCTCCACACCTGCACGGTGTCGTGGCCGTACCGCGACTGAGCGCGCGCCCTCATCTTTGTGGCAATGTCACTGTCGCCGGCTGCCCCGCCCCCAGCACGCTCTTCTGTGCACTCGTACAGGTGGCGCCCGCAGGCCCACATCAGCGAGCTGGTGGAGCTCCAGGCCAGAGAGATCCGCTCGAACACTGTGAAGTCTGTCATGGCCCGGTTGGGCGACACCACCACCATGCGGTTTTGTGCCGATGGGTGCCAAGCGAAGCTGCTGATGAAGCTCTCGCATGGCTGCACGCTGCGCTCGATGATGGTGGGCTCTGTCTCATCGCCGATGGGCGTGGGAGCGTGCTGCATGTCGTAGAGGCGCACCACATTGCTGTCTCGCGTTAGCGTTGCCAGCAGGCCAGCGCGCGTCGGGCACCACGCCACCTTAGTGAGGGGCTTCGGCTGCTCGCTCAGGGTCAACACCGGTTTTTCAAACTTGCGTAGGTCCCAGATGGCCACCTGGCCCTCGAAGAAGGAGGCCACACGATGGTGGAAGAAGGGGTCCACTGTCACTCCCTGGATGGCTTTTGTGTTGACAAACATCTTCTGGCTCGTGTTGCGCAGATCGAAAATGGCCAGGTTGCGGTGCATACCGGCCAGTAGTAGCTTCTCTTCACGGGGGAGCCAGCAGAGAGACAGGCAGGCGTCATTTTGGCCGAGCTCGTACAGCGGCTTCGTGACCACGGCGCCCGTATCCACGTCCCCGGACGGGAGGCGGACCTTCTCTGCAGGCAGCGGGGCCTCGGGGGTGTATTTGCTACTGATGTCCCAGATGAGGACAGAGAAGTCGGCTCGGTGCTTATCCAGTCCAGCAGCCAGCCAGTTGCTGTCCACTGGGTTCCAGGAGAGAGTGTTGCACTGGCGCGCGTGTTTGGGCACAAACTCCTTCCCCATCAACTCCTTGCACTTGGAGTTGTGGCTCTGGCCCAGGCTGGTGAGGACGACGCGGCCGTTGGCCTGGCCCACAGCCAGCAGGCACTCGGGTTCGTGCTTTGGGTACCAGGCCACACACTTCATGTAGGGTGTGTCCGAGTTGATGGCCAGCAGCGTGGCTGCTGTCTCCTCCGACAGCGGGATCGCCCCGGCTTTGGCCTCCGCGCTGCCCAGAGACTCGATCCGGTACAGACTGAGCTCCGAGTCACAGATCACATATCGGTCCACGTGATGTGGGGACCACAGGATATCCGGCTTTGAGCCACTCATGTTTGCAAGCAAAGAGCTGGAATCCACACGCAGTCTATGTAGTCACCCCTGAGGGATGAAAAAGTACGTTTACATTTTGACTGGACACATCATTCGTTCTACGTTTCACGCTCCGTTTTGCCAATAAAAGTCCAAATAAAATAACATTTATTGTGGTAAGAAATGAAAACGAAGCAGCACATCAGATGACCTCACTGAAACAGTTTTATCGTCACGTTAGAAACCAACCTACACACAGAGAACTCAAATATAATCATTAAAAAAGACGATCTGACAAACAAACTACATAAAGGGTTTATTTATTCCATAAAGGCCTCATCAAAGACACGTAAATCCAAGTGGGAACTGTACCTTTTCCCTCTGTCGTTTTAAAATATAAAAGGTTCGCTTGTAAAGGACAGGCTTTAAAGCGGCACTGCGATAAGATGCAAATACACAAAATAAACCACAGAAAGTTGACTTAACATTACTAAACCACCATATATTATATTTTTCTAGCTTTAATATAATTTAAAGCAGACATACATCGAAAGGAAATAACTGCAGCAACTACTAAGGACAATTTGAAGAGGAAAAACTGCATTTTTATGATACTCACCGCCTTCTGTTGACATGCCGAGTCCTGTGCAGCAACGAAATGATTCCCCTGGAAAACGTCTCTGTTCGTTGGGTTCCGGGTTGTTCGGAACTGCGCCCTCTACCGTTGTGGAGGATCATAGACCCAACGTTAGGCTGGACACCATATAACAAAAAGAAAAATATAAATACGGAAACGGTATAAAGGCAAAGAAAAAAAAGGGGTTTAAGAGCCCAATAACATCCAGTGAGACGTTACAAAATCAGGAGAGATGGTCAGACAGTCAAAGGCTTGTGCATGTGAAGACTGGCAGCACACCTGATGCTGGGTGGGATCTAAATGTGCAAACAATGGCGACGTGTGTAACATTCAAAATGTGTAACTCACTGTATTGGAATTTTGGTCACTACACTAACCACCTCCCCCCTGTACCACCACCACTGCTTGTCCTGATCCTCTTATGTCCTCTATGTACCTATTTATTTATCATCTTATCCATGTGTATGTTATTTAACTATTCATCTATTTCTGTCCACGTATCCATTCGCATACATTGTTCGCGTTGTCTTGTGTTGCCATGCTGTGTGTTTACTGCGGTCCAGGACGGAAACCACATCTCATTCTCTCCTGTATATCTGTATAAGACAGAAATGCAATAAAGTGACTCGTGACCCTTGAACCTTCTGTCATCTCACAACCCTCCTGTTAAATGAGTGGTTCCCTCTTAATCTGTTATAAAACGTTGTGCGAATGAAAATTCTGGCACCTTATGCCTTTTTTCAATCATCAGTGGTGTGAAATAAAGTCTTAAGGCTTTACTTTCTCCCTGCCGGAGAGGAGCTACGCTGGACTCCAGTGGAACAACAAACTACCACGGCGACGGCCTCTGCTGCTGTAGAAACTGGGATACGGAGGTGTTCCTTCCGCCCGGCCCGTTTGAACCGTCCGTGAGAATTGTTTTAACAGCAGCGAGAGTGAAAAATGCACCGTTTGTTTAGCACATTATAGCCGTCGCTATGTATTTCAAGTGACCGGTGGAGCGCCAGGAATTCCGCTGGCCACAGACAGGATGTCTGCCTGCTGACTGCAAAGAAATTGGTTTCAGAACACAGCACCCCCCCCCCCAACCCCCAGGTCCCCTCCATTCCCACCTCCATGATCCTTTTCACGATGACAGTGCAGTTCCAACCACCTCTGCGGACATGGGGGGCACGTGGGCCTTCAAGCAGACTAACTCTGTTAGCATTGTCCTTTGGGGTGTGATGCTTGAAGTCTGAGGAGATGTGAGGAGATGAAGCTGCTTGTCCTCCTCCACAGTGGGGTCTACAGCGCTGTACCGTTGCAGTAGCCTCAACTAAAGAACTTAGCCTGAGGTGCTCTGGTAAACACCGCCCAGCTGTTTAAATGGGTAAATCACTGTTAGTAGCTTATCTTTATAATTGTAATAAATCCATCCATTCATCCTTTACCATTAACCACTTTATCCTGGACAGAGAAACTGTGGTCTGGAGCCTCTTGTGGAATCACTGGGCTGTGAAAGTGCGTCCCGGTTGGGAAGCCAGTCTGTTGCGGGGTGTAAAATAATAAATATAAATATAAAAGTTTGTCGAACCAGTCTGTAGACCCCCTGCAACCCCACGCAGGAGCGGTTCCATCGTCCATCAGTCCTTTTCACCCTGCCTGCATGAAAGAAATTGAAAAGCAGCAGGAACAGAACATGTTTAAGAAGCTCGTATTTCAATGATTTGAACTATAGTTACTGTACTTTAGACTGAAGAAGCTGGTAAATGCTGAAAAAACCTATAAGAAATATTGCCTCAAGTCAAAGTGCTTTATTAAACATTCATTTGTTGAAAAATGTACCATAATTGTAATGTGCTGCACTTAAACTGCTTGCATTGTTAAGAAATGGTCAGTGCATCCAGGGTACAAGTACTCGGTATCATTAATAACAAAAACACGTCGCAAATAACACAAAATAACAATTCGCCGTGTGGGGATGTAAAGAGAGGCACAGGTTTCCGCAGGCTGGAAAATTTGAGATTGTAAGCAAAATAAAAAGCGCAAAACAGACACGTTGCGATACAAAAGTACCCCCATCGGGGTTTTATATTGACCCTTTAGCCTCTGACCTCATGTTCAGTTTGTTACCTGCATCTTTATTTCATTTTTGTAAATGAAACAGGTTCATTCCTGATGAACATTTGTCCACTTTCTCTTGACTAACTGATGTCAAACTGAGGCAGATCACAATATTCATTTTGATACCGTTTCTCCACGTACTGTACTGTGTCTCAGAGTCATGAGAGAAGAACTAGAAACGGCTGTTGCAGGAAAAAAGGAGGAGGGGGTTGTTTTGATTCCTCATGTTTACAGCTGACTGGTCTGTTGACCGGGACTGTGGTTTGGACGGTGGATATCCTGGGTGGCCCAGGACTCACTGGCACTCAGAGGCGTCCACTGTCCGGCCCCCCTGTGCGAGCACCCGGGCTGAAATGCGGGGTTCTCCCGGACACTACAGAGACAGGGGGTCTGCCATGCGACTCGTGCCACATGAGAGGACCGCGGGAAGGAGCTGAAAGGCTGTAAATGATAACTGAGGTAAGAGGGACTAAAGAGGACCGGTTACGGTCACCTGGGAGGGTCACGGCTGACGGCGGCACCATGCAAACTGCTTCAGGACGGGGGTAGGAGTGCAGGCGCTGTTCACGGACAGGCGGGTAAGAAAAGTTACACTAAGTTAATAAGCGGCCGGGTTTCGATTTTAAACACCACCAAACATCGCTGAAAATTAATTTGACAAGGATCCACGTGTCCCATTTATACACGGAAAAAAACATTTGAGACGGAGCTCGACTGGAAACGGTGTTTGAACTGAATATACCGTGTTTATTTTCAGCATTACGAAAGCAAGTATTTACATAAAATAAACTTAAATAAAGGTTTTTTTGTTAGTTATTAACCAACAAACGCATATTTAAATCTGACCGTTGTGAACGGAGGTGTTTGAAAAGCCCAGTGTGAAAGGTGCTGTTTGGAAATTTCACTAAAGTGACAAAAATACAGTTGCTTGGTTTTAAATGTTACAATTAGTCAATAATAATCATTTTGATAGATTTTTTTTAAACACTGAGGAAAATCTGTTGTGTCGCCACAATTTGAACAGTTATACGTACAACATGTATTGTGTGCAGCAGATCATTTTATGCACTGTTTTCTTATTTTCTCTCATTCTTCATTATTCATCACTCTGCGGCACGTGGCTGGGTCAGGTGCTCACGTCTCACACCGCTCTGCCCCAGTACCCCGGTAAGGGGTCCTGCGAAACGGCCTAAATGTGTAACGTTGTGAATTTTTTCCGTCTAAGGATAGAAATCTGAGCAAAAGGGCAACATGGGGAGATGGGCGGCTTTCTGTCTTCTGCTGGTGGTACTTTCAGACGTCACCAGGTGCCAGAAAAAGAGGCGGAAGGGATTTAAATCCGACAACGTCGCCTTAAGAGATGAAGGACAAGGTGAGAGTGCTTCCACTTGGTAACTGACAATGTGACACCATCAGCTCTCTGACCAGGACTCTGTCGCCTCTCAGAACGGTCTGAAAAAGCCTTTATACACACCAACACATGGTGATGTGACCTCAGCGTAACACATAATACTTGTAACGTTACCTTACAGTAGACGCATTAAATTACTTTTTTCTCCACTTACAAACCAGAGCAAATGAAAGTGCAATAAAAAGCAGGTGAAGTAGCGAGTTTATGTAGGTGTCAGGAGATCGGGGAGAAGAGAGTGTGAAAGATGTGTGTTGAGACCCTTCTTGGATGCTGAGAGGGATTCAGCAGCTCAGAGGGGCAGAAGGAGCTCAATCCACCACAGCGATGGAACTCCGGACCTTGAAGCCCCGAGCAGCCAGAGACGGAGGGGAGTAGCAGTCTGGTGGTGGTGTAGAGAGTTAACAAGTCCTGCAGGGATTGGGAGAAGATCTGCTGATGGTCTAAACTTGACTCAGGCAGCTGCAGGGGGCCGGAGGGGAGACACGTGAGAAAATTGTTTTGCGTTGTCGCACTGAAAACAGCAGTTCTCCACATGTAGCAAAATCCAACATTCTATTCCATTTACTACACAAGGAGCAGGAATGAAGGGTTTCTTCTTTCTTCCAGTCACTTCTTCATAGTTCCTTCCTCATATCTTTATTGTCAGTTCAGGCACCAGTCCTGACCCCCCACTGTGTGCTGACACCACGCAGGTATGATATGCTCTATGGACATTGCGTTCATCTTGGACAGTTCGGAAAGCGCCAAGACGCTGCTGTTCGAGCGGCAGAAGGCCTTCGTGCGCAGCTTCGGCGAGCGCGTCATGCCCATGCAGCTGGCCGGCTGGCACCTCAACATCCGCCTGGCCGCCCTGCAGTTTAGCAGCTCCGTGTCCGTGGAACACAACTTCCTGGACTGGCAGGACGTGGATGTGTTCCAGAGCCGCGTCGGTGCCATGCCCTACATCGGCCATGGCACCTACTCCTTCTATGCCCTGGCCAACGCCACGCAGCTCTTCACCCGGGAGACCAGCCCCAACGCCGTGCGGGTGGCCATCCTCATGACAGACGGCGCGGACCACCCACGGAGCCCCAGTGCCATCGGTGCCGCCGCGGAGGCCAAAAGCCACAACATCAAGGTGTTCGCCATCGGACTGTCGGACCTGGCACTGGAGGCGCAGAACAGCGCAAAGCTGAGGGCCATCGCCAGCAGCCCGCCACAGAAGTTCGTCCACATCTTGACGGACCCCCTTCTGGAGGACAAGCTGCTCCGAGAGCTGGTGCGTCTGCAGGGGGTCTCCTCTCACTCACGCTCACACCAAATCACTGCTTCAGCCAAGTAACTCCCTTTCCCTTTGTTTAGGGAGTAGAAATGTTGGCTTCCACCATAAACCATGTTGCTGTTTTAAGGTGTTGAGGTTCACCAGCTTTCTGCTGCTTTGATAACCAACTTAGGATGAGCTATTACACAGTGCTTATCTATGGTGACCTCCTAGTTGCTTGTTCACGGCCTGCTGATGACCTCCTACTGACCTAATGTGGTGATGATAGTGATGGTACAGTGGGTGGTGGTACAAGGGGAAGTGGACAGTGGTGGTGGTGTTGATGGTACAGGGAGAGGTGGTGGTGGTGGTGGTGACGATGGTACAGTGGGAGGTGGTCAGTGGTGGCAGTGATGATACAGTAGGTGGTCAGTGGTGGTGGTACAAGGGGAAGTGGACAGTGGTGGAGGTGGCAATGGTACAGTGGGAGGTGGTCAGTGGTGGTGGTGGTGGTGATCAGGTCACAGGAGATCTGAACCTCTCTGCAGACGTAACTGTTCTAACTACTATGCCACCTACTGCTCCTAATTTGAGAAATGTAAAGAATGTCTATTTCTCCGAATCCGGGAGGGAACCATGTAAAAAGAGTGAGGTGATGTGGGCTCATATCCATCCAGATGACCAAGTGGAGTTCACAGATGGCAACATGCTAAGCTTCAGAGACCACTGGCTGGTGGAAATGATGACCTGCATGCTAGTCTCTTGTCGATGGTGTTTTACAGTGTCTTACCACTGCGATGTTTCCTCGCCTTGCAGATCTTCATCGGCAGTGAAGAAGTGAGTACCGCAGAGCACCGATGAAGGGACATGCTCACTCCATAACCTTCTGGGCTGCGCTGGTCCTCAGGAGCTTGCTTGCTATTAGAATCCTGTTATTTTAACACCTGACAGCAAAACAACAGAATAACTATTTTTAAATTAATTTCCTTAAAGCAACGAGCACAAATTCACAAAAGCACATCCATCCAGCCATCCACATTACCCTCTTAGTCCTGGGCACTGTCGAGAGCTGGTCTCAGAATCACGGTTAACTGAGATGTTTTACTGTTAGAGAAAATAATGCAGCAAAATTTGAGTACAAATATGACAAAAAACTGTCAGCAAAAAGGTAATTAAAAAAATTATCAATTAATAATGTCACTTCAATTTGTCACTTAATTGAGCCGCGGTGGCTGGTTGTAGGTGATAAACTGAGTCCCTGTAATGTATGTATGCTGTTTCAGTGCCCCCAGCCGGTACCGTGTCTGTGTGAGAAAGGAGCCCGAGGTCCTCCAGGAATCCCAGTGAGTTTATTCAGCTGAATTTGCTGGCAACAGAGTTTGATCTGTAGGAGCAGCAAAGAAGAGAGGATAACAACGGGTTCCGAGGGCTGCAGAGCAGACGCTGCCCTTACGCTGGGGTTAAAACCCCCACGCGGGTCTCAGGCCTACAGACGTTTTAGCAACAAGGAGAAGAAGGTGGCATCAACAGCCCTGCTTTTCAGATATTCACATATTATTAGTCACCCGACAAACAAGAGGATTTTCACACTGATTTTTTGTCACGTTCAGTTACGCACAGTGTTCCTTGTATAAATATAAAAACCGCCTTGTACATTTGCAACTGTGTCCAGATACAGACAACGGACTATTTACCAACTTTGAATCGGAATGGATGTTTTTTCTGACTGACGTATTAAAGTCGTTGTTTAATTTAGTCTTCCTTTTACTTTAAATAATAAATTGACAGTCAGGGAATGAAATAATAAGAAATACCTCTTTTCACCCAGGGGAAAAAGGGGGAGCCGGGCTACGACGGAGCCCCGGGTCAGAAGGGGTCGAAGGTGTGTCCTCCTCCCTGTGACGGTCACCACAGACACTGCTGACACGCCACTGCGTCCCAGCCACTCATTTCCTCTGCCGATGTGTTTTCAGGGAGAACCAGGCGCCAGCGGGCGTCCCGGAATCGACGGCACCGAGGTACCGAGTGCTTCTCTCCTTCTCATATCTACGCCCGCTATCACAATTTATGCTCAAATGACACCCTGGGCAACGTGTAAATCACCGCATGGTGTCACGTCACGTGAGCATATGTGGTTTTTTAAGCGTGTAACTGAGGGTGTTTTGTGTGAACTGCAAATCGACGGAAATATGAAAGAAACGTGCCGAAACACACACTATTGAAGATGTGGTTGGAAATGCAACTCGGCACAGACACTGATGGGAAATTATGTGCGATAACTTTGTTAATGATGATTATTAACATAAATGCAGTAAAGAGGTGATTCTGTTGTGACGTCGAGCTCTGTCTCCTCTGCAGGGAAGGCCGGGTTTTAAAGGGGAAGTGGTAAGACTCGTATCGTCTCTTCAGCTGTTGCCGTATGTCATCTGAAAATGTTGGTTACGCTGTGTCATAAGACTGAACGGATGTTTCACGGACATTTCCTACCCTGACGAATGTGGTGAATGTGTGTAAAACTGGAGGTGAGAACTTGGTGGCCATTTAGCCAGACCTGTGGTGGAGCTCGTGGTGGGTAGACAGTGTCTGAGACCATGAACATCACTGCTGGGCCAAGGGGGGGGTCCTTATCCCTCATAACGCTCACAACCTCAGCCGAATGTGTGTGTGTGTGTGTGTGTGTGTGTGTGTGTGTGTGGATGCCGCTGGGCAGACGGGGTGTGATGATGCTGCCATCCTGTCACGTGTTTCAGGGTGAGAGGGGAGAGTGTGGAGCCCCGGGGGAGAAGGGAGAAAAAGTAAGTGGAACAACAGTCACCTCCCGTCACACACACCTTCCCTGCGGTGCAGGTTAACAACACAATACAACACACACCGTCTGTCTGCAGGGCCCAGAGGGACCCCCAGGACCAAGAGGGCCCAGAGGAGAACCGGTAAGTCCTGCTCCTGTGTTTTCCTAAGCTACGCAAAAGGCTTCCCAAGTTTATCACTGATTTGACGCCTTATTAACACAAAGTATTACTCAAATACAGGTTGTATGTGACTGTGTGTCATCTGCTGTATCTGTGCCCTTGTGAAGAATAACATGAGAGGAAACTACTGAATAACTTTTTCTTTTTAAAACAGAAAACTGCCCCCTACAGCTGAGGAAATGGGGAAAATGTCAGAATAATGATGTTTTACTACATCCAACATGCAAAAGACTCAGTTTTGGCGAAAAGGCCTCAGACACAGAAACTGAATGAGAAAAAGGCGCCAGAAAAAGCAGGCAGACGTGGTGTGTGTGTGCGTGTGTGTGAGAGAAAGAGAAGAGAGCACGAGAGAACGGGGCCACTTTCCTATTGCTGTGCACATGGAATGTGAATTGAGGATTATATCTAATCCGGGTGCTAATGCACCGCGACCCGCAGCTCACCATGTTTTTCTTGTGGGGATGCGCACTTTGTCCAGCGGGATTAACCATGCGACGCCACGGGTCCCGCCGCTTTCTGCGCGTCTTCGCCTGCGGCTCCTGGTGCCCTCTCGGTTCACACACTCAGGCGTCGTGTGACGTTTTGTCTACTGCGGGACGGCAGCCGCATCCAGGCTGCTTTTGAACGGCGCTCAGTAGCTCATTTGACTTATTCGGCAGCAGGAAAAGGGAAATGTGCACTAACACGGTGTCCCGGCGGAGGATGAATAAAGTATAAATTAGGGAAACCATGACGATGTTGTACATTTACACCGTGAACAATTTTTCCTGCACAGCTGGAGACATCACACTTATACACAAAATACAGACCGGCAGCTACCAGTCTTGTGTGTCAGTGTTAGAAGTTGAATTTCTGCACTGAATCCCAGGAAATGGATGAACTTCATATATATTCCATTAATAAAAGGGACACTTGGTGTTCCTGGGTAATGAAATGTAGCTGTTATGAATGTTGCGAATGATGCCAATATACTGCAGTTACAGTGTTTTCCTGGGACAATCTGGCCAACAGGGGGCAGAAAAGAGCACCAGGGAATTCTGGGAAGTGGCTGCAGTTGAGAAAAAGTCCCAGTTGTAAAGAACAACACGCAGGAGTAGATACGCATCGCAGACAGCTGCTTTAGGTTTGACGAAAGCTGAAGGAATGAAGTGAGAAATTCCGGAAATGACGGCTATTATTCCTCACGCCATTGTCTACCAGCCTGTCAGGAGGTGAATAAAGTCTAAAGAGATGCGGTGTGTCACTGTGCTCATGTCTGTGTTGTGGATTTTCTGACAGGGCATAACAGGACCTCCTGGAGATCAAGGTCCAGAAGGACAACTGGGGTCCAAGGTGAGAATTGCAGTACCATCACTTTCTGACAGCGTGAGGGGACAGTTAGGTGAGCTGGTTTACCACCCAGCTGCTCACCTGTCCTTCACTCATAGCAAATAGAAAGAGAAGAAACAGAAAATAAACAGAATCTACAGAAGCCAGGGAGGCTGTCGGCCACAACTAGGATCAGGGTGAACCTGAGACTCGCACATGTTGTATAGATTTTTAGGGACACTGACACTTTGCTATCTGAGCAAATTTAAAGATTGAAATTGTCTTCTTTTACGGCATTTTTTTGGGCCGCAGGTCAGTGTGTTAAAACCCACTCATTCTTGTGTCATTGGAATATTTTCAGATTATGGCAAAACTGCGGTAAATGCCAAAAGCTACTCTTGTGCGAGATGCAAATTGCTTGCAGTTCAGTTGTACACATAATGTTGGGGTAGTGACGTTTCCGGCAGTTTTACATCCTTTGTGGTTGACACAGTGAATGATGGCAAACAGATTACTAAAGGTCTATAAGAAAAGTCATGCACCTGTCCTGATTTTCCTTACCTCAACACAGGGGGAGCGTGGGCCCAGTGGAGTTCCTGGACCTCCGGGTGACACCGGCATGGGATTTCCTGGCCCTAAGGTGAATTCTGTGACATCTGTGTGCAGAAATGTTCAGGTTAAGAACGGAGCTCCAGCAGGGGAAGCTCATCCCGCTGTCCAGGCTCACACCAAGTCTGCTGTGTTTCAGGGTGAGAAGGGCAACCAGGGAAGACCTGGACCAGCTGGTCCTGTAGGCATCGGGGAGCCGGGTCTTCCAGTGAGTCGGTCCTGTTCAGTTTGGTTCACCTTCAACAAGGAACACACAATATACAGATATAATAATCCGTTGCTGATTTGTGTTATATCAGGGAATCCCGCTACCTTGCACTGCACCACACCTGACCCCATTAACCTCTCGCATACACCTTCACCAAAATACAACTTTACACTCCTAATTCATTTCCAAAAATCAACTTAAATCGGGAAAACTTTAACAGGGAGCTTGTTTCCTATTGTTTTAAAAGGAGAAAATTATAATTCATTTCAACCACCCCAAAAAACCCAGACTAATTTCCCCAAGTATCACTGAAACACTGTAAAATGCTGATACAACTAACAAACTGTCATCACTATCTCTCTTCTCCTTATACAGTAGTGGACATTTAGCAACGATATTCAGACACAAAGCCGCAGCAGATCCCCCTCAGTCACTCGCGCTCGGTGGGCTGTTCGACATCTCTCCGCTTGTGGTTTGGTCATTGTGATGGGTTTCAGGGGTGTAGATGCTGTTTTGCCATTTGAGGGCAGTTCGACTTTTTTACAGATCAGACATTACAGGTACCCAGCCAGGACAATACAGGCAAGACCTGCAATGCAGATGGAGAGTTTTGATACACAGTTCAGTGGGATAATGTTGTAAAAAGCATTCAGAACATAAATGTGGATTTTTTTCTAGATGGTTAGGCTAAAGAATATTATATGGGGAGTTTGGAACTTAAACTGAATTTTTGATATAAAAAAAAGAAACCTTCTGTTGGGGGGACATAAATACGGAGGACATCTTCCAGGGTGTGACTGTATATCCATACAAACCTTTAAAAAATTTACGCAAAAGAAAATTTACACCTGGACAGGCGGTGAATGATACCCCTTTGAAAATACTTTCAACACCACCCTTGTGTTTGATAATCACGATTTTCCTTTTCACACAGAATCCCACAAATATGAGAGGACAACTACCTGATGGTATTTTAAGCAAATACAAATAACACTGTGTGTGTGTGTGTGTGTGTGTGTGTGTGTGTGTGTGTGTGTGTTTCTGTGTTGCATGTAGGGTCCACCAGGCCCTCAGGGGCCACAGGGAGGCCAAGGTCCCCCAGGCGAGGGTCTACCAGGTCCCAAGGCAGGTCACACTCTTGCTAACTAGTCACCAGACCTTTCATATTGTCAACTATGAGCAGAGCAGAAACACACACGTGAACATGTTATTAGCTGATGCCAAGATCCATCTGTGTTTAGGGCGATCGAGGGTACGAAGGACCCAGAGGTAACCGTGGTTTCCCAGGCTTGGGCATCAAGGGGGACAAGGTAAAGCAAGAGGACCGGATAGCTTTCTGCATTTCGTTGCCCCTTTAACATGTTCTGTAGTTACATTCGTACTTTAATATTTATTTTAGTTTTGTTCATTTGCAGTTATAAAAAAATTGTAATAATTGTTATCGACAACGTTTTTCCCCGGATTTCTGTCTTGGTTTCAGAAACACTGTTCAGTGCTGCACTCCAACACAATATAGGATTGTGCCGATTCAGATATTTCTGGCTCCTCTTTACTTGGAAGTGACAGCTGACAGCGGGACAGGAGACAAACGGTCATTTCTGGAATAACCACTGATGTCCTCATGTCCTGTGACTTTCACCAGGGAGATCCTGGACCTCCAGGGCTGCCTGGGCCGGTGGAGATCATAAGTGCGGGAATTCAAGGGGAGAAGGTTTGACTGAATTGAGTGAGTCATTCACTGTCCCTTTTCTACTACAGTTCAGCAAGTGGGACTCATTTCCCCTTCTCCCCTTTACCCTGCAGGGGGACCAGGGGCCGGTGGGTCCCCCCGGCCCCAGAGGACTTCCAGGCTTGGGCTTAATGGGCCCAAAGGTAAGATTATTAAAACCCGAAAGAGACGTGAATGGTGTATATTAATTAAAAACTTGACGAGATCCCATAATCCTGCTGACCCTGAGAAGATCAGATCTGAGGACATATTTCTACCAGGTCTTCTACCGTAGTGCAAATTCTAAGACCTTGTTGAACAGAAGCAGAACTCAGATCTTGTAAAAAGTTTTCAGTTTTTCGAGGAAATTCCCCCACATTTAAAACATACTTAAAAATCCACCAGAAGATTTGAGGATAATGATGTTTTAATAAAATTCCCAATGTCTGTTGTTTCCTTGTGTCTCAGTTCAAAGTGGTCTGTTTAGTTTTACTTTTTGATATCACTGGTTATATAAAGGTAAACCTCACCATAAATCTGCAAGAAATTCAAAGTAGGTAGTTCGTACGATCAGCTGATCTCCGGTCCCATACAAACCCATGCGAATGTGCCACACACAGCCACTTGTAAGGGACAAACTTCCAGTTTCAGTTCTCATGTTCGCTTTGTCTCCACGCATTTGTACAGGCTCTCCATTTTAACCTCATAAATCAAGTGTAATTGAGCAAAAGACAGAGACAAGCTTGTAAAAAAAAAAACAGAAAGAGGGTAATAAGGATAAAACAGTTCATATAACGCAAGGGAAGATGGAAGAGAAATACCCCACCCCAACTCACAGTCAACTCTTCTCTACAGTTCATTACAGTAACCTGCCTTCTTTAGCTTTTATTTTTTAAACAAATTTCAACACTGAACAAACACTCTGAACCCCCAACCCTTCGACATTCACCACAGTGATTCAGTTCATTAGTTAGATTCTCTGAAAATACTGTTTTCCTCTGTCGAATTGTCTCGTGCTACAGTGATGATCACGTCAGGGGGATTTCTGTGAGTAAAGCACAGGTTTGTAGGGGATCTGCAGCTGAAGCTCACTGGTGCCCTAACCACCATCTGACCTTTGTCCGCAGGGAAACCAGGGTCCCCCAGGCGAGCCGGGAGCTCTCGGAGAGAGCGGAATTGGAGAACCGGGTCCCAAGGTGAGCAGAGTTTGCATTCTTTACGGTGTAGAAAGTCTGTCTCCCTCCATGACGGGGTTTATGTATAATGGGGACAGGAGCTCTGTTCCCGGGACTCAGCTGTACCTTTAAGTGAAGGACAGGGTGTCTCAGGTCGACTCCTGTACCTCTGAGGAAGAATCGATTGGCCCCAAACAGGTTGTCGATTTCCACTCACCTGAATTCATACAGCTACGTAGCTACGTAGCAACAACCAGCTTCGTAAGTACAGTATGTGTTTCCGGTTACATTCCAGCAGTCGCAGCACTTTTTACAGATATTTACTAGTTCATCTGTTTTTAATTGCACTTTGTCACTCATAAAATTCCGCTCTGTTGAGTAGCAAAAGTGACCTACATTTTGGTACCCATTTCTTAAAACTACTTTTAAAATTATTTTGTTTTCATTTTTTGTTTCATAGACTTAAATATTAATACAGACATATAGAACAGCCCCATACACTTATTGTCATAACAGGGTGTGCGAATTGGAAAAAAACAGCAGGTTGTGAATTGACATGAGTGGCTGTTGCAGGGTGACCCCGGACCACAAGGACCACCTGGAAGTCCAGGCATTCCAGGAGAAGATGGAACTGTGGGTCCAAAGGTAGGTGACCCTGCACTCACACCTGTGCACTTAGGAATATTCAAATTTGTGTTCACTATACTGAGTACTTTTGTATTTTATACATTTGTTTTAGTATTTCAGTTTTTTTTAAGACTTTACATCTGTTTGGTAGATAGTGAGCTACTGCCCTGCAAGTTGTCCTTCAATGAAACTATGACCGCAAGAGGGTAATAAAGCAGGTGATGTGGCTATGTTCTTACTTGTCATTTTTCATGCTCTGTCAGGGTGAAAGGGGGCTGCTGGGACCCAGGGGTCCAGATGGTGCCCCTGGGAAAGGTGTCCCTGGAGAAAAGGTACAGAATCAGAGTTTTATTGCTCGGATTACCCTGCTATATAGTGACCCAAAGCATTCCAGTAGCCTGTGCACAGCTTGAAGACCTGAACTTCAAGTTCAGAAGGACAGTGAGTCAAATACCAGCATGCATGCCAAATAAAATTTGGGAGAAAAGTCCTGTAAATGTGACAATCACTTTGTAACTGGTCTAAATTACGTTTATTTCATAAACTCTACATTTGTCCTTGGGGACAACAGAGACGTCGTGCTCTGCTGGACAGCAACTTGAGAACAAACGCTTTTGAAATAATACAGAAATCGAAATTGAAATGTGTTATGTTGTTTACCTTCAACTGGTGTTGAAATCAAATCGAGCATTTTCTCCTGTGTGGTCTCCTCAGGGCGACCGAGGGGAAAGGGGTCTCAGAGGACTGCCTGGTCCAGTAGGATCCATGGGACCGGCTGGAGCAAAGGTACAGTGAATGCAAAGATGTTACACGAGCAATTTATGCATGATGTTATTATGCAAATTATTTGTATGCCGTCATGACAAAATGATAAAAGCTCCATTTGACCATAAAGGGTTTTTGTTTGTATTCAGGGAGAACCAGGAAGTCTGGGGCGTACTGGCTCTCCTGGACCACCTGGGCGAGGTATTCCCGGTCCCAAGGCAAGACTTTTACCGCAAAAGCGTATTATCGTTTCATTTGATACCTAATTAAAGGCAACAATGGCTTCAGTTTGTTTTCATACTGGGGATGTAGCCAATGGTACCAAACCAGGCGGTGGCCTCTTTATAAAAACAGTTTTACTTTATCATAAAATAGACCAGATCTTTCCACACTTGATAGAGAAATAACGTTTTTTCTCTCCAAAAATCATCAGTATGTCAGGTGAACAAAAGTCCTTTCTGTCTACAGGGAGACCCTGGGTCAGTTGGACCAGCTGGACCAGTAGGAGAGCCAGGAATTGGGATACCTGGTCCTAAGGTAAACCGGGGGGTCCGAAGGTAGACTTTACAGGGGAAGGGGAGAAGGCTGCTGAAACAGAAGTGAATATTGCATGAGGGCTGAGAAGTTTGGAACCATTTCTTTGTCTCACTTTAGGGAGAGAGAGGATTGCCTGGACCTCCTGGACCACCTGGAGTGAAAGGGGACGGTTATGCGGGACCTCTGGTACAATATTCTGGTTATATTGCTGCCGTGTGTGTTTTGTTGGTACAAATATCTGGATATAAAAAATATAAAGATGTAAGGATGAGATCCAACTGAAGACAAAAATGCTGCATAGGAACACATTTTGGAGGGTAAATATACAGGAACAGCTATATTACCATTTGTTATAAACTATGATCTTCCACACTTGTGGTTCCTTCCTGAGGAGAAGCAGTTTATTTGAAATGGTGGATTGTGATGCAGCTTGAAACTAAGCGATTCAGGAAAATTCAACCATATTCATTATTAAGGGACCGCCGGGGCTGCCAGGACCACCCGGAGAGATGGGTCCTGAAGGTAAAGGACTTCCTGGACCAAAGGTTGGTAACGTGAAATTCAATAAGCCAGAGAACTTCATCACTGTCCCAAACCATCAGGATTTTTCAATAAATGTGTGATATAGTATTTTTAAAGACTGCAGCTCACAAATTTGGACTGCGAAGGCTGATACCAAAAGGAATCTTGATGCTGTGTTTAGGGAGACCGGGGAGCTGCAGGCCTTCCAGGACCATCGGGACCACCGGGAATCGGGCAGATTGGGCCTAAGGTACCATGGATGTGCTTTGGCTACAACATGGCTGTTGTTAGAACCCCCCCCATCTGTATGGGACTTCGTTTCAACACCAGTCTGAACAAGGACTCCATCACCTGTGGTTAAAGAGAAGTACAAATCATTAAGGTGGGTTTTTTTTTTTACCTTGCAGGGCTTGAGGGGTCAGCCTGGCCCTCCAGGTGTGCAGGGTCTACCTGGGGAAGGTATACAAGGACCAAAGGTATTGAGTTTCCTGCCGTTTCCTCCAAAAAAGGAACTTGTGCAACACAAAGAAATCACACAAGGGATTTACATGAAGAGCAGGCAGTTTTACTGTGATTCACCAATAAAGATCATCCACTCAGGAAGGGGGTGGTGCTTCTGTTCACAGGGGGAGTCTGGATTTCAGGGGCTGCCGGGACCACGGGGACCCCCCGGGGAGGGTCTTCCTGGGGAAAAGGTAATAGACACAGAAATTACCATCCTATTAGCTTCAGTGTAGTTAAAGACTGTGCGTAATTCACGTTATGCTGAAAGACCAACCAAACATTTTAAGCTTCCATCCACCGCTGCACATACCCTCTTCTGTTAGCTTGTATTAAGCTTATTAGTTAAACACAGCGCTCAACAACATGTCCACGAAACATTTGCCAAGTAGAGTACCACAGAGCATCACCTGCTCTAATCTCAAAAAAATGATAATTTTTTTTGCACATTATTGAATAAGATTTACACACGTCAACAATAATCCCACCATTTAATGTTGCATTCTTTGATGTCGTGACTCACTTTCTGTACCATAATGGAACTGGAAATAATATATTATGTCGATATACTATAAACTATATGAGAACATATAAAAATTTTTCTACATATATTCACTTATGTTGTTGAATATACAATATTGGAAAATGCACCGTGTTGCGCGGCAGTTTGAGACGGAGGGCGGCGATCTTGCTGAATAAGAGAAGAGTCGTGGTTACTATTTAAAACATTCGTTCATTCTGTGTCAGTAACGGTTTGTGTGGGTGATGCTGTGGCTAATTTTTCCGCATTGCAGGGAGACAAAGGACTTCCGGGGGACAGGGGGCGGACAGGAGAAAAGGGGGAAGTGGGGGAGCCAGGATCCCCGGGACCTTCGGTACAGTATTTTACTACTAATATCTCCCCCTCCTGCCAGAGAGTCCGCAGCGTCTTCCGGTCAGCAGAGGGACTGGTCGCCACCGCACCTATTTACACTGATCCTCCTTTTCTTACTTTGTTTATCATCCATTTACTGTTTTTTTATTTCTGTTCATTTACCTTGTCATCCACTTATCTATTCAAATAGTCTGCGCTGCCCTGCTGTTCTTGCATTGCCACGTGGTTCATTTACCGTGCTGCGTACCGTGGTCCAGGAGACACCACACTCTCTCTCTGTAGCCATACGGACAGCAAAGTGAACCTCGATCCTCCACGTGAAACTTGGCTAAATTTATAAGGCCCTCAGATGTGACACAAGTGATCCTGACTTGTGAGCTGTGGTCTGACACTGAAGTAGAGATGTTTTCACTCACTTGTTCAGTTAGGAGTCAAATACTGCAATAAATGTGTGAAAAACCACGAGTTAGAAGGAGGAACTCGAGGGTTATAAGTTCAACTGTCATTGCAGGGCCGACCCGGACAGAAAGGAGAACCCGGCTTAACGGTCAGCAAAACCTTATGTGAAACCTATTTTATACCTGTTTTAAATACATCATTTTAAAGTAAAACTTGTATTTAAATTTTTTTTTTGTTCAGTAAATATTTGCCTCTTTTTTCCCCTCACAGAGAGAAGACATTATCAAAATAGTCAGAGCGATCTGTGGTATGGCTTCAGCTTTACATCAGTTCCTGCATAGCCCCCGGCGAGATGGTGCAGCGGGGGCTCGAACGCACCTCGGCCCCCGATGCAGATGAACACGGTCACTAACACGCTGCTCCCCGCTTTTCAGGATGTGGGGTGAAATGCCGGGAGAGTCCGCTCGAGCTGGTCTTCATCATCGACAGCTCCGAGAGCGTGGGCCCCGGCAACTTCAACACCATGAAGGACTTCGTGAACACCATGATCGACCGCGTTTCGGTGAGCCGTGAGGCCACGCGTGTCGGGGTGGTCCTCTACAGCCGCACCACCGTGGTGACGGTGGCCTTGCAGCAGCAGAGCAGCCAGGATGAAGTGAAGGCGGCCGTGCGACGGATGCCCTACCTGGGCGAGGGCACCTTCACCGGCAGCGCCATCAAGCGAGCCAACCAGGTGTTCCAGGCGGCGCGGCCCGGCGCCCACAAGGTGGCCGTTCTCATCACCGACGGGCAGGCAGACCGGAGGGACCCCATCCGGCTGGAGTCTGCGGTTCGGGAGGCCCACGCATCCAACATCGAGATATTCGTCATCGGCATCATCAACGACAGCGGCCCCTTGTACGAGGACTTGAGGAGCGAGGTGAACAGCATCGCCTCGGACCCCGACGCAGAGCATGCCTTCCTGATCGACGACTTCACCTCCCTCCCCGGTGCGTCCTGCCAGTTACTCGAAAACAGCACAAGAGTTTGTAGCAGGGAATCCAGGGGCCCCACTAGTGAAAGTCATAAAATAGCAACAGACGATAAATAGGAATGAATAAATACAGCAACACCCAGATCATCGCTGTGCAGTAGATGTACTCCTGAGCTTAAAGATCTCACGAATGCAGCATATTCTATAAACTCAGCTTGTAAACTGTGCAAAGTAATGCAAAATAGACCTTGTAGTGTATAAATACAGAAAATAGTCTGTTTTATGTGTAACAAATGCTAAATTTCACTGTTATGAAATTTTTTTTTAACGAGTAAAATGTGGCAAATTATTGTGAAAATTGTACAAAGCAAAAGATGGTCATTGTGAAAGAGGCCTGCAGGAGGTAACAGTAATCAGGTGCACACTGCTGGGGGGGCTTTACCTTCCCTCTCCTGTCTAGCATGTCCCATACAGGTGTTGCTCAGGTGTGCTCAACGTTCCGGCAGGTTCTGCAGGTTCTCCGTCACAACCTTCCAAAGTAACGTCGCGCAGCTGCAGTGACGCTCGCTTTTCTTCTCTCTCCACCCCATGATCCGTCCAGCGCTGGAACGAACGCTGCTGAACCACATCTGCGAAAGCGGAGACGCGTCTCGTGTCCCCGCCACGCTCCCCGAAGGCCTCCTCCCGCCCCTCACCGCCACCGATCTGCTTGTGGACGTGCCAGAGAAGACCCCAATGCCGGAGCTCGATCGGGACCTCGAGAGGACGTTCCCAGAGGTGAAAGCACACATGCTCCCTTCTATAAACACAAGTGCTCTACTATTTTGCTTTCTTCTGGAATTGTACCGTGTATTTTTAGTACTTTAGCCTCACGTGTCCATATTACCACTCATAACCTGATGATTGTCAGGACACAGGTTACGCCGGTTGTTGACGTTCGTTGCAGTTTTTAGCCTCAGCCCTGCAAAACAGCCCAATATGTTGTTTCACAATTAATGCAAAGAAGAACCACATAAACAGGCACTGGATGCAGGAATTCCAGGCACATTTTGACCGTGTTACATGCAAAATACTTATTTTTATTCTTTCAAGTCTCGCTAACTTTAAAATTTGCTATTCAGGCAGAACGTCCAACGGAGCCATTGGAGACACCGCTTGAAGAGAACCACGATCTGGGCAACAATAACAATAAGTACCACGACAACAACCACTACGACAATAACAACCATTACGAGAATAACAACAATTATGAGAATAACAACCATTATGAGAATAACAACCAAAACCACGACAATAACAACCATTACAAAAACAACAACCACCTCAATAATCGCCGTGACAACAACAACAACAACAACAACAACAACAACAACAAGCACTACAAAAGCAATAACCAGAACCGCAAAAACAACAATCATCGCAGCAGAAGCAAAAGTACGAGAACGGCCGTGAGCAGCCACACGGACGGACTGTCCCGCTCATCCAACGGAATGAAGAAGGAAAATGGCACCAGACCCCAGCAGCTCCCGAAAAGGCTCTCCTCCGAGATACGGTCACCTGGTTCTCAGCCGGTTGATTTGCTGGTCCAGGATGTGGTTGTACCTGGTAACCTTAACTGAGTTTGACCGAGTTTGTATTAATCTCCCTGGAGCCTCAGTGGGTTCTGCAGGTCGTCCTGTTTGCCCACCTGCTAACTGGCCACTTCATTAGGTACACCTCTCCAGTATGTCCTCAGTATGAATCCAGCAACAAGGTGCTGGACACACAGGGTTCTCAGTCCATCTCAACTTTGCAGCTCCATACAGTTTCTGTAGATGTTTTGGGGGTACATTCATTCTGCTAACATGATGTTCCTCATCCCAAAAGTGCTTTGCTAACTTGAGAGGTGGGGACTGTGAAGGAGAACAGAGTAAAGCAAATCCACTGTGATGTTTCCAGAACCATCCTGAGATGACGTGCGTTTTGTGAGACGGCACATTATCCTACTGGACGTGTCAGTTGAGAAAGGCCAGACTGACCGTTAAGAGACGAACCCAGACAGCAACAGTCTGTTGGTACTTGGTGGGAATCAGATGATACTCAGTTGCTATTAAACACCTAATGTGTGCAGAAGAAAAATCCCCCCCACCCGTCTGTACCGGCCCGGTGTGCCTAATAAAGTGGCAAATGAGTGCATTTCTTCATCCTTAGTTCATGGTTTCATTTATACCATACAAACAATTTTAGTTTGTCTCAAAAGTGATGACAAACAGGGTAGAAGTGACTATATTTTATACACATTTGACTTATAATATGAATTCCTATGCAACATTTATTAACACCATTTTAATACGAGGTTCTCTCATTTTTCCAGGTGAAGGGTGCAGACAGCTGCTGGACTCAGGCCCTTGCCGCCAGTACGTGGTAAAATGGTACTACGACGCCGTCGCCAACGCCTGTGCCCAGTTCTGGTTCGGAGGCTGTAAAGGGAACCAGAACCGCTTCGACACGGAGGACAGCTGCAGAAAAGCCTGCGTTACAAATGTGTGAAAACGTGTGTGTGTGTGTGTGGTAAGGAATCCCCCACAAATCAATGTCTGTTTTAGAGAAAAAAAAAACTCACATTTACTGAGCAACAGGCAGCAGTGAACTCCCTGGCAAAAAAGTTTTCCTATAAATTTACCATCTCCAACCAATTATCTCATTTAAAAACATATTCACATAAAAACAATATGAAAAGTATAATGTAGGACATATTAACAAGCAAACGAAAAATGGCAAACCAATTAAATCTGTATATAACTGCATACACAGTTAGTGTCGCTGTATTTCGTGCATAATAACTAAATGCCGCATAGTGAGCACAACACAGGCCTCTTTTTCTCATTCCTACAGTTTGCCAGGTAACTATTTAGCTTTACACATTTAAACCGTAATATATATTTTAAAAATAGTCAAACTAGTGATTTTCGACTTCTGAAGAGCTTTCGCCAGCATTTCTCACATTAGTCTCATTTGTGTCCTCGCAGACTTTTAATGTCTGTTTTTGTGCGTCGCTTTTATGTGCTCAGACCTCGGCTGCGTCCGCACGAGCTCAGCGAGGTCAGCCGAGGGATTTGTACTGAGAAAACGGCCAACGTGCTTCAAGAATGTGAGATATGGCTGGACGTCACGGCCGTTTTGTGATTCTGTCATTAGCCGGAGAGAACCGCTGTCCTCGTCTTCAAAGCACAGACGTGTCCAGCTTTTCTCCTCCATCACAACCCAGTTACTGCTCTAAGTTAACGGGAAAATGTGAAAAATATGTAACACAGTCACTCTCCACATAACCACAGGGACAAAGTGTGTTTCTTCTCTGTAGCAACATGTCTTGTGTAAATGACAACGTAAATAAATAAAATAAACTTGTTCCTAAATGAACATTTGCTCACTGCATTGATCCAGAAAGCATCAGGGCAGCACTGTGATGTTTCAGGAAGAGGCTCAGCAGAGAGCCCCTGCGCAGATTCGTGAAGGGCGTCAGCACCGGGAGGTGTACGCACTGCTCCTCCATCGACGATGTGACCCTGAGGAGGTGCATGCAGGCGATGGAGGTGGAGGCTGGAGACTCAAAGGATGAACTGAGGAGGGAGACAATCCATCCTTTTCCTCTGAATTCGCCACCTGCTCAAGACTTCTGGAGCTCGGCACAGCTATTGTTCCTACCACACAGCAAGGGATGTAGGTGCAGCCCACCGTCACTGCGAAACACACATTTCCCCCGCTGTCCACAATTTCTGCTGAACCTGTCACGGGGCTAAAAAAAAAACTTTAAAAAGGGTTTTATTAGTGGTCTGTAGAAGTACACCAGCTGTTCTCCACCACTGACACATACCTATATGCAGATATTTTGCTAGTGAAGATGTACAAGAGTAAACAAAATGTAGTTTCTGCTGGACCACAGTGCGCTAAACGGACAGTATAAAGGCACAGAACAGAAACTGACACAGAACATAAGAGGGTTAGAATACAGATGTGAATAAAGAAATAAGTGAAGAGATAAGATGTTGAATAGATACGAAAGGAGGATCTGACTAAAGTCCCTGTGCTGTCCAGAATTCAGCTGTCTAACATATATCATATTATAAAGTAAAAAAGTAAATAATGAAGTAAAACGATAGAACATCCCACCAATACAATGAATCCACTTATTCTGGGCCGTAAACATTTGTTTTAAACGTGTTGCCAGTGGACAGTATTGCTCTGATCAAACAGCCTGCTGTGTGTTTAATGATCAGCACAGTAATAAAACTGTCACGGTAAAAGAGGATATATGTTGTTAAATTCGGTTTAACAGAAACCTTCCCGCAGTTCACGTCTGTTTGGAAAGGGAGGGTCTGGGTGCCGCGTGTGTGAAAGTCCTCGGTGGCGCAACCGCACGACTATGCAGCTGCTGCGATGGGTTTCGTTGGCCTTCTGCGAAGACATCGTAACCCGGCACAGGATCCTCACTTTTCTGAACGGCTCATCGGGAACGTCTGAGCTTCTACCTGAGAAAAAAAGAGCGGTGACTGGAGACCCGTGAGACAGTAATGCATCCATCCTCAGAATTAAGCCCTTCACCCACGATTGATAACATGCTAATGCAGGGTCGCGGGGTCCAGAGCCTGTCCTGGAAGCACAGTACATGGAGCACGAGGGTAGACCCTAACCAGGACACTAGTCCATCATAGGGAAAACTCTCACACACACACACACACACACACACACACACACACACACACACACACACACCAGTGCAACAGAAACACGTGTCTTTGGACCATGGGATGAAACCCACATGGGGTGAAGATACAGACTGAGCCAGACTGGAACCCAGTTCTGAAGCCACAGCCAAGGAGAGGTGAGGGAACAGCACCACCAGGAAATTAAACCCCCACACGATGGACATAAGGTCAAATATAATCCACTGCTGGGAAATCTGTGCCCACTAACAGGTCAGCTAACTAGCAGTAAGTCATTTTTATTAGCTGTATGGAATGGAACACATTTCCGGGTACAGTGAGATTCCCCCCCAGTTGATCTCGCCTTGGTCCACCACAAGATCACTCCTGAGAGCTTCTGAGAAAACATCACTTCTCCTGCTTCTTATGAGGACGTTATACCCATGACAACCATCTGGGATGGACTCCAGAAGAAGAAAACTGAAACTTAAATCAATCATAAGTCCAGACATAAAGGACAGGAATGGAACCATCTGAGAACATAATAAAAATGTGAATAAACCTAACCTTGAACCAGGGAACAGTTGTACGTGTACAAGAAATGCCCTGAAATATCCCACTTCCATCTCTTCTACCACATTTCTCACATTTTCCCTTCTTTCAATGACCATTCTACACTGGACTGATGCGTCCAGTAGGGCCTACCTGTGTCTTGAAGGTCTACATCTTCCTAGAAGAAATGACCATCCTTCTCAGTTATCACCTTCTTTATTTATCCTCCCGAGCAGGTGAGTCACAGCGACTGGGACCCGAGTTCCTCGTGTGCACTATTCTGACAGCTCAGGAGCTGCTTCCTTTCTGCACCCAGAGCTGCTGCTTTGAGATAAAACTTGTTAACATCAATATTTTTGCCTGATGCCCTCCAGAGCAAAACCAGAGCATCTCTGGGGGAGAACCTGCTTCTTCACACTCACTATTATGGGAAAATATTACCCAGATGGGAAATGATGAAGGAGTTTCACCACAAGGTGGCAGCACATTAGAAGGTTCCAGCCTGCTGGTCACTGTACTGTTTCAGCTGGTGCCTGTGGACCGTGCGATATTGGGGGTCCCCACCCAATAAAACACTCTGCAGATACATCACTCAGCCAAGCAACACATTTCAGTCCGAGATCAAAAACAAAAATGTGTTTATATTGTAATAGCATGGGGGGGGGGTCACCGCAGATCACAGGACACACACTCTTACTCACACACGATACACCTGAGAGCAACAATCCACCTGAAACACACAAACACGCAAAGAACACGCAGGCTGACCCAGATATGAGCCCACAGCTGAACCCAGGAGCTGTGAGGCACCAGTGCTACCCACTGTGCCACCACACCGTGGATTTTACCATGACAAAAACAGAGCAAAACACTGTCTCAGTGTAAAGGGTTTGTTGTTCAGCACTGTGTGTGTTTCCACTGTGGTGTGAAAGTGGGTTTGTTGCTGCTGCTACTTACTGATATATTATTTGTCAAAGTAATTCTTTCTGGAGCAACAAATAACTGGGTTTATTCCGGTACATGAAGAACAGCTCCCTTGCCAATTAGACAGAAAAACATTTTCCTTCACTCTCAGGGTGGGGTTATCATACTTAAAATATAATTTAACATTTGACCTGAGCTCATTCATTCTGTACATGAATAAAAAAAATGTAAGAAAATATATTACAGCAAATGCACTATAGAAATGAGAACACTGGGTGTACGGCTTAAAATATTAATAAAGGGATGTTCCACTGTGTTTTTTTTTTGGACACATTATAATAGCATCTATCATCAGGAACCCCCTTTAGGTCTCAGTGAATCACAGCTTCATCTTCATTCTAACATGTTCAGCAGTGAGAAAGTCCAGCACCAGCAGGCCACATATACAGCATGAGATTAAAAACCCCCGCATGTTCGTCATAGTCCCGTCACAGAGGGGATGTTAGATGTTGTCGGATAAACCCTGAAAGAGACTGGCGCCTTGGCCAGCGTGGAGCCCGTCCAGCCCTGCGCCGCTGGGATTTGCTCGAGACCTCCACACCCCTCACTTGGACAAGCGGTTATTGATTATGCTACGGACTTGTGCAAAATCCTCTGAATCCATTTTAAACCTTTTTCACTTCTGCAGCTCCATCGATCTGCTTGGATGACTGACCACCGAACCTTGGGATCCTTCACCTCCCAGGGGGGTCCGTCCACCCGCCAGGAAGTCTCTATCAAACGTGACAGTTTGCTCATTTTATCCACCCCATCAGTTAAAAGTCTGGGAGTGTCGAGCGACTCAAGTCCCTGCATCTCCCAACAAATCAAAGCCATAACCCGGCCCTGCAGATACCTCCTGTGGATCATGAGGGATACACATCTTCTGGCTTCTGGTCCAGACCATGGCGATAACCCACCTGCCCGGCCTCTCAGACCGATTCAGAATATCGTGGTAAGAAGTTGTGCTTCACCTGCCAGAGTGGTCCCATGTATCTCCCCTCCTCGACTGTCCACAGTCTCCCTGTAGCTGCTCGTGTTAGTGGTGGCGTCGCGGCGATTAGGCGCTTTGCTGGCCAGAACTGAGCAGCCCGACAGCCTGCAAGAAAAAACTTTGACCGTCAGCCAACCTCCCTGATACCTGCAGGTCCTGACCATTCTCCACACCCCACCAGGCTGCTGAACTCCTTCTCCTACCAACTGGGGGTCTCGCTCACAACGGGTTCAAAAGTTCCTACGATCTCAGTCTGGCTTCTGTGTAGTGGAGTCGACTCCTTTTGTCCCTCAGAGCTGCAGAATTTTTCCACATACAAGAAAGGTCTCAAAATACATCTCGTGTGATCTCCTTTCAACCTCCTACCTGCTCCGTAAACTGTCAACATTATCTGTCCAGTAAGAATCCCAATGCCAATAAAAATTGCTGTGTGCAACCTGAACACTACCTAGTAAAAACGCTCAGTCTTTAAAGAGCTGAAGTAGCTGTAGACAACTGCAGGTCACCACTTATACGTGAAATACCTCTTGTACCTCATATCCTCTCAGACCAGATGGCATAACTGACATCTTGCAACACCTGTGCTTTCCACTGTTTCTTTTCAGCCTAAAATGCCCTAATCTGAAGTTCATTAATTTTTGCACCTCCATGCAGTGAATTTATGGAGCCCACGGTCACGTAGCTCAGCGGAGAGCCAGCAGACGGCAGCTGTCCGGCCCCTCGGCCGTCGACCAGGGAGCAGAGATGCTTTATTAGATCCCGCTCCCATTTGTCACCACAACTGCAGACATTAGTCAGTGGCTGTGCCTCATTGAGCAACTGTGACCCTGTGGGGCGGCGTCTCTCCCGCGTCCAGAGGGCTCTCGTAACCCATCCATCTGATGTTATTTACCTCAAGGGCTCAACTCACTTCACTGCTTTCACGGCAAACACGAAAGAACCAACGACAACAGAGCAGATTAGCATAAAGCCGCATGTGAATTTACCACGAACATCTGCGTGGGGCGACTGTGTTTCTGATGGACACACAGATCATGCTGGCTGGGGATTGTCCCCCCATAATTCCTACACTGCATTTCCACCTTAAATATCTGAATAAAGCCAAGGAATGTTAAATTTTAAGTTTTAAGCGTTAAATTTTAAGTTTCCCATGTCGCTCAAGTTATTCACCCATCACTGAGGACGCAAGGAACTTCAGTTCTATATTTAAACCAAAGGCATTCAAAGTAACCACCAAATTTTTAATCACTGGTGCATAATACAGTGTTTGTGGTATCTAGTAACCTGCATGTGACTGTGGCGCATCGGTGTTGTAAAGAGATGAAACCTCTTCTGTTGAGACACAGAGAAAAACCAAGTTGGCTTCAAGCTTTCGTCAACATTCACCTTAAATTCTGCACCAGATTCAGGCTTTAATAAAAAATCAATGCAGTTCAGCTTAGAAGACCTTTATAGCAGCGGCTGTGGTGCAGAAAAAGGGACTGACCGCATTTGTTGGGAATAAGAAGTGAAGCATCAATATTTCACCTCACGCTGCCTGCGGGAGGTCAAAGTCGTAAAAGGCCAGTCGGCGTTTCTATGGGTTTAAACAGGGAAAGGGTTGGATGGGGGGATCGATATCTTAAAACATCTTGGACATAAAAACACCTGGGCAGCTGAAGGTATCAGACTACGTGCCAAGGCTAGAGAGGAGAAGAAAGAGCAGTGAAAAGTTCACGCCTGACAAGAGAAAGAGAAGCGCTGGCTTACGTGGGCCTGGGTGCGGTGTCGGCTCAGCCGGGGCGGACACTCTCGGCGGTGTGGGACCGGCCACGTGGGGGGCATCGAGTTTCTCTACCAACAGCAGCACGATGGACAATGTGATGTTCATCTACTACCGGGGCCACTTCACTCCATCTTACGGTTCTCATACACGCACACAGGGCATCCGGTGTTAACATGCTGAGATTTCCTGTGTTCGCTGGTCTAGTTACTCACCTGTGGGTGGGGGAGGGGGGTGTATTCACTGTGAGGACAGCAGCAGTTATGACTGTTGTACTTTTTACTTCTGCAACTTTCGCACAGTTTCAAACGGAACACGAATCATAACAAGGAATATCATTGCAATTATTTATCAGATTAAATAAACAGACAAATTTCAAACATCTCTGCAGCTCTGCAGGAAAACACTTGGTCGGCCACACTTCCACGTCACACACAAACACAACAAACACTCAACTTCCCCTCTGTTCTCTGCAACATGTGTGGCACCCGCACATTACCTGTATGTTACCCCCCACATACCGTTTACCTTCAGTGGTGGTAAACGACCACGGTGAGGTTCATGTTATACTGAGGTCCATGGTTACTGGGTGCAGATGTGTATTATTGTGACCCCCCCCCCCCCTAGTTTAAAGAGGTTCAGTGCTTCCTAAAGACAGGAGGGGGGCTGTTTAAAGGCTCTTTTGCTCCTTTGTAAGAGGCCGATGTCCATCCCACTCATGGTGTTTCTAGATCATACAGGTAAACTATGGAAAAGTACAGTAAATTTGTAAATAAGGAATATCAATTCTATACAATATTTGTCACTCAAAATTTTTGACGTACCAAAAGCTACAGGAAAGATCCTGGAGGAAACACATTAATCCCCCAGCGAGACGTGAAGTGTCATAATACTTTAGTTACTTTGTGGAAAGCAAACATTATTTAAACTCCACGCATACTTTGCTGTGAGACAGGAGACACCCGGTAACATTTTTTTGCCAAAACTGACTGATATTCAGTGAATGACTTATTCATTTGTTTTTTTAAATCATCTAGATGAAAATAGTGTGGGGGACTTTTGTTCATTTCAAAACAAACTAGCATGGAGTAAATTATCCCCTGCACTCAAGGATCGACCTACAGAGCTGAAACAGACCAAATGTCACCACAGACGGCACATCAGCCAGTGTTGCGTTTCCAGTGCAAATTCTGCAAATGTGCAGCGATGAGGGAGCCAAGCAACTTCTAGATAAAGGCATAAATGACGCACACGACCACCGCGAAGGAAAAATGGCGGAAAGTTTTTAATTTGCTTTCAATGATAACATGGAAAATGCAAGAAACAGACCGCAGACAAAGCTCCTGTATCTCCTCACACTTCACCAGATGAAAAACAGACAGGTTAGGGTGGGACACAGTGGGAGGGGACCAGTTCTGTCATCCTGGAAGTGTGTGTGTTGTGCTGAAACACTATTTGTAGAACACCAGGTAGGAGTACATTGTGATCATTCCTGGATTGGTCTTGGGGTTGGGGTCTTTCCCCCGAAAAAGTCCAAAGTACAGGATGCTGTTGCGCCCAGTCATATTGAGCTGAAAAATAGAAGAGGCAAGAATACATATGTATATGTATATTAGTATTCTGTATTAAGTATTATTATTACTATTCACTATTAGTGATGCCATTTCCATACATGTGCACTTGGGAATTTGCGGCAAGGTACTCGGGGAGTGACTCACTCAGCCACCCGGCCTCCTCTTTTGGAGGAGAAGCTCTGAGGCTTGAGAGCCTTCACTCTCTTGTGTCACCGTTTGGTACAAATGCACAGGAGCAGCCAGATGCCCACGTATTAGTTATTAGTTTTGCAGGATTAAATCTGCCAAGCTAATTTGGTCAACATCAACGGCGTCATACTGAGCTTTCAAAAAACTAATGGTGTTTGGAGAAATGCTGTAAAAAGTTGCAAATTAACGTCACTCAGAGCTGGAGGTGGGACGCACCCAGCGGTACTCAGTGGTGCTACTTCTACATGTTGCTCTTTGGAGTACTGTTTTTTCATGTAGCGCCACTTCCCATAATCCTCCAGTGTGATTTTCTGCCCCCCCGTGGACCACATTCTCCAGTAAAAGACTAATTGTAGGTCATGGTCATTATTCATAACAGCCTCACACCTACATTTCATTACCCAGGTGCACTAAGTCACCCTGCAAGTAGCTCACGCTGCTTTATTAGTTTGTTTGAAATTTATTAAAAGAAATATATATTGTGAACATCAACAATATCTCCTAGTACCTTTTATTTACTGCGAAAACTGAAAATCAGACAACGTTTTGCTGAAGCCAACCAATATGGAGCCAACAGGCCAATTTATTTCCACTTCAAGCACTGACTTCAGCTGTAAGAGTTTTACTAAAGCACATCAACAGATACTGCCAGTCAGGCACCATTAGCTGCTCATCATGAAGAAACAGGGAAATGACTATAAGCTTTACCTAATAGTAAAACTACATTTTTAACTCTCCAGTGTAACTAATTGTCTTTTTTAATTTCTTTTGTTGTTGTTTGATGTTTTCTGTTCGGCTGTTGTGCATATAAAGGACCTATCGTATTTCCATCCATCTATCTATCTATCTACCGTGCACACAAGTCAAAGCACCCTCCCACGAGGCAGATGGAGCAGCACGGTAAGTGTTGGCTGTTATTTTATCACCGCTGTGTTCTGACGCCTCTTAGTCACATTGCCCTGTGTGTCGTTCTCTGCGACGTGCCATCCACACACTCTCCCAGCCAGCAGCGTTTGAAACACCCACTACAGCCACGAAAAAAAACAACATCGTGCAGGTGATCATCAGCCACCCCTCTGACAGGGACCCTCGACTCACGGAAACACTCCAATGCATCGACCTCATCCCCCGTTTCTTGGGTCTCTGCTGAGCACCACGACCACACAGCCAATGGTCCCCATCACCACGGGAGGTCCTCGATGACAAAGCGGCCACGCCCACGCAGCCCACCCCCAGCTTAGGGGCCTGTCAACAGTTACGCAACACAGCGGTGCCGTAGCAAAGCCTGTAAACACTTGTGTGCCCGAGTCGGCAACGGGGACCATTTGTTACCGCAGGCGACAGCAGACAAAGCCGCTTTCCATTTCGAACCCGACTCATCCGGCAATACAGTTCTCCACATTTAACAAGTCTGAAATGCAACAAACTAAACGGTAGAAAAGTAATCTGTTTAGGGCCAAATGCAACTTTTCAGATGGACGTTGGCCATTCTAGTGAGTAATGTCAGTATGGAAAGCTCCGGAAATGTTTTAAAAAAAAAAAGATGACAACTAAAGAAAATGAGTACAAACTACTGAAAATTGTTGCCTGCACAATGGGAACACGCTTTCTTTGACAGCCAAGTAGCGAAATCAAGGCTGAGAGACTGAAAGGATAGAGGGGGAAAATAACCCAAATTGTTCTTGTTTAAGAACAGGGGCAACACACTGGCTAAGCAGGCAGCGCCAGTAGGACTCGAGTTCAAATCCGACCCACTCGGTGCAAAGTTTGCATGTTCACCCTGTGTGGGGTTTCTTCTGATGCTCTGGCTTTCTCCCACAGTCCAAAGACAGGTGATGGGTGTTTCAAGGAAACTAGCAACTCCAAACTGCAGTAGTGGGCAAGTGTGTGTGACAGTATGAGCACGTGTGTCGGCTCCCTGATGTCTCCTGGGCCACAGCAAGCCTGACCTGGTCAAGTGGTTAATGACTACAGATGTATGCTTTATTGTTTGGGCTCGAACTATGAAATTATAAATTGAGGGACCGAGTAGGATGAGGACAGGGGGCCCGCACCTGTTGCGTGACGTCAATCTTCCAGGGGTTCACCTGCAGGCCATCGCACCAGCCAGCGCGCCCATACAGCCAGGTTCCGCCTTCGTTGGGCACGGCCCCCTCACCGACCCGTGCCGTGCACCCCAGGGCGGTACCTGCCACAGACACGGGGACGTCAGAACAGGCGAAACACTGCGTCGGAAGAGCACGCAGGAATAAGTACGGTACACCTGGAAGAGCTGGATCCCACCCCAGGCGTCACCGGCAAACCCAACTCAAGGCGCGGATGGTAAAACGCTCGCTCTCCACTCGGCATGAATGGCGAGGATGAAGTAATTACTGCACTGCTGTGAAGGGCAGAGGACTTCGGTGCAGATGTGGGATTTAAAGAGCGGCTCCACTGGGGTGACCACTTGCACACCGACAAGAGACTCTTCAACCCCGCGTGTCGTTTTTTCCCCGCTTCTAAACAAATGAGCACACTAAAAGCCACTCATTTTCTGAAGAGCTAAAAAGAGCCGTTTGTCAACGTTGTTAAATTAAGCAGCGTTTTGAAATGCATTTCCAACCACAGGATTTCCATATTTGCCTTATAAGACAGTAAAAGGGTCCGACCACGTTTTAACGTGGATATATTTACAGCCCATATTCTCCGCTGATATTCACGTTTCAGCTTCTGCAAATGTGTACTGTAGAACATATTTGACTATTAAAGCAATATAGGAAGATTAATAAACTACCAAAAATAATTCAGGATTTCTGTAGTACAGTCCTATTGGCATAGCTTTTAAATTAATAGCTTTTTTGTATCGTGAGACATTGAAGGTAAACTCATGATGACAATTCAATTACTAACTATCACTATAAGTTGCAATCTTTTTTTTATCCACTCCTACCATTAATGACAGTGAATATTTTGTTTGGAGGAAAATTTAAGTGTCTTTGTAAATTACTTGTTAAGCAGTTGGTTTATTTGCATCTCGTCTGTCTGATACAAACTGTACGTGGGGTTTAAAATGGAAGGAAAGGCTCTTGTTGCCATGACATGTCCTTCAGGGTTGACTACACTTCCTCAAAAGGTCCCCCAGAATTAATAAAACACACACACATACACACACACACACACACCACAGGACCCATTGTGTTGCTCCAGTTTAGCTTTTTCCTCCAAATTACAGTCCAACATATTTATCATTTAAGGTTCAAATTATATTAAAAAAGTAAATGCATCTCTTGCTATAGAAATATTTGCTATAAAAATTGCAAAAAGTGTAAGCTGACTGTCTGAACAGAAGACTCACGATAACAAATCTCCCTTAGAAAAAACTGCAAGGTGTGCGCCAGCAGAAGTGTCTCAGTAGCACGAGTCCAGGCAGGAGGCTGCAGGGTGTTAGCAATGTGAAGGTGTTGCTTTGAGAGGGCAGCCTTAATGAAATTCAATACAAGTGTCTGATTTTGCTGTCACTTAGCTGAATAGATGGGTGGCAGCAGAGCAATAAAAGCCACACAGATTGTCAAATGTGCCCACGTATCAGCAAAACAAAGTGCACAGTTATGAAGTTGTTCATAATAAACTCAGTTTGTTCAGTGGGGCCCAGTTTCAGTTCGTTACGGATCAGATAAAAGTAGGAATGACCCAGGAGCAGTAACTCTGGCCCTGGAGTGTTCAGTGTGAAACTCGTCTGGGCTTTCCAGCCACCGTCAGGAGGAGCAGGAAAGGTAACAAGAGTGCGCTGCAGTCGTATCTCAGATCTTCTCCGGATAGGATCACATCTCACACTGGTGTTGGAAATTGGTTGGGGGTTTTGGGATGTGCTGGGAATGCGTCATTATTATTATTTCTGATTGTAAACAATGGAATGTAGGCTCCCAATATGCAAAAATTGGACACGGTTTCAGGAACTGATTACATTCAGATAACAATATATATATATATTTCTCAAACATCTATAAGCAAAATTAATTCCCACTAGTACAGAACTAAACATTTCCAATTTAATAACTGCTACATTAGGTTTTTTTCTCCAGGAGCCATCAGGAGGTGAAGTCCTACCTGCTGTGTCAAACACGAGGGAGTTATTGAAGACGCCGTTGACTAGGAAGTGATGTGAGGTCACGCAGAATTCCCCACAGCCGTTGTCATCGCTGCCGTGCCCTGTGATCACAGCGTACACCTCCACCTGCAGCACAGGAACACCATGGCCTTGGCGGGGGTAGAAAGGTTCTACGCCTCTGCTAAAGTGAGTTTCTAGTCAAACCTCCCCTCTCCAGTATAACAGACATTACTCTGTCTCTTTTGGCATGTTAGACCCCCCCCCACCACCACCACCACCACGATATGGTGTGTGATCAGAGGTGCAGTTATAGTTTAAACAAACTACAACTGTTGTGTGTGAAATGTTCCTCACTTTTTTAGTGGCCTGCGGTACAGTGAAGCTGACTGGTTGATATCTGCTGTTGTAATCGTGGTCGAAAGTGCCGCCCTTGAAGAGAGGCTCCAGCTTGAATGGGCGCAGTGGGTCACTCCCGTCTCCTGTTTAAGGGAAACAACCAGAACATTATTAGCTCAAGTTGTCAAAAGAAAAACTGATTCCAGAAAAACAGACTTCATCTTACAGTAATAGTGCGGACCATCGAAACATTTGTGTTTCAAAGTGACTACGATGAGGGAAACTCCGTGATTCTTGTTATACGTCATAGTCAACAGATTAAATGTGTATGATTTTTTGAGTACCTTGCAAAGTATTCAGACCCAAGAAGGGAAGATGAAACAAACGCCACCAAGAAGGCTAGGAGAAAATAGAAGTGGAAAAGAAAAAAGTTTAAAGGAACTTGAAGGAATGGAGCCCTGCACTCCAAATGACCGACACCTTGGTGTCCGTCTCGATGTGATGGACATCATCTACGATCAATGACCACACTCCAGTAGACTCAAAACAGCATGTTCAATACTGAGAATCAAAGTTTTCACACCAGCAACGTCAGGGGAAAACAGGAGGCAGCAGCTAAGAGACCTCAGGAGAACAAAGCAGAAGATAATAGACAAGAAGCATCTTCTCACTTCCATTGCAGTGCTGAACCACTACTCGGTACCACAAGGTCTTGGGGATGAGCTCTTCAGATTAAAGCTGGAATGTTCAAAGACAGGGAAGGAGAAAATGTGGGGAAGGGTGGAAGTGACCTGCCCAAGCTTCACGTTGTGTTTGAAGACCTAGTAACAGGCGGACAGAGATCTGCCCAATCGACATGCTTCTGCTTTTGTCGTTAACATGTTACAGCTGTCAGCCCCTCAGTGTGTTGAAGTGTTGAAGTTGTCAAGGTAGAGCGACATGCTAAGTTTGGAGCAGGACAAGTGGCCACTTTGCCTGGTTTTACAGATGGACAGTTAGAACGAGGAGGCTCGCGGGTTTGTTTCCTCACCAGACTGGTTGCTGTGGCTGAAGCGCAGGTGCAGCCCCGATACCCATGGCATGGCCCATGGTGCCGTCTGCATCGTAAAAGTGCACTTCTTCCCATTCAGCAGGGGCATCAGGGGTGACACATCGGTCAGCCAGTGTCCGGTTCCTCTGGATGAACAGGAGGACCGGTGAGAACGCTGGTTAAGGACGTGCGTCTGTGCTACCTGATGCCGGGGACACACCTGTGGAAGGCCGTGATCCAGCGCCCGAGCTCCAAGCCGCACAAAGGGCTGAATTTGTCACAGCAGATGTAGAGCTGCACGGTGTGGTCCCAGGCAGCACAGGTCTCGTCCCTCTTCCCCGGGCAGGACAGCGCCACCTCCAGCTGCAGCACATCGAAGTCTGTTACACCTGTCAGATCAGCAGAACAAAACATCTGCATGGTTCTTTTGTTTGTTTTTTCCTCCTTGTAGGAGCTACGCCTGTATCTACAAAGTCCAATCTCGGTCTATTTGTTCTTTATGCACAGCTTTGATTTTCAAGCTACAGACTTGTGATTTGGTCCACAGGTATTTTTCACGCTTGGTGAGGTTTTTGTGTGGTCAACCCCCTACCCACACACACACACACACACACAACCTGACAGAAAGTTGTCAAGTCATGTGTGTGGAGACTGTACTCTAGAAAATATAGTAAATCATTTTTACATATTTGAAGGAACAATTACATTTTTGGGCCAAACTGAGAATAAATACATACAGGACAGTAATTTGAAGCTCTGCAGCACCAAAGTGCCGCGTTTGTTTTTTTTTCCTAACCTGCATTTTAAGGAAGTAACACTGATTTAGGGAAGAACTGTAAAAAGTCCCCTACCAGATTAAACAGAATTCAGTTTTCTGGCATTCCCCGTTTAACAGGAAAGGCTGCTGCTTCAGTCTCCGACCTACGCCTGAAAAACCCATCTCCTTCCTACCTGCTACACCTCTGTGCAAAGTTAGTGCTGCTGCATCACACTTCAAAGCTGTGCATTCAGACATGGGTTCAAATCCAGATCAGTTTATGTGGCGTTTTCTCCCACAGTGCAAGGTGTATTGGACACGCTACAAGTTGCTCTTAGCATGTGTGCCCCTTGAGGACATTTTGGCCCATCGTGAGCCTGAACTAGATAAACGGTTGCTGATGGATGGACAGGGAAGGTGTACAACGCTCAGGGTGTCACCTAGGGGCAGGTCCACCGTGGCGACGGCTCCAGGATCTCCTTGCATGACGACGTTTTCGAACACAGTGAGCACCTGAGCCGGGACCGTGAGCCGTCTCTGCAGCTGCGCAGAGAAGTCAAACCTGGGAAGAGCAACAGTGGTTTCAAAAACAGGACCCTGGGTCTCTGCAAGAAGTCTGGCAGCGGGTGACACGGTGCCGAAGAACACAGAGCACTGGACTGAAGGTTGTCGGTCCCAGTCCTGGTCTGGTCCAGTACAAATGCCTTATATTTAGATAAATTAGAATGTTTATCTTTATAAGAGTGTACTCTGCAGCACATTAAGCCAAATAACTGAGTTTGTAGGAGCTTAAAAAACTAGAAAAAGCTGATATGAATTCTAAGGAAGTTCTATTGTGATTTACAGTCGAACTGGTTCTGCAGATTTACTGTGTCCTGCAGATACTTTGCTCCACTGCAGACAGAGACATTTGTCACATCCCTGGTGCTCCAAGCCGAGCAGCTCCTGCCGCAGCTCTAGCCTGGGCTCTCCGTCACGTGTCGGAACGCGGAGCATCTTCCTCACACATAAATCCACAGCATTCATTTCTCTGCTCGGCTTCTTCCCCACCCTGAAGAATTACGCCTTCCATTCATCATCGATTCACAAACAGCAGCTGCTGAATCAACAATGACCAGCAGGGCTGCGCAGGTTCCAGACAAATACCTATCCATGTTCTTTAACACACGTTTCAGTACAGTGCTGCACACTTAACATACTGCTCTTCCAAAATGTACAGCATAAAGCAAATATTCCTCCAAGTACCAGCCCATTATAATGCCTCAGTGCAGGATTTAGCATTAAAAGGAGATAAACGATGTGGAAAATACTTCAGAAAGATGGCTTGAATAAACTTTAAAAAAACTAAAATTGAATGATTTTTGACTCAACCTGCCCAGTGCTCCACCGAGGGGCTTCAACAGGAGAAGGAGAGTCGTTTACTCCGGTCAGCCAAGTTACAGCCAGAGGAAAACATGTCACATTACAATAAGGAGCAAGTTAAATACAAAGAGGGTGAAGAGGTTTTAAGAAACCAGTTGTGTTCGTGATGAACCATGAGCTGGAAGAGCAGCTGAATGTGGAGTTTGCTGAGCTTTGACAGCATGCTGCATGCATGCATACACTGTGCCTGTAATGATGGTGGAAGTGTTAAAAGGTAAAAATCCCGATGTTAAATATGCTAAAAAGCAAACAGATTACCTCTCTGAAACATTTTACAGATTTATTTTCACTCTCACAAAGACTTTATGAAGAGCATCTATAAGCTGGTACTTTGGAATAGTGTATAACTGTCCAGGTATGTGTGCACACAGAGGGACTGCAGTGCCTGTTATTGGTACCGTACAGTACAGTGACTGCGTGAGGACCGGTACTGACCACTGGGCCTGCCAGTTCACAAAGCTGAAGGTCGGGTAGAGAAACCAGCCTGTCTCTGCCAGCGTCCCCTGCTGGTCAACTGCAATGAAGAAGTTGGGGGACGGCGTCTTCTGGAAGGACACGGTCACCGGCTGTTTGTTCCTGTGGACGATGAGCAGCAGGGAAAAGAATGACTGTCCGTCATATGTGACACTTACTGTCGTTGCTGAACCCTGCTGTGAAATCTGTCTGCAGGCCGCTGAGCCGCTGTAACGCAGGACGCCGATGATGGATTTACACCACGTCATATGTTTATTGGGCTTTAATGGGCTTAGGGGATTAAAAAACAGTCTTCCTCTGCTCACCACTGTTTACACCAATGTGCACAAGTAGGCCGTGACTCAGCCTGAGTGCAGAGTGTGAAACTAACCACTTGTTCCCGCTAACAGTTCCTGGCAGAACTGCAGTTGTTCACCTCTCATTTTCCAGCATGCAGAAAATCACTGACCAGCTAAACGCGGTAAAGTACGGTAAAAATATTCACCAACTGAATGCCTAAATAACTCAAACACACACACAACTGAATAGAACAGTATGGCAGACAGGTTTGGCCGCCCCCTGTTTCAGGATCGTCTTTTATCCTGCAGACGAGACATAAAAACGCACACTGAGGCAAATTCAGAGTCATCAGTTCAGTGTGGGAGGAAACCAGAGCACCCTGCATGGACCGCGCACAGACTGAGCCAAAATCAAACCTGCATCCGGGGGGCTACCTGCAACATATTGCCGTACCTCCCTGTACACCCACGCTGTAAACTAAACATTTAGCAGAAAAAGTGGCCAATATATCTGAATAAATTATAAACTAATACTAAAAAGTTAACAGAATTCTTGAGACAAATTTCAAAGAATGATTTATAGATACAATTTCAGTCAGAAATGCCGTAGTAACTACAAGAAGCTTCAGTTTCTTAGAAACACGTGCCGGTTGAGGAGGGAGACATTCAGCTGTAAAAACTGATGTGAACGAGGGCTCGTGGGAGCAGGTGCAGAAGGTGTACAGGTTTGATGGTCTTACCGCAGGGCCTGGACCACAGCTGGCTCCACATGCACCATGGAGGCTGGTATCTCCAGGGCTGTGAAACACTCAGTCCCCTCGCAGTCCATGTCCTGGATGGGGTTCCCCGGAGAGGCGTACACCAGCACTCCGGCCGCACCGGAGGAAGCCATGTTCTTCACCTGGAACGCACCACAAACCAGCACGGCTCACCTGTAAACGTGCCACTGAAGATGAGCGTTTACTGAACCACGCAAAGTCATTTTCTCAAAGGCACAACATTTGGATGAATTCTGGGCCTTGAACTGACCATCTCCTGGTTCCAGCTCCAAAGGACTATTGAAAAAAGCAACCCTTAAAAAATAAAGAACATTTGAATTGTGTGTTTTTTGTACAGTCAGGGACGGGGGTTCGCTCAGAAATAGCCGTTTGCTGCAAACGTTTAACAAAATTGCTAGAAAGCCGAAATCGTGAGGATAATTACCTCTAAAATGGAGCAAAAATAAGGCAAGAGACCCTCTGAAGTACCAAAGGTACCCAGTACCAAGTAAGTATATCTGTATAGAATGCAATAAATTAACTTCCCTTTAATTCTTTTCCTGCTGCCACTTTCACTTCTTCCTTTCAAGAAACTGAAATGTAAATCGAGAAGATTCTGTTCTCAGCAAGTCAGCAGTTCTACTCCGAGCCCCCTCAGTAACAATGACCTGCTATACATTTTAAACACCGAGTGGGACTTCAGACAGAATTCACCACAAGATCTCAAACTCTTCAGTGGAGCCGGAACATTCAACAAACCCTCCCGAGAAACAGCCCTGACACACCTTATAGAGGAAAGCAGCCCACTGGGGGTCCCCGGGCCAGAGAGTGACCAGGTGGGGATCACAGCCGGGACCATTTTCTCCGCCCAATAGCAAACACAAGATACAAAACAGGAGCACAGCAGAAACATAGAGAACCAGCAAGACGGTGCAGACAAACCAAACAGACAAACCAGCCATCAGTCTCGCACCCTGGGGGTCTCCAGGCCTCGAGCTGCTGAAATGGAGGCCCCCCTTTGAGGGGGCTCGACAGCTTCCCAAAGATGCCAGTTTGCTGCTATCGTCTCCTTTATGAAACTCACCATAGAGAAGAAAGGGCAAAACTCATCTCACCACCAGTCATTCAGCGTGAATCACTACTTGTTTTAACAGCTCAAACCGTCGTGAGGGAACTTGACCGTTTGCTTTTACTCCGCTTCAAACCACAGTGTTCACACACTCCCGCCCGGATAAACTTGACTTTTTGTCCACAGAAACTTTTTTTTTCTTTAAAAAAAGCCTGGTTTTGAGTCAGCGACGACAGCGGAGGGGGGGGGGGGGGGT
>UFQX01000083.1:848727-951786 GCA_900497675.1 Arapaima gigas
GGGGGGGGGGGGGGGGGGGGGGTTCAAACCTACCTTCGTGAAGAAGGAGCAGTTGCCCTCGGAGAGCCACGCGACGGCGCCAGACACGGCGGCGGCGGGTTCACAGCCATCGCCCGCCTCAGCCACGCTGTAGAGCTTCGGCTTCCAGCCCGCCGTCAGCCAGTCGTATCTGGCATCCAGCCGCTTGGCGACCAGAGGCACCTCAAATTCTGTGTAACATCGGGGGGGGGGGGATCACGGGGCATCAGGAGAAGAAAAACATGCACCTGTAATGGCGCCTTTCCAGCCCCCATCATAACGGCTGCGTTCTTTACCCGCCATGATGGTGACCGTGTTCACGCGGCGGCTCCAATAAAAAATATCACATTTCAATCCGTCCAGATATTTGGCCATGAAGATATAAAGGACATTTGGGCGTCCAGGTGACACACTTCAGAAAACACTCCTGAACAAAATGCTAAATCATTTGAAGGACTTTGAATAAAGTCGGAAACAGAGGTTATTTTCCGTCACGCGGCGGCCTGAGGAGCGAACCTCGCTTAAAAAATATAGACGGAAAAAAAAATCAATACAAGAATTAAATTAGCAATTTTTTCTGAATTTGTTATGGAAACATCCGTACAACAAGACAGGAGTGTTTGCGGGTAAATAATGTGTCATACAGAAGAGCTACATTAACGGGATTTGGGAGAAGCGGGAAAAAATGTTCTTTCGTATGCAAATGAGGCGCATTAATCCTCACCGACGACCGTGTTAAAAAGAAGAGCACTTCTTTCCTGGTTTTCACCTTTACAGGTATGACCCAGTCTACTTGCATAAATGTAAATGTTGAACGCCGAGTGGGGGGGGTGAGAAGAGCGCTCGTGCAAGATCTACCTGGACAGGTGAACACGACCTGGTCGAAGCCACAGTTGATTCCCGCGCAGCCCCAGGCGTAGAGCACTCTGGGAATCCAGTTCCCGAGCTCGTGCACCGGAACGGGGGAGAAATGCATCCGGGACAAGACTTCTTCCCGCCTGGAAAAACACCAGTTTTACTCGGTTATTTTACCCTGCAGAGGACAGCGAAACCTGTGCGCGAGATGGAAAAAAGATCACACGTGTGAATGTAGTGACCACACCTGCGGGGTGAAGCAAATAAAGCCAAACCGCTGTGTGAAAGGGGGCTCCTTCTCTCTGGGGGCAGCAGGGGGCGCAGTGGTTACGGATTCAGTGCGAAGATCAAACAGTGTTTGATCCGAGTGTTTTTCTTCCCAGAGGAAACACCAGGTATAACTTCTGAGTTTCTACCGTCCTTCCCCCTTTGTAATGGATGGTTCCAGAACGGCAGGTCCCTTATCACAGGTGACATCCACACAGGATGGGGAGCAACCACTGGCACTCGGACCCCCACGGATTTATTTTTGGCCCTTTGTCACAACCGAGACCTTTTTTTTTGTTTTCCTCTCCTCAACTGCCCGCTGGTTTGAGCAAACAGTTAACTAACCAGCCCGGCGTTACATTACCAGTCCCGTGTTCTCTTCCCCCAGCTGACCAGCGGAACTCTGGTTTTCGTGAAATTTGGGGAAATTAACCGGGGGTTTGGGAACCGCTTCCCACGTAAAATTCCGGAATATCAACTCCAGCGATACGAAGAAACACAATCGGACATTTTTCATTAGACTGGGATGAAGAGCCATGTCTGCCTGCAAGTTTTATGAGATGCGTTTCGAGGCCCTTCTTGAATGTTCAGAGGGATTCGGCCGCTCTGAGGGACACAGGGGGTCCCCTGTAACACCTTCTTAGAATGATGCTTCTGCTATAAAGACCCTTTCTGACCGAGAGCATCTTCAACGTGTGTAGAGAAGCCGGACATACGACACCCTGGAGGGTGAAGCAGGTAAAGCTAAGCTACTGTGTGAAAAGGGGCTTCTTCTCTCTAGGGGCAGCAGGGGGCGCCGTGGTTACAGATTCAGTCGGAAGGCTACTGATTCGAATCCCACTGCTGCTCCCTTCATGAAGGACCTTGCAGTTTGATACCCCACTGTATACAGAGTTTGAACGTGGAAGAATCTAAACAGAGGCTATATTATTATTATTATTATTATTATTACCTGAGCGACAGGGCAGCTTGCCGGATCTGCTCCCTCATCCACAGGGCATCGGAGGGCGCCGTGTCGTCCACGGAGAGGAAGAGGGCGTGCGCGCTCTCGGGGAAGCCCTGCACGAGGTCGGCCAGGGACGCGCTGCGCGTCCACAGACACTCGAGGAAGGCGGACTTGTTGCTGAAGCCGTGGATGACGAGAGACACGTTGGGGCCGGACGGCGGGGGGTAAACAAACTGGCCGCCCAGGGTCCGCACCTGGAACGGCGGCGCCGGGTCTCCGGGCTCGAAGCCTGGGCCGCGCTGGGTGCTCCGCCCGCGAAGGGCGCCGTCGTGCGCGTCCCCGAGCCCCGCCAGGTCCAGACGGACCCTGTGGGGACCGGAGTCGCGGGCTGCCGAGAAGTGCTGGGCGACAATGACCAGGAGGGCCAGGCGCGCGCAGCCGAGAGCCGACATGGTCGCACCTGTGTCACCGTGTCAGTGTCGCAGCGTCCTCACTGGGGAACTTTACTCTTCCTCTTTCACTTTATCTTAAACCCTACAGGCCGCCCCCCGTAAAAGCGTGAAAACACACACACACACACACACACACACACACTTACAGAAGCGGTTGATACCAGCAGTTTCCCTCACTTATCAGGTTCTATATTTACATGTTTTAACGGACGTGTTTTATCTGATGTAGTCCAGAATATTCTGTGTATAATTTGTACACCGAATTAAACAAATTAATTCAAGAGCTGCGAAACACGTAACAAAGTAACACGAGCCAAACGACGGACCTTTGCGGTGAAACACGGTCATGTTTACTGTAAGACAGCAGTTTACTGCGATGGGAAATAAAGGAGTGTGACGTCAGATATCTCATTGTCGCATCTTTAAATCCAAAAATCAAACACTGTACGACGGGGGGTCGTGCGGTGTTGCGGGTTCTGCAGAGGAGCTGTACTGTAAGAAACCGTTATTTACCGTATTTTCCAGTGAAGGCGCAAAAAAATCGGCTGAACAGGGAAAGTACCGTATTTCCGCTTCGAGCGCTTTCTGTGCTACTATTGTTCTGCATTTAAAAAACACCCATCTCTCCTTCAACCCACCACGTCTAACCGCTGTACCCTGGAGAGGGTCGCGGGGGTCGGGATCCTATCCCGGGATCACAGGGTAGCGGGCTATGAACTACCCCCCATGTGGGACCCCGCAACACCGCAGGCTATTTAAAAAGCATCAGCTGCGGTACTTTGTGTAAAACTGTCAAGTGGAGCAGAAACGCGTCACGATTTTGCGGGGTTTTTACACAAGTCTGATCAGGGCGACACCCCCCCCCCCCCGCCGTGCTAATAAAAGAGCGCGCCCACTCGGGAGCGCGCACAGGCGGCGGGACGCTGCGGGGGGGGCTCGCACGTGCGCACCCGGGTGGGCGACACGCCGGTTTAAATTTGTGCGAAGCGCGATCCCCGGGAGGACATGAGTTGTGCCGCAACCGGGCTGTTTTAAACACGCAGGAGTCCCGCCTCCCGCAGTTTGTCGCGCGGGTTTCACCTCCGGCGCCCGGTGACAGGGACAGCAGACGCACGTGAAGCAGGGTAAAAAAGAGCGGAGGCTGCGGCGATGAAGGCGCTGCCCACCCTGACGCTCCTCCTCCTGGTGGCCGCGGTGTTTTGCGGCGCAGCGGATCTGCGCGACGCTCACAGCTTCTCCGCGGACGGCGGCCGACTGCAGGTACGAATCCGGCGCATTTTAAAAACTTCTCATTTTGCGTGACCGGGTTAATTCATCACGTTAATGAGCTTTAACGCACCTGCGATTAACCGCAACTTTCCCGCAAGAGAAATTCGGTTCGTTCTCCTAAAATGGTGCAGATCGTTTAAATATTGCGCAAAAACCTCTCCGTTATTCCGTGATCGATGGCAAGAGAAACACCGCAAACTGACCCGGCGCGCAAATGTCGGTAAAACACGGTAAAACCCGAGGTCGTGCCCCGCACGCGTACTGACGGTGACGAAAAGCACCTTTAAAAAAGGTATTATGTAAATTATCATAATAGGTGTCACGCAAATCCGTGCAGTTTTGGGTCGGTCTGGAATCGCTAATAAATTTACTGTCTTTTTCTCTTGGTTATTTTTAAAGTTACTATTCCCCCCCCCCCACGTACAGTGCGTCTCACACCATTTTAAACGTTTTAATTTCCAAAATTAATTTCATAATTTAATTTTCATAATTTATTTCAATATTTTTACAAACGTTCCGGTTGCCTGAAAAGACCCGCTAAGAAGATCCTGCGGTATAAATGTCTGTATCTCTGAAAAGGTGACTGTGAAACGTTGCAAGTTGACTTCAACGAACATGTCAGTTAAAAAAAAACGGCAATAACCTTTGACCTTTAACCCTGGTGTCCCTCACGCCTGTGGTTCCTGTCAGTCACGATAGTGCCGTGTTTCTCCCCCAGGATGAGTGGCTCTCACCGAACCCGCTGATGATCCTCAGGAGGCTGGCGAGGAGACCGAGGCCTCAGCAGTTCTTCAGCTTGATGGGGAGACGCTCCGCAGGTGAGACCTTTGCCGTTACGCCCCCTAGTCGGCATCAACCGGAGCTGTAAAACCCACGTCTGAGTGTCGCTGCTGCGTCTCCTCCATGTTAAGCCGTCGCTTTCTGGCTGCGCTTTTGCAGGACAGAAACTGAGCTCTTTGGTGGGGCTGATGGGCAGGAGGCGCCAGGTGGACGCAGGTGCGTTGCCTCCATTTTGATTGGCACCAGCTGAACAACGTGTAAAATGGCGTATAACACGCAGCAGCGGTGAGCCGTCACGTGCCGGGGCTCAGTCCGCAGGGGGTCTTTCTCCACGCTTGTCACGTTTATAACTTCTGCTGTGTGACTGCAGGCCTGTCTGACTGGAGCACAGGGCAGAATTACGAGCGACGCCAATAAGGAGCCGCCGAGACGTCCGGGTCCGACGTGTCCAGGAAGACGGTCCTCCAGCGGGGCCGCGACGTCACGTCGACCCGGTGGAGACGCCTTGAGACACGTCTATTAATACCCATAATAACCCTAATAAAATGACCACAAACCATTTTACTATATTCATGCCATGTAGGACTTGGAAACCTGAAAAATCTACATTATGTTTTTCTTCTTTCCTGATTTTTTTTTTTTGTTTTTACTACTTAGTTGCGGCAAAAAAAGGGCGAACGGTTTGTAACTATTAAGAGCAGACCACAGTCCATGAAGGGTTAACACAGAAACGCAAGTAACTCCTCCGGCTTCACGCGCTTTCTCTCGCAGCGGCACGGTAAACACACGGGCGGGGGTCCAGCTTTTCGTATTTTAATTTGGATTTGCCTACTTGTTTACGAGCGGAATGTGTAAAGTGGGACTCGGCAGCGCGTGGGCTGTGTAGACAGGAATCGGCGTGAAAACGTGACGGTTTAGCCCCCGTCCTCAACACGATGCTCTCAGGGCCGCGGCTCGAAGTGACACGGTACTCTGAGTACCACCAGCGTGGGTGTCTGTCAAGTACTCGCTTGGACAGACGACGACGTCAACCAGCAGCGGGGAGCAAAGGCCAGACAGCCAGTGGAGCACCTGCACCAGGTGTCGGGGGCTGGAAATACTACTCAGTACTCAGGGGAGTTACTCACCCTGCCTGGGTTCCCGACCCCACTTTGCTCCTCCTTCACGTCTGTGATTTATAATGACTTGTTCACACTGACCCAGCACACCTGGTAAAGGGGGGACCAGCATGGCGAAGGAACCTGTTCACTGGTCCAGTGGGGTCCAGAAAACATCACAACACCAAGCACCTGTGACCAACGGGGCGGTCAGGGGGTCCGACCTCTTCCGGCACGCTCGGCAATGGCTGGAAGAGGCTCGCTGCGCGCAAACCTGAGCAGAGAAGAAATTGGAGAAAAATAAATACGACAGTTGGACTCATCTATAAAACGGTCCAGCCGCTTCATATATTCAGGCTTTATTTACACCTGAGTAAATAGTTGTGCATTGGTTCAAATCCCCCAGTACCCGGCATTATTATTACTATTATTATTACACGGTAATAATTCACAGGGCAAAAGGCGCAGCCAGGCTGAGCCTCCAAACTTATCCCTCCGTTTCATAAAAGAACAACATTCGAACTCGCGTCCCATTTTCTCGACTGCATCTTCATGTCAAACTGCTTCCGGAAACTGGCAACACATTGAAATCACTTTAAAATGATCTACACTGTTAAACCGGGCGTGAGAAACGTGGGGTTTAAACATCAGTCCGGGTTTAGAGTGAGCAAAAAGGCACTGCACACCTGTGCAGGTAGAGAAGCCGAGGCCCTGTAAACGTTTAAAACCGAACACAGGTTTAACTGTAACCGGAGAGTAAAAGAGATTAATAAGATGGTCACCTGTTTCTGCCGCCGTGGCGACGTCACGCGCCCGCGACCTTCCCGCTCTTTGCCGCTCCCTGAACGGACTCCGGTGACAGAAGTTGCTCCCGTAATGTGAAAGATGTCACACATTTCTTCTGCCAGCGATGACGTGCTGCCTGGGTACCAGGGTACTGTACTGCGCTCTTTACCTGTCCCCCCCCACAAATCTAAACTACACCCATAAAAATGTCATTTTCTTTTATTAAAATGAATTTAATTTATACAAGTTTTGGCACATTAATATTAATCATAAAAGCCCGTTAATATTATAAATCATAGATGCCTGTTAGATATTTATTGCAATAATAAAAGCGTCTGCTGTACGGAAGACGGAAATAAAAAGGCACCCCTGGTGCTGCTCACATTCGTACGTCAAAGCCCCCCCAACACAGAGGGGACCCCCCGGTGAAGTCACTTCCTGGCGTGCAGACGTCAGCGCTCACGTTTCGCCAGGCTGCTAACGTGCTCCACCGCCGGCACCCAGCAGCCATTCTGCAGCCCCCCCTTCCGGACCCCCGCGTCGGCGTAGAACTCGGCCAGGAGGGGGCAGTGGTCCGACGCGACACCACCCCACGACCAGTTGTCCGGGATCCAGGGGTTGGTCAGTCCCTCTCGCACCACCCGGTAGTGACCTGGAGCAGCCGGAGGGCAGAGGCGCTTAATGCAGCTGCTCATGGGAAACCAGTTTAATCCTCACAGGCAGCCACAGCGGGGGGGGACTCACGCACACCCACCTGTGTAGACCTTCTTGAGCGAGCGGCTGACCCAGATGTTGTCCAGGCAACGGGAGCCCTGGGGGGCCTTGGTGCTGATGTTGGTGAAGATGGTGGGCGGAATCAGAGGGCTCAGCTTCTCCTTCTTCAGGAGCTCCAGCTCCCTACTGTCTGGGGGAAGCCCAAAGTCTCCGAGCAGCAGGAGCTCTTTCTCGCCTGCACAACATGGAGGGGGGGGATTCATCTGATATCCGCTTGTTTTCTCTCTCATTGTCTCCACTGATCTGTTTTTCCAAACGTCTGCCTGCTGCAGTTCCCCATCTCGTCATTAGAGGGCAGTAAAACGCACCGAAATGCGATCGAAACGTGATGTGAGAAACAACCGGAAATTCAATGTAAAGTTGTGGAGACTTTTCATTTTCTGTAGTTTTACAGAAGCTCCACGAGGTGGCTGTTCCTCAATATTTATCATTTTTCTATTTTTTTCTGGAATATTTTTGCGACAGTGCATAAAATCACAGAAGGACTGTATCAAGAAATTTCCGGGCAGTTGCTGTAGGAGGGAAGCCAGGTGGCCCCCGCTGATGTCGGCCGTCACCTCTCAGGATCTCCTGCATGCCGTCGGTGAACCGCAGAGCCGAGTGCTTCTTCCCGTTTGTTTCTCCGTCCGGGACCAGACCTTTCCAGTGAACGTTCACAACGGTCAGCTGGGATGACCCGACCTGGACAGAGGAGCCAATTATACATCTATTACATGGAGAACCTTCCAGAACCCTGGTGGCGCATCTCTAGCTCCAGGCGAACGGCACTCAATGAAGCTGCTCAGAACTGCTTACCCTGAAACGAGCCAGGTACGGCCGGGGGTAGGCGTGGGCCCCGTTGCCGTTGACGACCGCACTCTCCACAAGGGTCGCGTCGTTCAGCTCGATCCCAGCACTGCTGTCCCACAGGAACCCGCAGAACTCGGGGGTCTGGAGAAACAGCAGGACCAACACAGTGCTGTAACCCCCCCCTGAGCATCAGGTACCGCACAGCAGGTGGAGGAAGAACTGAGAGTTTACCAGTCAGCTCAGCTGGCCAGCGAGAGACCCACTGGGGGCCATTAATCTGATCCCGACAGCTGGTCAGCAACTCGGGGAATAGGTGCGAGCTCAGTGCCCCCGTTTCCCCCACAGTCCGAATATGTGTGTTTTAGGTGGACGGGCAATTCACCACTGCGTGTGTGTGTGTGTTACACTGCTTTGCTTTACAGATAAGCGAATGGCTGTAGAGTTTACCGTAGTGCATCTTACCCTACAAGTCACCTTGGATAAAAGTGTCACCTAAATTCTAGTTAGCAACCATTTTAAATCATCAAAAATATCCACTGAATTAATAAACGTAAATGAAAAAGTAATAAAAAAGCGAACAATTTGGATTTGGAATGACGGGGCACTGTGTTTCACCACGCAGTGTAGCTGTTCCGTTAGCCGGAAGCCGCAGTGCAGTCTCCTCTGAGGGATCCTGCTCGTACCCATAATTCCAGAGCGCCGTGCAGCGCCACGGGCTGCCGCTGCGGAAGTCACCGGAAGGTTATTCCAGGTTGATACACTGTGAGTTTTTGCCACTCGGCATCTTCCGTGGCGAATGCGCTCAGTTAGGCGGCAGCAGATGGGGGGTCTTTACCTCGTGGCACGGCCTCCTCGCCGGCTTCTCGGAAACAGCACATTTCCACACGCCCCGGGGGGCCTTCCACCCCCGCACACTGGGCAGGGTGCCCTGGTTGAGCTCCGTGCAGAACTGCAGGCAGAAGGGGCACAGTGATCAAAAAACAACAACTACCCTACAACTAACCCTAACAACAAAGAAACATGGAAAATCAGTAACTATTACACCTTTTTCAGGGGGCGGAGCTTATTTACAGTTAGCAGCATTAGAAGGTTCCCTGAATGACATCTCACAGCCCTGGTCACACAGCGTTCAACTAGCGTGACACATCACCGCCAACTGATGAAACCTCCCTCCGTGTGTGTGTGTGTGTGTGTGTGTCACTGCGAGATCCTGTGCAGTTTCACTCAGCTGACTGTGCAACTCAGTGAAGCAGAACCTGTGGCTGGAGAAGGATCACATCACTCTGTTTCACCATTTTACTTCCACATACAGAGAAGCTCTGTGGCCTCAAACATCAGCTGGTTTCACGTCATGGTTTTTTTTTTACCAGCAATTTCAACTGCAAACATTTTTTTTTGAATTTCTGCAGTGAAAAGAAGATACCAGGAGATCCTGCTGATGCTGACAATATATTTATCTTTAATAAAAGGGACACCTCTAGTGCATTCTGGGTAATGAAATGTAGCTGTGAGGCTGTTATGACTAAAGACCATAAACTGCAGTTACAGTTGGTTACTGGGAGAACATGGCCAACAGGGGGCAGAAAAGAGCACCTAGGGAATTATGGGAAGTGCTGGCTGTACAAGAGCAGCCAGTGACCAGAGGGGACGTCCCCAGGGGACAGAGGACAAGGAAATAGATTTTGACAAGCCACCGAACTTCAAAAACCCTCAAAAACATCATCAAATGACACTGCAGTGGACGTGTGACCGGAAGGTCATGTGTTCCATTCCTGAAGCAAACGACTGATCGACTGGAACAAGAGCAGTTGACCTGGATGTCAGTCATCGCCCAGACGTCACTCGAGGAAGACAGATGTTTGCTGGCTGTGCTTTAGTGACGTGGTCTCAGCTCACCAAAGGAAAGTGACACCTGGGAGAGGGGGGTTACCTTTTCCAGTGCCTCTCTGTCCACCAGGTCCTGCACGGCGAGGAGCTTGATGCTGCCAGGAAGAGGAGATATAAGCGTCACAAGTTCCATCTACCAGCACAGGTTTATGGAAGCACAGGGTGCTGGGCTGGGACACCCTGGATGACACCAGTTCACCAGAAACACCTCTCTGGAGTGTGGGAGGAAACCAGAGCCGGAGGAGGAGACCGAGGTGAAACGGGGCTGTTGCTACCAGGGGGAAGCTGGTGACAATCCTGGGGGCCCAATAAAGTGAAAAAAAAGAGGTGAAGGAAAAATATTTTTTCAGGGGGGTCAGAATTTCTAACTACAGGAGGACCACCCCCCCCACGTTTTCACGTTTCGTCACTCTCTGTCACTGTCACCCACGTGCCCTTTCCGGTCACGAGTCGTCGTTCCTACAAAACATCACTAGAACTTGACTGTTCTCAGCCTCGGCAATGACCCTCGGCAACAGCGTTACCGCCGGCGACGGCGTTCATCGCATCCGCCTGCCAGTGAGCCGAGGTCAGTCACCCGACGGCGAAGACTGACTCTCACCCCCCCCCACTGCTCAGCGGTGCGGTCGGTCACTCTGATGACCTCTAGTGACCTACAGGAAGACGAGAACCACTAGTGTGAGACCAACCATGTGACAACACCACTTCCTGGATGTCCTCCGACGTCTGTGGCTCATTGTTATAAACGTTACCATGTTAACGTGGTGCAGCAGCCAGCGACTTACCCTGGGTCACTCACCCAGTCACACACCGTGTCTTTTTTTACCGTATCACACGGAATTTAAACAGGGAACCTTCTGGGTGGTTCAACAAACAAGCGGCTCTGAGAGTCTTTTGCACTCAGTGTGTCGGCGGGCCTGCGCCTCACGCATCCAGCAACACCCTGACGGAAACAACCGGAACAATTCTGACCACTTCTGCACAGCATTGCTGGGTGTTTGTTTGTTTTCTTCCAGGTGAGAAGATTTAACATCCTGTAAACGTTAAGGTTTGAGGGCCACTTTAGTGCCGTTCTGCTGTGTACAGCGCAGCAGAGAGAGTGAAGTGCAGTTTCTCCTGGACAGCAGTAAATGCCCCACGTGGCCGTGAACTGAGGCAGCGGGACCAGCGGAGTTGATCTCACTTACTCACACCCACACACANCTGTGTACAGCGCAGCAGAGAGAGTGAAGTGCAGTTTCTCCTGGACAGCAGTAAATGCCCCACGTGGCTGTGAACTGAGGCAGCGGGACCAGCGGAGTTGATCTCACTTACTCACACCCACACACACACACACACACACTCTCTCAGACGGGGGTTACGGCAGGTTATTCCGGCGAAAAGCGACTGACTGCTGACTAAAATGCGAAAGTCCCGTGTCAGCAAATCTTCACGTCTGGTGAAAAGCACCAGACACATTACCACGGCAACCAGAAGGACACCGTACACAACGCCGGTTAGTGCTGTCAGTCCGAAGGTCCTGAGTTCAAATCCCACCACTGATCAAGGTGGTTACTCCGGAATAGTAGAGTAAAAATACCATAAATGAGTAAACCAGTAAATCTGATACTTTATGTCAGTGAACGAGATGATTTGGACCCTGTCAGCTAAACAAAGGAATACTATCATTATTATTAATAATAATAATAATAATAATAATAATAATAGCAGGTAGTGTAACGGTCAGCCTTGCACTGGAAGGTCCTTGAGTCCCACCTCCTGCTGTAATGTCCTTGATGAAGGTACTTACCCTGGTACAGTGAAAATTACCTTGCTGGATAAATGGGTAAATCACTGTAAAAGTACCTGACACTAACTTTTTTGAAAGTTGGCCCTCCCAAATAATTAAAGGTTTATTATTAATTATGTCAATAACATTATAAATTACTATGACTAATAATATCTGGGCGTCTAAAGGTTATAGCTGTCAATTCGAAGGTTCTGGGTTCGAATCCCACCCTTGACCGAGATCTGAACCGACACCAGGTGGATAATGTGTGTAATTTCTCATAGGAACACTGCATCTCAACGGCGCTACGAGCAAATAAACAACAACAACAACAACGACAACAACATCAGTGAGGGACGCCCACCCGTTCTCCAGGACGCTCATGCACAGCACCTCCGCGACCCCCGGGTTCCGCGCCTTGTCCCTCGAGCAGCGCTGGAGGCTCCACGTGGCCACACGCAGCACCGGCCGGCCCTCCCGCAGCCCGGCGAAGAGCTCCACGGGGGGGCGGGTCCACTGCAGGTGTGCGGGGCCGCCGGCGGGGAGGCCCGGGGGGGAAGCGCACAGGAGCGCGTGGCCACCGCCGCCCTCTTCGCTGGTGCTGGAGAAAGAGGAGGAGGAGGAGGAGGAGGAGGCGGACGAGGGTGAGGGGGGTCCCTCCACGAACACGTACGGCCGGATCTTCTCCAGCAGCGAGGCGCTGACCCGCGGCACGCGCACCAGGTCCCCCACGCAGCGGAAGGGCCCGTGCTCGCGCCGGTAGCGCACGATGCTGCCCGCCGTCTGCTCGCTCACGCCGCCGATGCTGAGCAGCTGCGCCGCCGTGGCCGTGTTCACGTTCACGCCGTCTCGGGGGCGGCGGCGGCTGCGACCGGGCACGGGGGCGCGCCCCACGCAGATCTCGGCGCGTACGAGCGCGAGCTTGGCGGCGCCCACGCCGCTCACCAGCGCCAGGTCTTCTGCCTTGCGGAAGCCGCCGATGCGCTCGCGGTGCCACACGATGTCGCGCGCCACGGTGCGGCTCACGCCCGGCAGCGTCATGAGCTCCTCTTCGGCGGCCGCGTTGATGTTGACCCGCCGCTGCCGAACGGCCACGGGGCCGAAGCTGCAGGCCGCGCTCAGGTCTGCGGGCACGCGCCGGTGGCAGCCCAGGTTGCCCCCCATACGCTTCACACCGGTGCGCGAGCTACACGGCCGACGCGGCGCCGAGCGCAAAGTCTTAACGGCACAAACGCAGCAGCCGGGCGAACGAGCGACTCCATCGCTGTGGAAACATCGCCGGGATGCGGCGCACGAGCAGCCTCTCGCACCTGACGTCATGAGTGGTGGTGGGCGGGGCCTTGGCGACGCTCCGTACACGTTGTAAACAATGTTCGTCGACGGCTCCGAAAAGCAGCCACGTGCTGCGGTGACAGTGAGCGACAGGCCGGTTTGTGCCGAGTCGGTCACCCGCGGTGTCATTCGCGTTCATACGCTCAACCTCTTGGATAAAGATGTCAGCCGAATAGCACTTTATGAACTATGTTCTTGGAGGGAATGTACGTTTTCTGTGATCTACTGTTAAACATGACACGAAACACTGCACACGTCTGCACTACGCTGAACACGGTGTTGTTACATTAGTAAAATACTGAAAAATATTTAAATGTTCAATGTTACTGCAGTGTTTCGGAGAGGCTACAACGATAAACGAACCACGTCGATCTAAAACGGGAAGATCGAGCGCTGGTTTACAGTATATATATCAGAAAACTATCGACTGTGTCGCAGCACGCGTCTCTACCGCCCTCCTCCGACAAACCCCGGCAACAGCTCGCAGTGTCGTTATTTTCCCGTCTGATCGGCGCTCATTTGATTCCACGACACAAACGAGCTTTTCACAGCAGAACGTTTCATCATTTTTGGACATTCAACCACAAAAGCAGTCCTGTATCATCACAAGTTTATTTTGTGACTTTGTACGATACAAACTTAAAAATAAAATTAATACATAGATGCAGCACATGAACACAGCTACAGTAAATATGGCGTTGGCTGTCACTGTCAGGACATGTATATTCATACAGATACAAACCTCCTTTCCTCAGTTTGAAATGTCTAATGAAACTACAGCAACAGACGAGTCTAACCTCCTCACAACTCCACACCCGGGCCATATACATCTATATATGGACAACTTTAGTGAAGGCCAATATGTAAAATAGAAACATATATAAGATGTATCAAATAAAAAAAGTTATAAATGGTGGTCCAAGGATAAGTACTTTAAATTACATACTAGACATGGAAGAAATTTTTTTTTTTTTTTTTTTTTTTTTTTTAAACAGACAAAGCAATCAAATAATATTACAAAAAGCCTGAGTTGCAAGCTGGCCATTGCGTTTCCGTTCATCGCATCTCAGGCATCTGTCAACCGGTCAGTTTGTGTCAGGCGACGCTGTGAGGTTCCACACGTTGCATTATAAAGAAGCTTTCAAAAGGAAGATTGCTGGGAAAACATCGAAACATTTAGCACCGTTGCGGGAGGCCGAGCTTCCGCGGACCCTCGGTGAAAAATGATTGTACAGCGTTAGAAAAATTTCCTTTGCATAAATTGGCTGCTGCCATTTATTAAAACAAAAGCGTAACACGAAAAAGGTGGGGAAACGAGCGTATCCAGGCGTCAGGTTCCGAGTGGGGCGAACACCCTGGTAGGACAGGACGATGGCCGTCCGGCACCGCTGGCGGTCCCGTGTGCAGGGTGACGTCACGCTGACCTGGTGTGTTGCTGGCTGGACGAGACACTGGTGCGCAGGGCTGGCAAACTGGCGGAGAATAACGCCGAGGTCCTCCATCTCTCCCGCTGGGAGCTCCTCGTGCAGCTTAAAAGATCTTGCCCTTCTTTTTGTTCTTTTCCAAGGTCCTGACGGGAAGAATTAAACGCTCAGGAACCGCAGGGCAGCAGGGTGTCGGATAAATGAATAACAAAACCGAGCAGAAAACGCACTAGAGGGACGCAGGGACAGGTGAGGGTTTACCTGGTGGCGTCCAGTTTCTGCTGCTCCAGCAGGCGCTGCGCCTCCCAGTTGGCCTTTTCTTCTTCAAACTGGCACCGCTTCTCCTCCAGCTCCTTGTGCTGCGCCTCCAGGTTCTTCTTCATCTGTTCGTGGCGCCGCTGCAGCTGCAGAGGTACACGTCCCAGACGGGGGTCAGTGCCACAGCGTCGGGGCAGTCCGGGGGACAGCGCCATCACAAAAGCATACTGGCCACAGCAGCTATGGTGCCACCTACGGGGGCCCGACCCAGAGGAATTCGTCTTACCTCTGCCTCCGAATCTTTCAATTTCTGCACCTTCTCTTTCACCTTCATCTCAAAGACCTGCTCCATCTCCAGCTCCATCTTCTTCATCTTGGTCACATGTTCTCTCCTCTCCTCCTCCATCTGGGCCAACGGGCTTCTACAGGTGTGCGCACACATGCACACAAACGTTGATCGAGTTGATCCCACGTTATAAACCACCGTCCCTCTTCCCCAGACCCACATTCTGATTAGTCATGTTGTGCTCCTTAAAAATGTCTCCGTCACCCAATCAGATGCATCTGCCAAACACCATCTATGTCAGTTTGGTGCTGATCGCCACAATTCCCAACATGAGGACAGTCCATCATCAGACTGCTTAACCAGTTACTTCATCTCCCATGAATCGACCCGGAACCCACAGTGCAAAGTGTAGCAAAACCTTCAGTTAATAGGCTTCTGAAGCATGTTAGTAAATTCTAAACAGTCAATCATTAACTCAGCTGGAGCTTTCAGGACAAACATGCCAAAAATTTGCCAAACGGAAAATGCAGTGAGGATAAACACATAATGGGACTGATTTGATGAAAGGCGCAAGGGAGCAACAGTCCAGGTTCCCTCCCCTGTTGGAGCTGTGATTATATAAGACTAGTCAGTCCCTCTTCTGCACGCTGAGACGAGAGAGAGAGAGAGAGAGAGAGAGAGAGAGAGCGCGCAGACGGAAAGCGACACCGCAGGTAGACACCACCTGTCAGCTAAGAGCTCACTTACAGGTCAGTCACATTTGGCTGAGGAGCAGAGGCGCAAGCATGAACGTCAGCTTTTTGAAGTAACATAAATGAGCACTTACATGCCTTCAACTGTGTCAAGTCTAAAAAAACAGAAAGACAAACGTATCAAGCTGAAATTAAACCATGCAATAAAGAGCCAGCACTTCGGTCCTGCCGTCTCCACGGACGCTGTTTTTAGAAAGCATCCAAAACACAGTAACATCAAGCGCGGCAGACGCTGTGTCTGCTCTTGGCTTCGGTGTCATGTGTGTCGGTGAGGCCCGAGCCCCCCTCTACTGAGGGGTAAGGAGGCCCACTCGCCCGGAGCGAAGCAGCATCTGCATGTGAGCAGCTAGGGAAAAGTGCACGTTGGGCCCGTGTGCAGGTACGGGTTCCACGCTTTCTCCCCTGGCAACCTTGCCAATCCATGTCCTCAAAAACTGACTATCAGTCACCTCACCTTTGGTCCGACAAAGGCAGTGAGACCGTATTTGAAAATATCCAACTTTTTTATATTTCTCTAAACAGTAAGCAACTACACAATAAATAAAAATTCTGCATGAGGCCCGGCACTGGATGCGGTCTGCATGTTGAACTCACTTGGTAAGCTGGCTCTTGCTCTTGTTGTTGTCCACCCCATTGTAGGTGACGGCAGCCAGCTTCCTGCTCCTGTAGTTCTCATAGTGAACGTTGTTGGTTACATCCTTGAGGTCCTGCATGTGAGTCCTAAAAAGAAGCACATGTAAAGAGCCACGTGATAAGAAGGTGTTACACCCTTCTAAACGTTCAAAACCATTAGCAAAACACAGTAATAAGCGTACCTAACAGCTGAGAAACGTCCTGCAAGTCAGTGGTCACAAATGTCTTGGCACTTTATTAAAATATCTTATTACACACTTCCCTCGCATAAGAAGGAAAATTTTTTTCTTGAGTCTGTTCTTGTCGGCCACTTTATTACTCGTTTAAATAGTAAAAATTCTGTGCTGCAAAAGTTGCACCCATTTTGTCAATAACGCAAAAATACTTGAATTTTCTTTATTTAAAAAAACTAGTTGAAAAAAGTGGAATTTCAGAATACCACCTAACAAGACAATATTAATAATGCAGTTAATAGAGCAAAATGTCACACCTGAACTCCTGCCAACTGAACTAGTCGTAAATTAAGGAAAAATACATCAAATCACCAAGTACTGCATGTGACCACACTGCCTTTAATTGGAATTCTACGCGTTTTATCAGTTCAACTCTTGAACCAGCACATTTAGGTTTTCCTTTGCCTTTTCAACTTGTATCTTTCCTCTTCCTTCGTGGCTCATTATTGTGATAGATGGTATCTTTACATTATGACATTTTTGGAAGACGCACAGGAGAAGCCACGAGATGTGTGGAAGGGGCCAGGCTGTTTGCCTTTCGCACAGCTCGTATCACCAAGATTCTGCATTGAAGTTTCGTTTCTCAGAAAGCATCTCTTGAGCCGACACCTCGGTTTGAAAATTTGACAGGACAGTCTTGTGACAGAAGCTTCGCACGTGGCGACGCTGTACTTACTCCCAGGTATTTCTCTGTACAAAGTAATGGAGTGAAACTCGCGCAAATCATCTCCCCCCCATTACTCTACCATCAGTGGTCCTTAGTGTCTACAAACCATTACAGTATCCCTCAGTCGCGGCGAGAGATTGTACCTGATCAGCATGTCTCGCAGGATTATGAAGTCACAGTGCTCAGCGTTTTCAACTGCAGAGGAGACATAGCGAAAGTTAGAAATGTATTTCACACAGTCAGTCAGAGGTCATGCAAAACCGTATTAGTACCAGACAATTACAATTTGCATACAGAACAATCAATCGCCCTGAACCACAGCTGAACATCCTGGACTGCAGGGAAATGGCCTGGATTCTCTGTTCTTCAAAATATTTGTGCTAGCAACATCCTGCCTTCCCCACCTCTGCCTCTCGTCTTTTACTGCACGGTTATGCGATTAGATGTTAACTCCGTCTTGCTCTGTTTGAGATTCTCCGTATCACAAGGGCAGACTGAGGCCGGATGAGACCGGCTGAGAAACCAGCGCCACGCTCTGCCGGGAGCCGAGGACCCCGTACCTTGGTAGGTGAGCTCAGCAATTTATGTAGCTTTCACTGTTTCACACCATGTTGTTCACAGCAGTACAGCCCTTCTTAGCTGTAACTACTGGCACTGTTTAATGAGCAGAATGTCCAGGAGGGGCAAGCAGTCGGCGATGCTTGGACCCTCAGAGACCCCCACTGTACTCTTGTTATTAAATGTATAACTAATTTTCTTACGTGCAGCCTTACTAAACATCTGTCATATCTGTTCAGCTGTTTTAATCTGCTGTTCAGTGCTCTGAGTCATTGTGTGGGAAGAAATGCTCTATAAAAATAAACTTAACGGAATATCTTCTGACCAAATTCACCAGACTACAGTAAAAAACACACTTACACAAAAAATTACTAGATCCATTGGCCATTATGTCTGGTAAAACATTCAGAAATGTCACAACCCCCCCAAAAATGTTTTGCAAAGAAATGTACTCTTTAGTAGAAGGCAAAATAAATAGCATTTCATTATTTTCCTTTTAAAATGAGTTTGTCAGTAAAAGCATTCAAAACCCACTCAGCTGCTCCCTCTAGATGACATGGTAAATGCATTAGAAGATAAAAATCACGTAGGTGGCAACATTTGGGCTTCTTCCCACTGCTTTAGTGGATGTTTTAATTAACTAGATAAGTGCTTAGAGAGAGAAACATTGAGTGGGTCTTTCAACAGGCAACGTGAGGACGGTGGAGAGCATCAGATGAACATGCAGCATGTGTGTCTATTAAACAGGTACTGCTTAAATTATTCCAAATGCAGGGCAACACGCAGCAAGAGCCCACTGGGGTGGGTGAGATCACGGGACCAATGCCTTTTACCTTCCGCTACACCCCAGGGGTACTGCCGCCCTCGAACCCTCTTCCCATTGACTTCGATGGTGGTGTTGCTCCCAACCACAGCCAGAGGCAAGCGGTCCTATAAAAGAACAAGGATCTTTAGTCAAATTCCACAACCCCCAATGACATTAATATGGAGTTCAGAAGGGTGGAACCGCGGTTTGTTTGGAATACAAACTGCAGTTAACGTCACGGTGAACTGTCTGCCAAAAACAAATAAGAAGCCAAAAAAAAAAAAAAAGACATCACGTCCTTCAGATCTTGTGTGGTAAGCAACGGGGGGAAAATATCCAGAGGGCTCAAGGTTTTAAACACAGTCATGCTAATGGGACCATTTCAAGGCCGCGGCCGTTTACTACAATTAGGCCACTCATATTGACTAAACTGTTCCCACAACACTGTTGCATGCTGGGATGGGTGGGATGGATACGGCAATGGGATCCAATGACGTTCTTGTCCGTTTCATGTGCAACACCATACCTTAATCTTTTTCACCAGCTTTCTCTCCTCCTCATCGTCTGTCTCAGGGAACTCATAGATCTTGATTTTGTGCTCCTGGATTTCTCGCATGATCTTAGGGTTAAAAAAGAAATGTTAGTGTTGAACACACTGTGGGGTCTGACCAAAAGTTAATGCATCAAATCTAGCCATAGTGTCTCAAACAAATCTGACAGATGGGGAACTGTTCCTGAAGACTTTTTTTCTTAGAGAGAACACCTAACCCAGATGTTGACAGTTCATACAACAAAGGTTCACTATATTTAATAAATATTTATGCTGCAGCAGAGCAACTCGTGATGACAACCCTGGTTATGACGCAAAATGCTTCACGTAAGCCGACAGACGGGCACATAGACACACACCTGCTTCTTGAACTGTTGGCACTCCTCTGGAGTGAGTGTGTCAGCCTTGGCGATCAGAGGAATGATGTTCACTTTCTCATGTAACCGTTTCATGAACTCGATATCCAGTGGTTTTAATCTGCAGAAAAAGCAAGAAAAAAAGCACCAGAGCATAACTGTGGGTATTTAAGACATTCTCAATGTTACAATTCCTCTCTGTTAAGGGAATTATACATTAAAGCAACAATTTCCAAAGACACTAAAATTGCTTTCAATATTGAAAACAAGCAGCTGTTATAAATCCAGTACTTCTCAGTTCAAAAGATCCTCTGCAAGAGACCACATTAAATCATCCATTCAGAAACAGGAAACAAATGACCCCTTCTTCATCCAAGTCACATTCTCTGAGCTCTAACAGAAAAAAAAAACTCTTGTGCAAGACATCCAAAATATAAATAAATGAACACAACATAAGCTGTTGCCAAGCAGAATGAGCAAAAAAACATATTTAATCAGCAAGACAAATGTCAGAGGCTGTGGGATTGTTAAAGGAATGTACCCATGAGAATGGCTGCAGTTCACCATCCCCAGGCAGCGCTACACAACCTATTACTCCTGGCCCTCTTTCTCATACAGCCTTGTGTTGTGTGGACGTGACACAGCTGGGCAACTGTGTGCACTGAGGTGGACATTTAACCAGATAATGAAAAATAGGGTTATTCATTCAGTGGCTGCTATTTAGCCGCCCAGAATACTCTCCAGTGTTATTGTAGTCAAAAACACACCCTAAGGATATTAAATAACATGACTAATGTTTCATATGAGCAGAAAAATAAAAATGTCCTTTTCTGAATCTTTGGAACACCAAGCAGCAGCAATGTGCTCCATCTTCGGGAATGAGACAGAATTATTTTGGTGGAGCAAACTCCATCTGTCTCTCAGAAGGGTATCAAATAATATCTTTGGACCCCCTCCCCTCCCAAAACAACCACATTAATTTTTCCAGCACCATCTGACATGATTCACTCTGTATTCGCTATTCATATGTCACTTCAAAAGGGAGCTATGCAAGTAAAGCCCACCAACATAACAGTGAGACTATTTGTGCTTGTGCTCTGTTTATTCTGAGTTTATTCTGCTTTGAGTTGATAACGTTGACATTTGTTAGCCAGAGGAGGGGCTGCTGCACTCACCCGTGTCCCGATGGAGCGATGAAGTACAGGCAGCAGTGGACCCTGCTGTCCGGCATCTGCCGCCTGTTCACGCGGGACTCCGCATTCAGGTAGTCCTCAAACTTGCTGTCGATATGGTCGATCACGGGCTGCCAGCTGAGTCCAGTTTGGGTGAAAGAGGGAAAAAAAAAAAAAAAAGCTCTGACATTTACCCATTGCTGCTCACTGTCAGTAAAAGCGTAGGGAACGTGAAATGTACCAATTACTGTTGTCCACCGCGTCACCGAATCCCGGCGTGTCAACTATTGTGAGGAGAAGCTGGACCCCTCCTTCCTTGATTAACACCTTGGACTGTTCCACCTGAAGAGATGAAGGCATCAATACAAGGTCACAACTTTAGCTAGACAGTAAGAACAACAGAAGATGACAAGATATTAGCATAGCGTCCAATGTTTCAAGTTCATTTAAAAGAGTCATTCTTGTTCAATAATAAAAAAATATTCATTGTGACATATCAGATACGTTTGCTGGCAAATTTAGCATTGATTTTTTGTTTTGAGTTTTAGTGGGATGGAACACCAGTGTAGCATACACCACTTTATGTACTGCACTTGAGCACCTGTGTAACAGTGCTCCACAAAGCGAATGAAATTTAAAAATAAATGTCCACATAAAGCCAATACATATTGAACAGAAGAGTTACAACGAAATACTGGTTTTTAATCAACGGTTAACATGTGAGCCATAGAAATAACTGGTTACACATAAGGGCATCTTGTTATTACCAAATATTATATAGTCAGGTTTTCTTTTTGATTCACATTACTTCTGCAGAAAATATCCAGTTTAGGAGTATCTGACACCTTAAATCCTTTGGATTGATGGACAGTAAACAGAGAGATTCATTCAATACCCCAGAAATGACAAAATAGGGACCAAAACTATTTGTTGGTTAATGCTTCAGCATTCATAGGTGTGCACATAAGTGCTGACAGGCAAAATAAAAAAAAAAAAAAACAAAAAACAGTATGACGTATGTATAAAATGAGATTGTAGAACACAGCACCCAAAGCTGAAGACTCCACAGTGACAACCTGAGAGAAAGTATACTTTGCCCTCAGCTATCAAAAAAGAAACTGTTTTCTGTATTAAAACATGTTGAGAAGTGTCCGAAAACAACACACCTCGTGTTCAAGAATTCAGCTAAAATGTCACATTACCGATTCCACAGAGGTGCAATGGAAATGGTTTTTCCTACAATCATAAATCCAAACGGAAAAGTCAGAGTATCCCAAAGCAAGACACATTCTCACTGGCTGCACATCTGCACTAATTTAAATGGTTTTGCTTCCAGCAGCTCTTAAGGGATTTTAGCAGCTTGACGTCCTGACATCAGGAAGAGAATCCACCACAGGCAAAAGGCCTGCTGCTTCCTGACAAGGCAGCACAGGGTCCATCAAAGCAGGAAATGGGTCTCTGTCTTTCCAGGGAAACTTGCCCAAAGCCACCTGATGTTTTCTCCAATACCCAAACATAACCAGATTTAAAAAAAAAAAAACAACAACATTAAAGTGTTAGGAATCCAACCGTCTTGCTGTTAGTAAATTATTTTGCCATTACTCTGCTCTTTATTTAATCACTAAAAGATATCATATGTTCCGTGATACAACTATAACGTGATTTACAACGGAAGACAAATTTGACTAAAGCAGTTTGTGCGTCTATTTCTTATGTAAATTTAAACATACCTAACATCTTTAATATATACAGCTGTAACTTGAGGAACTAAAGAAAGGCAAACGCACTGTGCAGATACAAAGTGAGCACAGTCAGCGGTGTTGACCTTCAGATGAACAGAGTACGGAAACTAAACCAGACCTTCGTACTGTGGCACAAAGCCATGTGACTCCCGCCTGGGCTGTAGGCGGCAACACGTGGGGCTTAAGCGCTACGCCACCGGCCTGCTATGCTGCGAAAGCAAAAACGCAGAAAAACTTGTTACTGTTACTATTTCTCCTGCGGCTCAGCGTGACGTGATTAACAGCATTCACTAAGACGACTAAAACAGAAAGTAAAAACAATCAAGAGCATGATATGGACAGAAGGTATGTGTATAAATTAGCTACATGAACACTGGATAAGCTGGGCTTCTATGTGTTCTGCCATTCCCTGTTCCATTCAGAGTGCTTACGATTCCATTTAAATTGTACCCTTCCCCCCAGGCTGACTGCTGGGGAGGGCATGAGCTCATAGTTTCAGTTCGCAAGTATGAAACGCACACATATGAAAACCTACTGCACCGGCAGCCTATTAACTGTAAAGGATCCGTCTCCAAACAATGAGAATAACAGTAGATATTGAGGTCTATTGCGTCTCAGCAGAAGACCGTGCACACTATACAAGTGCAGATTTTTCAAAAACGTCAGTGACAAAATTCTGACCTTTACGCAAGATATCTGGGAAAAGTGCATATAAACAAAACAAACAGGGAAATCTATATAAACAATATATTATGACTTTGTCACTGGGTTGAACTAGTAGCTGCAGTGCAATAAAACCTGTAGGGGGCATTCTGGTTACTCATGTCTGCCTGCTGAAGAGCATAGGAAACTCAGGCGTGAAGCTGCTTATTTACAATTATCGTTCAGTTAAGTGCTCAGTTGGCAGAGGAAACCGTTCAAAGTTCAGCACATAGAGTTGTCCTTAAATACAAACACAAATGTTATGACCTGGAGGGATGTTCTGTGGTTCTACCCTTTAGCTTGATTTGCTACTGAAAATAACCAAATGCATTAAAGGGTATACACGTAACATTTCACTGTAGGAGTGAACTAAACAGAAGCAAAAAATACACTGGCTCAACAGGTTCAGATAGCAGCAGTTTAACAAACCCACATCAATTTCTTAAAACTAATGGCTACTAAAGAGTCATTTTTGAACACGTAGTGACAGGCAAATTAAAAAGCAGGCTCCCCACTTCCTGTGAGGCGTCTGACCTGCGACGGATGCGTTAGCCAAACTCCAACGGTAAGACACAAACGCACGAAAAGCACCTCCACGCTTTGTCTCCCACAAGACAGTGCGATGCTATGAGCATCAGCTACTCGGTGCGTATAACTCAAAATTGAAGTCTAACGGAACAGCCTTGCCTTCTAAAATTAAAACAAATCACTTTAAAACGAAAACGTAAGCATGCCACTGAAACAGACTTAACGGCAGCAGCAGAAACTGGGTTCTGTGGAACTGAAACACAAAGGTAAGACTTACAAGCAGTTGCATATAACAGAAAGAGTGAATTTTCTATGCCTATTGCTTTAATGGTGATTCTGTTTCACTTGGCATATCATGATGCTTTATAAAAAATTTCTGCCATTTTTGTTCATCTTGTGTGCTTTGTACAGACAGAAGAACAAAGCCAAAGGACAGAGAGGAGGAGTACGAGGAGTTATGACTACCTGCACAGTCTTCTTGATTCTGTGAGAGGGACCGGGGTATTCGGTCGAGTACAAGTCTGTCAGGAACAGGGAGTTGATGAGTGTCGACTTCCCCAGCCCAGACTCCCCTAAAAGCGAGAGTAAAAAGCAATCATGTGTAAATGCTGAAAATATTCCAATTTAATTTAAAGCATACGTGGGAATAACAGACCATAAATGGTGCTCCATCAGGATAAAATGAATTTGAAAAGATAAATATTAGCATATTATTACCCAGTTATACTAAATAATATAATATTTACAAAAGCACTGTGCACGGTGACGGTATGTTCAAGGAGTGCAAATACTAATGATTTTCTCAGAAGGACGTCGTAGGTGCAGGAGTCCTCCGCTGTCTTAAGGTTCGCATAAACAGCAGAACCGAACATCTTCCCCACGCAAACAACATTGGCAGGTTTATTGCACAGCTCACTTTGCGTCTCAGAATTTCAAATTCGTGATGCATTAAAACTAACTTAATATAAACAAAAATATCTTGTTGGGTCTGTTGAGTGCTGGTTTATGGATCGATTTGGAAAATGGTTGTCCAACACATCACATGGGAGATATCAATGTATACACAGGGGTTCAAAAACAGTAAAAACAATCTTGCTTCCATCAATGCTCAGACTTGCCAATGCATCTTTTGAAATAAACACACAAACTCCATTTCAACATGAGCAGTAAGGTTTTGATAAAAGCAGCTGTGGGTGTAGAAAACGAGAAGCAGCCACATCGAACCACCAGCGAACATCAGCGTGAATAGAGAACAGCCTCGTTGTGCTTTAATTGCTTTTATTACCTCTGATTGATTTCTTTGCCCGTTCTCAATGGAACAATCGGCACCGTGTGGACAGACGCTGGCACAGAGTGCGCGCTGCGTCTGCTTTGACCTTTCAGCTCTGTGTGTGCTGCGTGCGGAGAAGCTTTGGTGCCAAGGAGCATTCTGCACGGTGCACAATAGAAACTGTGCAAAGCGCAAACCACACGCCATTAGGCTGCGGTCCAAATGCCATTTATCTTACTGGATGTCACCATGGGGGTGTTGTGTACAGAGCAGGCAAATCCCAGGAATTTATACAAACCAAGAGAAATACAGGAGAGGACAGAACACCAGCTCCGCACTGTCCGCCACTCCAGGTAAATGTGGGAGTGCGAGTGGAGCTACGAAAATTAGATTCATTCATCGCTCTGTCATAAGGATAAACTTAGAAGGTTTTCCATTAGTAATAACTCTGTTAAACTGTTCACCCAGTGCAACAAGAGATTTAATTGCTGACATGGATGGAAGTTTCAGCAAACCAGGTTAAGTCCCTGTCTCGATTTCACAAGAGGAAGAAGCAAACCAGCAACCTTCAGGCTGTAGGCTCTTGTCAAACAGCCTTCCTCAGTTTTTTTTTTTTTTTTTTTTTTAGAACAAATTATCAGAAGAGAGTCTCTTAGTCGTGTGTTGCTGGCTAAAAGGGAAAGCATGCATTTCACAAGGCAGCACATTAGAAACCTATTACCTGAAACCTGCAGAGGACAAAATATCTATGTATCAAACACAAGGAACAGGATCTGTCTAAGATGGTAGCCATTACCATGGTCATCCACAGTAAAGATAAGCCTGGCAATTCCAACATCCCAGAGCTTTCCCTTGAAGAAAATTTTATGGGATGTTATAAACCGCTGGGTTTAGTTAAAACTTCCTGCTTCAAGCAAGCGCAGCAAGACGCCGCTACCTTTGAACTGGGTAAAACTAAGATTCATGTGAAACAAATACATGACAATAATAAAGTGTTTAGAATTTTAAAAAATTATTTCCTCTCAGTTACTTTTTCTGGAAGTGGAGGCAAAGGTCTCTGCCAGCCAACAAGACTAGCTAAACGTGTCCTTCAAGATCTGTGCAATATATACTTAGCTGAAAGTTGTGCATTGTATCACATCTTCATTATATTTGTATTGCTGATCTGCATCCTCCCTCATTTTTGTAAGTTTTGTTTACAAACTGGGCATAAAAAGACCTTAAGTTAACGTGTTACAGGGTACAAATACAAGTAGCCTACTTAACACCATATATAAAAATTCACTACAGCAAAGAAAGCACATTTTTAACATGCGCAAACAGAGTTAGCATTTTCATCCAGTGCTCAGGACCGAGGTCAACAAATGACTACAAAAAGCTCCAGTGCTTGAAACAGTACAACAATGACAAAACTCCTCACTTCCTGCAAGGTTCAAGAGAAACTTTTCCCATTCAGGAATGTTGGAACACAAGGAGCCAGAGGAGCACTGTACTGCAGTTGGAGCAGCTTTAAACCAAGATGAGGCCCTAATGCTGGGTAACTACAACACAAACTCTGGTACTATCAACTCACTTGCTGGAGCTTATGCTGTCAGATCCAATACCATGTTCAGCCAGAAAAATAATGTTCCACACTGAAGTTATAAGGAACAGGAACAAGCAGCAATTATATCCACTGCTAACGTAAACAAAACACCAGCTGGATGTTGAAATGTATTATTACCAGAGATTCAGTAACAGGTGTTATGAATAGCAAAGTTCACCTTCATTTGCACACAAATCAGTACCAAAGTGCAGGTCCTCCAAATTTTTTTTAACACCACATGACATCATTTGACCTTCTAGTAAAAAGAATCTGAAATTTTTCAGATGTGTGTGTGGTTGAAAAATAAATCCAACATTTCGTGGGTTCAAAACAGATAATACAGCCCTGTCAAGAAATAAAACAAAACCAAATGACCCCAAATGCTCAATTTACCCAGTGTTTTGATAATAAGCATATAATTCAAATGAGTATCTTGCACAGACTAAACTATTTATTCCACACATTCCACACTCAATGCCAAAAAGAATTTGTTCTCAAACACTGTGTTTACAGTACTTACATTACTTATGAGAATAACCCAGCTCATCCACAGTAAAAGTGTGTACAACTAGAGCATAAATTGATTACTTTTGATAACCCCCCCTACAAATAATACACCAAAATTAAATTTCTCGCTTGAAGTTAATCTGCTCTGAGAATATTTGAGTGGATTATAGAACTGCCACATCACTAACCCTCACATAATAATATCTACCAATGAGTCTCTTCTCTTGGATACTTATGTGTGCAAGTAGATGACAGAAATATAAGCAGACTAACAGATTTAAAATGTGAATTCCTGAGATGATCCCTGTCTTTTGTTGGAGCTGAGCAGAAAAAGACAAGAAGTGACATCAGTATTTCAAGGTTTCATCAATATTACGAGAAAGGCGCTGTAGCAAAAATGAAATGAAAGGAAACTGTCCACCTATAAATCAGAGTGAGCACATCAGACCAGAGAAAACATTGTCTCCAAATGGGAAGTACATCTGGACTCAAGAGTGTTTCTCTGAATCCCAGTTTTTTTTAGGGAATGCAAACAAAAACTTGAGAGCTGCTAATACTGTGATCATGCAGTATTCAGAGGAAAAACATGCAGCTACAATGAAAAATGATCATTAGAGTGGCTCAAGGAAGCAACAGAAATCACATATGCCGGATATTATTGAAATTGATATATATACAATTTTCAGTGCTCACCTACAACCATCAGCGTAAACTCGAAGCCTCTCTTGACTGACTTCCTGTATACTTGGTTGGGAAGGTTTGCGAAGCCAACATATCCTTCCAGGTCCTTCTGTTGCTGCAAACAGACAAGGTCAGGACTTTTTGACAATTTTTGTTGCTAATGTGCACAGCCTCATTTTAACAGTTTGGCTGCACATAATACTTGTCAAAAGCAACTTTTTTAGCAAAAACACCAGAGATTCAGTACTTACAGCTAATTTGGAAAGTGAAGATGCAGGGCCATTGGAACAGGAGTTGGGTGGTGGAAACAAGTGGATCCACAGAAAACGACCGTAATTGCAGTTTTGAAGAGTCAGCAGAAATAAATCCATCAAATAAAAAAAAAAAAAAAAGAAAGATGAATCAAGACAACATTTCTCCACATGTTCTTTCACTTACAAAAATCTAAATATTTTGACAGGCAACACATTATTTTTTGGATTTTCTCCTTGATGTTTACAGATAAAACGATGGATAAAGTTTACTTGAAGGATCCAGTGATTTTGAGATAATAGGAGATTAAAGGCAGCACATACACATGCCAAGATATTACACATTAAGGCAAAAAACTTTAGCTGATTCCTTTGCCCAAACCAGCTTACAGTGCTGGCTATGCAACTTTAAAGTGATTGAAAGCAATGTATTTTTACTGTAGTAATTCAGTGAACCCTCTTTTTTTAACAGTACTTTGTCAGGGGATCTGCAGATTGCAAGACCATCATTTTCTATTATGCCACCTGCTGCCCACTTTAACTTATATAAAGAGAATACAAACAAGAGGGAGAAGCCATCTGCCCTGTCGTGGCAGGCCAGAGGCCACAACTCAGTGACTCGAGTTCAGGAGACATGTCAGTGGATTTCAGCGGTTGGTGGGTGTTTTTGTACACTTTTTAACAACAATTGGTATACTGTACAATGTATTTCATTAATATTTTTAAATAAACCAAGATCCAATGTTAATGCTATTCTAAGTACTGTTTTAAAATAATAATGATTAAATCACCTTTTTAATTTATGTTGAGTTTATTATTATTAACCAGTAAATAAAAAACTTTGAAACAGGCAACACAGTTAAGTTTCTTACATGTAAAGTCTTGTGGTCTCTTACAAAAACATTTACTACTACCAAAAAGCATCAGGACTGAAACAAAAAATATGACAAATCTGCAGATGCCAAGAAGCATACCAGGGTCACATAAACAAAAGTATTTCCCAAAAATCATGCATACTGGAATACCCAGGTGAGAATTTTAGGTGCATTTTCTCAAAGCAGAAAAGAGCAAAAACACTGGTTTCTTTCAATACAGTAAGATCATGTTTTCAGCATTGCATGAAGGACATGAAACAGGGCCACCACATTCAACGGGTCGGTTACAGCAGCTCCTCACACAGAGGACGCCGAGGACAGAACCCCACTGTGTAGCCTGGTTGCGTGTGGCACAGACCCCCTCCCCAGCTGGGTCGACCCGGGGGGATTGGAGCTGCAGTGTTTTAACGGGGGGAAGTCTGGCCGCTGTCAAAAAAAAGAATACTGTTTATCCCCAGGTGCAAAATCAACCAGGGCAACACTGTTCAAATTGATCGAATGTTGCATTCGGAGTCAGTTCATTCACAACCACATTTACATCCAGCTAAAAACATCTGTATGTTATACAGCAACTCTAAAATTCATGCCCCCTTTCAGGCCCCAGTATGTCAGAGATATCCAGCTTTCCACAAACAGCTTCAACTTAACAAGTGGAAAAGTCTAAAAGAGATGGATTAGGGAATCAATTCTTTCAATCAGGCCATTAAATACTGGGCCAGGACAAACACCCACACTGGCACTGACCTCTAAGGGTGTAATCCATGGCCTTACTTCCCCAACAGCCCCATTCTCACTACTTCACTACTGCTAACTGCTTGTCCAAATCAGACTCACGGTGGTGTAGAGAGGCTGTTTCAGAAGCATGGGTTGCGAGGCTAGTCAAGTATACACCAGACTGGACGTCAGTCCATTGCAGGGAAAAAAGTCTCCTTATCACATAATTTGAAAGCTGCTGGTTCCAGTCCTCAGAAACAGTCAGCATATTTTACATCTACGAGGAAGGTAACTGAACAGCTCAAAAAAAAACTGAACTGTACAAAAAGATAGCAGTAGATCCCCCCTATTACTGATCACACATAACAGATGCCACCCCTCTATAAATAACCGCAGATTCATTCATTCTCTGTTCAAATTCACCTTCAAAGACACCATAACGAAACAGCAGTTACATATGAGAATATCTATTCACCCCCATATACCACTTCACAGGAAAACATCTCTAGCCAATTATTATAATAATTTAATTTACTAAAAAATATCTACTCTTGAACAGATGTGGAGTTACATATATATATTACAAATTTGCATCAGAAAATATCTCATTAAAACATAAAAGGGGTTTTGAATTTCAGGAAGCACTCAATTTCAACATACTTACCAGGTCATTTTCAAAAAAAAAAAAAGTGTGAAGAGGACAGTCATAGCAAGCAAGCCTAAGTGAAACGTGAAGGATAAACAACGTTCATCCTATATTGACATACACAACAAAATAACCTGCAGAGCATTTTCCTGGCAGTGCCACAGATATACACAATACCTATTTAAATACTAATTCACTATGTGCTGGGCTATCCTCAGTTTCCACAAAACCACTGAGTCTTTCTACATAAGAAAAAAACAAAAATAAAACAGATGCAACCAATATTCTTCTATGTAATACTTCTTAGACAACATTAACTTCGCAGGTGGATTAAAGAGGAATTCAAAGCTTTGACTTAAAGTAGACACTTAACACCCCATCTGCCACACAATTAATCGCCCCACACCGAGGGTAAGAGGAGGTGGTGTGAGTTTGGAGTGTCACGGCCTGTATTAAGTGATGGATGACACTTAACGCGTCACACAAAATAACATTTTTCCTACATTTTAACTGACTGGGACCCAACATTATTATGCTGTATCTCCACACCACGTAAATAAATTTGACTGTTGAGAACCCTGGCTTTCAAAACAGCCCACACATCATGCAAGAGATACCCTTCAAAACCTACTGCCTCAAATGACCAGATCACCAGAGTTGACAAATATGGACATTACAAGTGTTCACACGTTACAGTGAAAGCACACCAAGAGGTTATAATAAAAAATACTGTTCATATTTTGCATGAAAACAAACCACATCATGCTATGAGCATTTCCTGCTTTGCTAGAAACAGATTTACTGTCGGCGAGGTCAGTGTAAAATGCCTGATTTCTTGCAGCGGTAAAACATCTATGCGGTGCTAGTTATTTTGGAAGGGAAAAAAAACTGACATACATAAAATTATTAGGAAAAAGATGTGTCACTGCTTGTGCAGAGGATTTCCTGCTGCGCGCTCCACAGCGCACAGCCCTCCTGGCCCTACTTTGCATCTGTGCTCCTCCTCAGTCTGGCTCTCGTAAACCACAGCTGCTCGACTTCCTCTGGGCCTGTGGTCGCGGGGTTGTCCTACACTCTGCGCAGTCGCTGCTGCGCTCGCCAGCACCTGCACAAGGTGACAGCAGGCTGGATGGTGCCATGGCACAGGAGGGAAGGCACTAGGTAGGCACACACCAGGGCCGTTCCAAGCGACAGTTTGCGGCACACAGGTGGTTTCAAGAAATATAAATTCTGTAACCACCAAAATCAAGAATCTATTTTAAAAAATATTATTTACTTTGAAATAACAAAACACCTCTGACTTGTGACAATTGTAAGTAAATATAATGCATAATACTGAAATAATAAAATAACAGTAATATTAAAGGCAGCGGTAAAAAAACAACTTCAGCTGTAATCAGAGGACATCTCCTATAATGACAAAAGGGGATAAACTGTATAGCAAAACTGTTTTTTGCTAAAATTCAGTGCAAATTTTTGAACCGACCACTAAACCGCTGTAGAAATCCACAGTGCCCGTCATTGAATGAGAAAGAAAAAAGCAACACAAGACATTCTGCAGTAAATGCTGATTATGTAAAAACAGACAAAAGGCCTGTCCACACTTTCTGAATACAAAAGTGATAAAACAAACAAACAAACAATTTCATTCCGTTCGAGTCAGTGGATGAGTGACCTAGTAAAAGACAACTGCTTTCCTGTAAGGTCACAGGATGACTGTGACAACTGCCTTGTACAGAATTCTTACAGCGACGTTACACTTTCTACTTAAACGCTGATTCTAACAACCTAGATAAGTACCCCATATAACTTTGCTACTAGACAAAAGTAAAATATGACATTACACATTAAAATATATGTAAGACTGCTAAGCACACAAGCAGGAAAGTGATATGGTTGCTAGTTACTGTCAAATATGTTTATAATATGGTACTACTGTGCATAAAACATGGTACGATTGATATACATACTGTAGTATTTTTCCTGGTAAGCACGCTATGATATGCTACGCGACAAAGCATACAAACAGTTTAACAATGAGGTTTTGGTTTCACATACGTTAAGAAAAAAAATGTGTGGAATTCAAGGGTAGCAGTGAAATAAAAGTGCTGATTTTACACGGACAAACATTCAGCAGCGTGGTGAAGGTCAGCAGAAGTTAAGTAAAGCTGGGGGAACAACATAAACAGCCGCTGTAAACGCGTTTCTATATACTGACAGCCCAACGTAACTCCATGAACTAACTGCAGCACAGACTTGGCTGAAACAACTGGAAACGGGAGTTTTTCTGCTTATCCTCTATTCATTTCACACTCTGGCTACACACGAGTGTATAAATTCAGGAAAAAAAAAATACTCAGTGCCTGTCTATCTGCAGTTATGACAGGGAACTGACCACATTTTGCACAGCAATATCAACACTTCCGGTACAGTTAACACTCACGCAACTATTTAAAGCATTACTACATCAGAAGGTGCCTATTTGTGAGTCCGGGACCAAAACACACGTTTCTGCACCAACGAGGACCCCTGAACCTACAACAACATGACATCTTTGTTATCCACCTGTCCATCCATCATCAGCAACCGATGCCCACCGGCAGGTGACGGTCCAGAACCAATCCCACCGCTTCATTATGAGTACTATTATTATAAAGTTAGCTCAAGATTCCATCCAAGGCGTCTTATTATGAATTCTCAACAGCGTGGGAACTGAAATAAATCAGTTCATTTGACTTGATTCTCCAAACCGATGACAGCAATGGGGACACCGGAAAATGGGACCTGACCCAGCACGTCTCGGCAGCAGCCAAGCTTCAGTACTTTGCGAATGCCCAAAACTCACATTTACACAAAACTGAAGGAAATTCGCAAGGGTGTCGTCCGATCACAGACTTATAGTAAGATTAAAAGTAGAAAATTCAGAGCCATCAGGTACCGGCTCTGCTGCACCTCACAGCCCCAGCAGAAGCGCTGCATATTATAACACTTACTGTAATATTACTATTGTGGTGGTGTTTCACTGTGTTGAAAGGAAAAACATATTGAGGGTATAAAGAGTAAAACCAATAAGGAGCGTTCATAATGAGGAATTTAAATAGCCACTGTTTGCGTATGTAAATACAGATGTATGTTTATACAGTGAAATGAGCTCGATTTCTAGTTCTTTGCTGCTAGTTTTTTTTTAACCGACTAGAACTAATCCCGCAGTTTTCGACGTATTAATCTGACTCACTGCAACTATGAGATATGATAAAAGATCAAACCCCGAATATGTTCAGCAGGGAAACGCCACCATTTCTGAGGTAAAACGGAGCTCTCTGTCCGTGCAGATTCACCTCGGCAAAGCCTGTTTGTTCATCTTTTTATACCGAAAAACAGCTGCAGGGATCTACAGAAGGTGTGCTAGAAGCAAAGAACGAGGCTGCGAGTTTAGCAGGTCATTGAAGTGCGTATTGGAACATTGGGCGAATATATTTCACATTTGCTTCAGACGTAGAAACGAGCAGATACGGAGTCCTGAAAGAATTCAAACAGGAAATGGCTTTTTCGCGCTCGGTTCCGTAGAAAAAACATGCATTCGTAAAACATGCCGGAGAAACCATCGCTGCTGCTTATCCGCCCCTGAGGCGTGAAGACGGAGCAGAAATAATGGCGTTTTAAGCGCACTTTCCTCCAGGAGCCGAGGCGCTCACCTACCCATGTCGTGACCGTCCGTCCGCCGCCGCTCTTCTCGCGCGTCTGCCGGAGATCGACGGCGCCGCGGGCGGGCGGACGCTCGCGCTCACGATTCCTCGCTGCAGCCGCCAGTGACGTCATCTTACTTACGTAGCGCCCGCCGGTCGCCGATAGCCCTACGCTACGCTAAAAAAAGCACGTAGTTGCATTTTGGGAATAGGGAGGGCGTGGACTGGGAACTCTCGCGATTTCTGCCCGGCCACACCACGAGATGTTTGATGTTTCGGGAGAAGCGGGAGAGACGGACAGCTGGGTTGGGATTATAGTGGCACTTTTCATGTTTAGCTTTGACGCAAAGGTTAGGGTAGACATCAGTCACATATACATGCACCGGTCAGATGTTTCTGCTGGTATTTCACTCTGCGATCCATTGAATTAAAGAGCAACTTAACTATTGCGCCACCTTCTGTCGCTCCAAGGTTGCACACCCACTTCTGTTCTGGATAACATTTTTAAAACTATTTCGGCTTAAAACTGTAGAAATTACAAGAGTCATATTTAAATATTTTATACTAACATTCCTTTTTAAAAACGCTGCATGTAAACACCCATCCCTGTAAATATCGTGATCATAAATTTCATCGAAAATAATACATATAAAAAAAGGTAACAGTAACATTGCGGTTTGTGTCTGGAAAACAGAGGATCAGAAGATTAAATAAACTAAAATTGTATGGCATCGAGTTATTTTTATAATAGTCGACTTAGCCTCCTTACTATTAGTTGATTATTAGCCTCCTATATGTAGCGATTAAAACACCTATGTTTGATACGTGTCCTCCTTGGCTGAATTCAGAACATTATTTTTTATTCAGAAATTCCCATCCAGAAACAGAGCACCATGGAGACTGGAGAGAAACAGCGTCAACTGAAGTCATAGTTACGGGCACGTACGAACATGGCGCCTGTCTATTGGATGGAACCCGTAGATGGCGCTCCGTGATTGGCTCGTACATTGTCCGTGTCTCCAGTATTATGTTAAACACAACCGACTTTGCCGGGCGCTCCGGACTTTAGAATTAACATCCTTCAAAAATACCGGCAGTTCCTTTAATTCCATATTTCTAATTTCTGACAGGTGAGTTTAAATCAGAATAACACCCGCCTTAACTATTTTGCTCACACTGTATGTGACAGAGAAGGATTAAAACGACGGTTCGGATAATTATATTGAAATTCGAAACCTTGAGAAAATATCTATTTTTAAAAATCTAAATTCTTCGGATTTAAATATAGACATGTATGAAACTGTAATACTTTAATATGTACTGTTGCTGGCAATATATTCTATTTTTGCTTTTTTTAATAAAAAAATTTAAACTGGAGCGAACCAAAATGCTTTGCACTTCAAAACAATGTAACCTAATATTAAAACAACTAACAATAACTAACTCATAATAAAAATGGGACTGTAGCAGTCGCGCAACTGCACCTGTCTGCAAAATGTTGGAAAACGTTGAAATCTAATATACGACTGGTCAGAATATGATGAATACAAAATAATTGTGAATTAGAAAACGACTAAAATTATATATACAATATGAGTGAAAATTATATATAATATACTTTTGATCTTCATCAACTGGAACTTCTCGGATTAAACAAAATATTTACTTGCAGCTGTAAGAATGTGTGCTTTATAATGTTTCTGCAGTCTTGATTGTAATACTTACATAAGGTTTAACTGGGTGAACTGGAGTTTTTCTAGTAGTGGTGGTGGTTGTCATTTTTCAATGTCTGTCTTGTAACGTGTCACATTTCTGTTCGTGCGTGTATTTGCGCATCTAGGAATGACTTGCGCAAACAGTGAATTTTTACAATGTCCAAACAAGACAAAAAGATTAAAGGAAGAGACAAAACACTGTCAAAGTTAAAAGGAAGTGGTGACAGGTAAGCCAACCATAGTTTTCCCTATATATAAAGAAATATTTAGTGCATTTTGTGTGTAATAATGTACCTGTATTTTAGGGAACTGTGCAGTCTGAAGCAGCTGCTGTCTCTGCTCAGTGTTGCTGTTTCCAGTCCTCGGGTAAAGTTTTATTTTTCACTACAAATTTTATTTCATAGCATATTTGGCCAAAACAATGCGGCCCATTAAGAGCTGGCATTTAAGTAATTCAGCGGTGGTGCTTATGCTCAAGGATAGAACAACAAGGCTCCTCCTGGGGCCAAACCAGCGGCCTTCAGCTTCCAGATCGGTGTCTTTAACTTTAGGCTGCTGGCTGGCCTTAAAACTCCTATGATGCGCTAAATATTCGTACTCACTATTTTAGCATCAATGCATCTCTCCAATGGCTCAGGTGACAACAGGGAACTGTTCCAAGCCCCAGCATCACCTTCAGCGGAACAGCAATAGCTGGAACAAGACCGGCAGGCAACTTGCCAATGAGGCCTCGGAACTGGAGCGCTTCAGGTACGCAGTAGAAGTGCCTCCTCAGCTCTTTTTCCATCTCCGCCTGCTGGTTATGAATAATGTCAAATAATAGCTTTTCATTACCTTTTTTTCTATGTTCAACACAAAGCATAACATACAGAAATCTCAGAGACTTCAGCGGTCACCCCCTGCATAAGCTCTTCCTGAACATCTTCACCTGCTTGGTTAAGAACAGGCTTGTCTGCAGGTATCAGTCTCATATCCTGGTGCAGTTTTTTTTTTTACGTTAGTATTTTGTTTTCTGCTGACAACAGAAAGCAAAATATATAGAGAAAACATTAAATAATTACTTTTGGATATGATGATTAAGAAGGATGGGCATACAGTGTGGAGCTGTCATATTTACATATTTTTAATGAATAACAGAGTAATAAGTGTTTAAGAGGTATAAAGTTATTTCCTGTGCTTTTAGTGAGTGGTTCCATCAAGCACCTCCTGACAACACCTTAGGAGTGTTGATCTGTCTCCGACTTCTCATAAGAGATCCACATTACCAGGTGAAGAGTGGGGGGACGGGGGGCAACACGCTTTCCTATTTCTATGTTTCTAAACTCACATTTCTGGTTGACTGGTTAAATGGTTTAGTATGCATCCAATTACTAAACAACTAGTGTTTTGAGATTTATAAACTTGTATTACATGATTTCGTTTTAGAGAGTTTTCCATGAACTCCAAGGAACTGACAGCCTTGCAATGGTAAAGCATTCCTAGTGTTGTACTTCATTTTTAAATGGAATAACTTTTATGTTACTCTGAGTATCTGGCACATAAATTATATGCGTAAGTGTTAATAAATATTATTGGTTTTATTCTCGGTAGCACCTGGAACTTGTGTCCAGTGGGTATCTGGAGGGTGGGGAGCAGACATTCACTGTGGAGAAGCTGGTCAATATGACATGTAAGAACTTTTTGGTGTTTTTTTTTCTCAAGAATTGGTACTTTTTAAGGGCAAAGCAAGTTTCTAACACTTCCTTTGTTACTCTGTGCAGATGTGTTCCAGAAACTTTCAGCAACTGAGCAGCAAAGGCCGTGGGTTACCGGGTCTGGGGCTTACAAGGTTACAAGTTCAGCTCATTTGTTCCTACAGCTCCATTTCACACCTCTGGGCCTCACCGCTGTATCGGATGACTTGGTTGACAACACAGGAGTTCGAGTTCATCATAAATCCAGCAGGACACTAGCCAACCAGCACTGTTTCTAGTGAGGGTGGAGGATGGTTATAGTTCACTTGATCGTTCCACAGCGAGCGAGAACAAAATGTAGTTCACTTGACAGACAGGCTGACATTACGAAACAATAGTTGAGTGGTAGTGGCAAAAAGGAAAGAAAAGAATGAGGAAGTATAGATATATAATTAAGTATAATAAATAGACAGATAGATATGTAGGTATTTACTGTTGCTGATACAGGCAGACGTCACGAGCTCGGAAAGAGTGTTCCTCGGGGCAGCACTGAAGCACATCGTGGAGAGGGAGTATTGCTGGTCCCAGAGAGGCCGCTGCGTGCCAGTGCACCGCCATCTTGGAACTACAGACTCAGAATAGAAGTGGAAAACACAGAGCGTAATATAGGGGACACCCTGGATGTCCACCACAGGGCAAAAACACACTCTGACCTACATGTAAACACAATATGGGCAGTTGAGAGTCACCAGTTCATCACAAGCACATGAATTTATACTGTGGGAGGAAACAGGAGCAGCTGGAGCAAATTCATGCACAGGGAGAACATGCAAACTCCACACAGTATGAACTGGATTCAAACCCACTTCAGAACCTAGAGCCCAGGTGCTGTGAGGGACCAGCAGTATCTGCCATATCACCATGTCACCCCACACATAATTCACTACTTTTGATTTCAAACATAGTTTCACCTGCTTCTAATATCGTAAAGTGTAAAGTTGCCCCACCTTTGGGCGTTTTTGACATGAAACATGCTGGTGTGTCTTTACTTGCAGACCCTGGTGAAGCTGCTGGCGACACGGGACAGCAGTGTGTTGCTGGGGTCTCTGCTGGCCCTCACCAGCCTGGCTGAGAGGTGCTCCACGTTCACCCGGCAGTTCTTCATTTCAGCTGCAGTGTTGCACAGATCTTGAAATTAAACTTTTAAAGAAAACAGATGCTGTGAGTAATATTAAGATTTATTAATAAATGCATCGCCATTGTAAATAACTGCTTTTGTGCAGCACTGACTGTAAGGAGAAGATAGGAGAGCTTCCAGTCGTGGGAAACCTTCTAGTGGTGCTACAGGAGTATGACTTACTGTCTAAGCGGTAAGTACATCTCCTCTATACACACACATACTCAGACGCCTTGGCGCTGTGTGTGGTGTCAGCGCTCCCTTGCTGCCCCCCCAGGGTGTGCGTGGAGCTGCTTCGGCTGCTGTGCCCCTGCCGGAGGGTGCGGGAGCAGGTGAGGGCATTGGACGGGGTGCCCGTGCTCCTCAGCCTGCTCCACTCGGACCACCTCCAGCTGCTGTGGAACGCCGCCTGGGTCCTGGTCCAGCTGTGCGAGGACCCCGAGGCTGCGGCAGAGATCCGACTCTGGGGGGGGCCACAGCAGCTTCTGCGCATCCTGCGAAGGTGGGTCCTGCTGCCTGCACTTGTGGTGGGAGTAGGGGGGGGGAGTGGGGGAAAATGGGAGAGGATAATAAAGGTAATGATAATTTTACTGCAATTAATAATTATATTCTCTCATTATTATTTTATTGTTATTAGGTATATATGCATTTATCCAACTTCTGTTATGTGTCTTTTGATTAGTATGACATGATACAGTAGAACTTAACATGTCCCCCTGGGAAATCTGCCTGACAGCAGCTGGACACATGATAAACATAAGAATAAATGAATAACAGAAGCCAAAAAAAAATCAATATTTTATTAAATAATTATAAATAACAGAAATAAATAGCTGGAGACAATCTAATTGTGTGTTAATTGTCTGTTCAGTTGCTCTACAGTTGAATTTCCTTGTAGTGATGAACAAAGCCATATAATAATAATTATAATAATAATAATGTCTAGTGGGAGGACATACATTTCGGATCGCACCTCGGTGGACACGCTGTCCAGTGCCAACGCTGCAGGTCGTGTCCACAAAGAGCACTTGGCTGAGAAGCTGAGCCCCCAGGAAACGCTGGACAACACACTGTCTTTACAGGCTGGTCAGTTTCTCACACACCTAATAAAAGTCATTTAAATACATAGAAAGTATTGCTGTGTGTTTTCAGAAGTTGGCAAAGGATAAGTAGATGTCAGCTGGTTGTATAAGCAGTGAAGTGAAGCAGCACGTGCTGAGAAACTGCGGCTATTTGTGACCCCCGGGTGAGCCGATGCTAGAGGTGCGATTTTCACGCCGCTTCTCCTCACACGCTCTCTCCCAGCATGCTGTGCGGCTCTGACCGAGCTCATCCTGGATGACACCACAGCTCACCAGGTTGTTCAGGTAGGATCCTCATCAGCTCTTCCTGTAGGTCATGGCCTTTGTGGGGGGTGACTGCTGAGAGCAAATTGGAGATTTGTGCCCATTTCATGCCTTCATCACATTGACACTGTGTTTAATAAGTCGGCGTGTTCCGCTGTTGATATCCTAGGAGAATGGGGTGCATATAATCGGAAAGCTGATTCTGCCACGTACTTCACCACCTGGACTGAAGGCAAAATCACTCCAGGTCTTAAATCTCATATCTAACCGCATGCTGTATGTGCAGTAGGTCATGTGGTTGAAAATTTATTTCCCACAGGTTTGCAATATTAACTAATAATAAAAATTAACTTAATTCTAATCGATACGGAAACTGCAGTTAATTTAATACAAAACCGTTGTTTATTCCCACAGTGTTACGCATTTAGGACATTACGCTTCCTGTTCAGCGTTGAGAGAAATCGGCCTCTTTTTAAAAGGTAGCGATTTCACCTGCTGACAGTGATCAGAGCAGATGAGCCTTTGGAGGAAGTCGGTCAATTATTCATGTATCTCATTTCAGGTTGTTTCCGGCGGAGCTGTTTGCCATGTTTATTGACGTTGGGCATTATGTCCGTGACATCGCCGCCTACGAGGCTCTGCAAGAAAAGGTGTCCCTTCTTTCAGTGAGTAACTTTACTGACATCCTTTTTTCATACAACGTCTACATTTAAAACTGTAGGGTTACAATTACGTGTAAGAGGGAAAGTAAACGGTAAGTTGCACATAAATGTCCATAGCATCACAGAACAGCAATTCTGTGAAGATGCTTTTTCAGCCTCATCACTACCTCCTGCCAGCTGGGCTGCTGGTTTTTCCTTCAGGTTTATCAGATCAGGACTTGGGTGCTTCAGCTGGACTTGTGTAGGTTTTTGATATGTGCAGATGAAAAGGTTTCATTCGGTTTGTTTGCACTGCACGCAGGAGGAAGATCTGATCAGCCTGAGGGACAACGTGGAGCGTGTGAGCCTGGACCGCTCTCCTCTGAAAGTGGTCAACGGCTACACCGTTCTGGACCACCTGGGCAGCGGGGCCTTTGGAAGTGTGTTCAAGGTCCAAAAACAAGATGGATTTATGCAGTGTTTTTATTGGTTAGACTGAAATTACAACCCAGTCCAAGGAAAAGCTTATTTGCTGAGGGACCTCAGCTGTCTGTTATCTGTACAACTTATGGCTTTGCACTTTAGTTCGGTGCAGTTCAGGGTCTTTTCATGGAGGCTCTTCTTACACGACGACAGAGTGCTGACTATAGGGTCAAAGAGACATGGCAAAAGCAGACAGAACAGACGTAAAGTAAGCCTATAGAGAAAAGGTGTCACTAAAAGCTAGAAAAGCTCTACTGAAAGCCAGTTGGCAGCTGAGGGGGAAAAAACTTGTACCAGAAGGTGAGGGAGAGAAATACATTTTTGGAGGCCCAAGTGCCAGTGGCTGTGCCAACTCCCAGTTCTGGGTGCAAAAAGAGAACCTGTAGTTACAGATGCGAGAAGAGAGACTTCAGAGCTGTTTGTGATGTTGCTATAGCTACTAGAATCTAATAACTTGACGACCAGGCGCAGGTCAGCCGATTTTGTCCACCGTGTCATTTCTTCCAGTGTTTTCTTGAACGTTTAACACAGTTAATGATTACAAGAAGGTGGGTAAAAGTGATACCCCAACAAATAAGTCTCAAGTGATGATGCTCATGTGGTTCCTTTCTCCTTGGGTCTGTCTGAAAGGTCCGGAAGCAGGCCAGCCAGAACCTTTTTGCTCTGAAGGAAGTGATACTTCACAACCCAGCCTTCGGGAAAGATAAGAAAGACCGGGAGGTCAACGTCGAGAAGATCGTGTCTGAGCTGAGCATCATCAAGGAGCAGGTAGCAGCGCTGTGCTGTTATAGAACTATGATACGTCCTAGATCTGCAACGCCCCCCTACCTGTAGTGTGTCGCAGAAGAATTTGCGCTAATTTGCATTTTCTTATTTTTATCTCATTTTGCAATTTGCCACAGATAAACCATCCAAATATCGTCCAATACTACAAGACATTCTTGGAAAGTAAGTTCTACACCATCTGCTTAAAGACCTTTTCTTTCCATTGTAGGGGCTCGAAATCATATTTAAAAAGTCTCATGTTGATCATTATTGTTGGTAAATGTAGGTTGGCTTATATTTTGGTACAATGTACTGAAAGTAATCGTGGATAGAAAGAATGATAATGGAATAAATAATGATAAAGGAGTAAACATGAGCTGCACTAAGCAAATCAGCAAGTTATTAAATCCATTCATGTACTGCTGATGTTTTTGTCTGTTCTAAGATCTGTGCTGCTTTAGAGAGAAGTGTCTGGTAAATTAAAAAATACGCATCTGAATCTCAGGAGGGTTCAGTCAATAGTTTGTGAAGTTCTGTTACATTCGGTGGCTATTTCTCAAGGACCAAAGATCCATCACGAGTGACCAGTTGTCCAGTGCTGAGTCACAGTGGTCCGGAGTCCGAGGAGCAAACATCTCGTTGCGTATTTCATACACGTGAAAGTGCCCGCCTGGCTTGTGTTCGGTTGGGTTTCCTTCCACAGTCCAAAGACATGTTTTTCAGGTTGTTTGGTCACTCCAAATCCCATGTACTGTGTGACTGTGCGAGGCCACCCTTGTGATGGACTAGGGTGGAGCTATGAGGGGCCTTGAGCGACAGACTCCGGACTACCACCATATTTGTCACAGTCCTCACAGACGTCACGAGTATGATTATGATCTATGTGACAGATGACAAACTGTACATCGTCATGGAGCTCATAGAAGGGGCACCTCTGGCTGAGCATTTCAACTCTCTGAAGGAGAAGCAACAGCAGTTCACTGAGGAAAGAGTCTGGAAGATCTTCATTCAGGTTAGAGCAGAGAGTGCTAGTTTGTGGATATTTAGCAGGAATATGAATTAAATATCTTACCATTTGAGGCCCTCTGTGGATCCGGACTGACAAGTTGTTTGCTGCTGCTGTCTGAACCCGCAAAGTTGTGTCTGGCTCTGCGGTATCTTCACAAGGAGAAGAGGATCATCCACAGAGACCTGAGCCCCAGCAACATCATGCTGGGAGAGAAGGACAAGGTCACCATCAGTGAGTGTTGTGCTGGGTGTCTTCTGGGTTTGCCTGTTTTCACACTAATATACACTTGCTGCCCACTTTATTTCCACTGGGTAGGAACTGCTTTTGCCTTCAGAACAACAGGAATTCAGCAATGAGGTGCTGGACACACAGGGTTCTGAGTCCTTCTCAGCTTCACAGCTTCATACAGTTTTTGTAGATGTTTTGCAGGTACATTCGTTCTGCTAACATCATGTTCCACCTCACCCCAAAGGTGCATTGCTAACTTGAGAGGTGGGGACTGTGAAGGACACCGCGGTAAAGAAAACCTACTTTGGTGTTTCCGGAACCATCCTGAGATGATGTGTGTTGTGCGAGACGGCACATTATTTTGCTGGACGTGTCAGTTGGGAAAGACCAGACTGACCAGGGAGAGACAAATGTGTTGGTACTCAGATGATGCTCATTTCGTAATAAAAACCTAATACGTGCTGAGAAAACACCCCCCCACTCGTCCGTACCAGCCAGATGTACCTAATAAAGCGGCCAGCAAGCGTATATATCGACTGTGTTCCCACAGGCTCCTTATTCAGTGACTTCACATCACCCAGTTTCCATTGCGGAGAGAGCTGGGAAATGACTTTCATCTTATTTCTTATGAACAGTTTGAAATTGAGAGTAATTGTGTGAATAACGGTTGGATTTACAAAAATCTTTTGGACAAACAGAAAGGGAGAAGAAAAAGGAACTTACATGGGGGTGCATAAGCAAAACATTCATTTGTAGGTACAGTAGATCCCAGCGTGTTTCATTCTGACCTTGTCTGTTATTTGTCATACGTGTCCAGCGGACTTTGGCCTGGCGAAGCAGAAGGAGGAGAACAGCAAGCTGACGTCGGTTGTGGGCACCATTCTTTACTCCTGGTCAGCACCGTTCCCGCATTTAATTATTCAAAAACCTACTAAGAGATAGAGGCACTCATATTTCACAACGTTATCGGTGAAAACGGCAATCGTGTAAAGCCTGTCACCCTGTGGCTCAGCCCGGAGGTAGTGAAGAGCGAGCCGTACGGGGAGAAGGCCGATGTCTGGGCCCTGGGCTGCCTGCTGTACCACATGGTGGCGTTGCGGCCCCCCTTCTACAGCACTAACATGCTGTCTCTGGCCACTAAGGTGAGACCTGTGCGTTACTGTCTCACCACTGTTCCTTTCATCTTTACCCATTTACTCAATGTTAAACTTTGTTCACGCCCCCCCACCCCCCCTTTTCTGGCAGATAGTGGAGGCCATTTACGAACCGGTGCCTGAAGGGGTCTTTTCTGCACGAGTGATGGACATCATTAAATGGTAAATGTGCGAATTTAAACAACAATGTATTTTTTGGAACAGGGCAGCTGGGTGTTTCAGAGGCCCGTGTCCAGACTGTGTGATTGGTTGTGGGTTCAAATCCCGTTCCACTTGTGTGTATGATCTAGCGTTTCGATTCATATTTGAACTGAAGCCTTACGGAGACATTGATCCATATAAGATTGAGGCAGATGTAGAGTTGTTTGCAGGTGGTTTGCGGCTTATTTTCGGGGTGCCCTGTAGGTGCCTGACCCCAAACGCCGATCTGCGCCCTGACATCGTGGAGGTCGGCGCCAGGGTCTCAGACCTCATGATGACATTCATGGACAACCTGTGCACTTCCCATAACGCGCTGGAGCGGAAGCTGGAGCGGGACAGAAAGCGGGCGCAGAAGTACTTCCTAGAAGCCAACGGGGGCGGAGCTACCTGCTGTCACCTGTCACTTTCCCAGGTTACACTGCAATGTCCATTTTAGTTCATTTTCATACCAACAAACCAGCACATTCTTTTTTTTTCAAATGGTTCTAGAACCAGGTTATCATCCTCAGAACAAAAAAAGTCTCAGCTTGGATTTCATATTGCTTAGTCTCCTAAAGACTGTAATATCCTACAATACAAACCAATCCAAACTACAGTTGTTAAGTGATTTAAAGGATTTAGATTTACAAGTGGTGCTTTAAAGGCTGTGACTCACAGGGGGAGGACAAGAAACACGCCATCGTGTGCAGCGATGGATCCACAGACGTGACGACGGACACGAGCGACACACCTCACTCCTCCATGGAATCGGACCCTCACGTGAAAGGTTTTCATGTCTTCAGAGAACTGTCTCCACTTGGGCGTCACGAAAGTCCTGATCTGCTTCTCCTGATTGCTATTCTGCTCCTGTAGAGCAAGAATGAGTATTAAAAAATTCTCTATACAGCATTTCTCTATTTTCTCTATACACGGCAGCAGAGGGTAATCCAGACCTCTGCAGGATTCAGGTTCCATTGAGACACACACCTGACACTCCAGGTGAGGTAACCTTCAAACGATGAATTCAGTTAAGCAGGTAATACTGAGCAATACTGTAAACATGCTGTGTGTGTGGCGGGGGGGGGGGGTCCTGTGGAAGCCTGTGGAGCTTTCATCTCTATTGCTCCCCTGTCAGCCATGCTGTCAGTGTCTGGGGACGAGACTCTCTGTAGGACAGGAAAATAAGTCACAATATCGGGACAAATAATAATAAAAATAATAATAATTATGCGGGAATTTTTGGAAGCTGTCAGTGTCTCTGCTGGAGCTGCACCGAAATGACAAACTTGCACTAATAAGCGCATGAAAGGCACACACAGCACTGTCAGTCCTCCAGGAAGAGATTTTTGTTCATACATATCAAAGCAGCGTCAGTCTTACAGCAGATCAGAACCGGAAACAGGACTAGCAATGGGAATAAGAACATTCGAAATCTTCAGTTTTGCTGTTAAACTCAGCATTCCAACAAGTGACAAGCGTAACTGTCACTGCAATAAAGCTCACGTTCACAAATCACAGCTGTGTTGCTTAAAAACCAAAAAACACACTTTGATCCCTCCTGACTTGTCCCAGGAGAAAAAGCTCAGCAGTTTTCAGCACAATTCTGAGTTTTACATTTTCTCAGCCACTTACTCATTCTGAGATAAGGTCTGTTTTCCAGCACATTATGAGGCTACAGCAGCATGGAGATCAGGGTCCCATTGAAGTTGGGACCTCAAAACCATCAGCTGTTCTGTTTTCCTCACTGTACCTTAGAGTTGCTGATCTTTTCAAAAAGTTTACACTGAGACCCACTAAGCAAAAAAGAAACTTCCCATGTCTTTTTCTTTTTACACACCCCCCAGGTGTTTGGCTAGTGGGTTGGTGTTTAGGGATTTGTCACCCGATGATTGTTGGTTTCACGAAGGTGTTGTTCCAGCAAAAACATCCAGATGCATAGGACAAATGGTCAAAAATATTTACTTTTGTAGATACTGCTTCCAGTGAAGATCTCGACGCCACCATGAAAAGTCCATGGAAAGGTTTGTCGATGGGTAAGTCCCCCCCCATGGGAGCACCTCAGGAACAATCCGGATTTCATGTTTTGTTTTCTTTACCGTTCTCTTCGGTGCAAGTAGAAAAGTCTTAAAATAACTTCTAAGTGCTCTTGTAAGATGGTGAACAATATTGCAGCTGTTTCAAAAATACACTCCATATAATCAACAATTTACATGTAAGAGACAAGAAAAACAAGTTGTTAGAAAATATGCATTATTAATGTTTTGTTGTAGAAAATGCACATCATGATATTAAAATCATTCAGAATAAATGACTGACTGAGCAGAGCATTTTTGAGCAACGTTTCATTAGCAGCAGTCAGTTTCTCATGCCAAACATTTCACTACTTGCCTGTGAATCTGTGTGGGGGGGGTTGATGAGTCTCTTTCCCTGTGTTTAAAGGGCCTGTTAAACCGAGTTTTACCACTTCTGTACGTGAGGAACAAAAGCACCCTTGGTGAGTGTGTTGGGGGGGTGTAAGCTACCACGGTGTGTAAACATGCCTGTGTGACTGTATGTGCACACGGTACACACATTATTGCTGCCTACGGGTGGTTACCGTGGTAAATCATTCAGGCGTTTTACAGTGCTGGCGAACGAGACATTTATGGTGCTTTATTTTTTTGCCTTTCAGTGCGGAGTTTGTCGTTCCAAAAGCAAAACCTCGGCCAGGTAACCAAGGACATTATGGAGACGTTCACCTCTCAGTCGGAACACATTCACGATAATTTCATTCATCTGTAGTGCAACTTTCCTCTAAACTATAGGAACAGAGGGCAGATGGGAGGGGGTACTGTAGTACTGAAGTCTTCTTACCTAAACTGAACAAGCAGGGAACCAGGTTCTTCTCACTTCTGTAGTGTGTCGTGTTTGTTACACTTCAGGTCTCTGTTTTTCACCCCCAGCGTCGGCAGGGATATGCGTGTCGCAGAGGAAAGTGCGGGAAATCGACGACCCCGTCCAGAAGCTGCTGCTGCTCTTGCACAAGATCATCTACATCAGCCAGGTGAAGCACTATCCACCTGCAGTCCCCAACTCACTGCTCCCCGTTTCGATCCAAAAAGGCGTCAGGCCCATATTTTGCCTCATTTCATCTGATCTGGTCAAGTACAGAGAAATATGTCCTTGTGTGGCCATTTTATTGTGTTGACAACATTCACCAGACCTCTTTTACACTTTAAATACCCCTAAACAAAGTCCTACAAGAAAATTGCATTTCTAGTATATGGCCCTCATATTTAGCATGTATTTAATTTGTCTCCCAGCAGTAAAACAGCCCAACATTCCCTCACATCACTGCTCTTTTAGAGCAGCTGCAGGAATAGTGGAAAGATGGAGATGAGGTGATAATTCAGCTCATACCTGTCATATCTTCCCAGCATCTAACACAGCCTTCAGTTTGTTCTTTCCCACATGGGATATTGGGTGGGGGGCAAACAGTTTTCTTCCCATGATGAGAGGATGACCCCCCTCGCTGTGGCATTGTGCAGCTTCCACCAACTCTGCACCACAACCTGCGACGGTGGGCAGTGGAGCGGTTCAAGAAGTCCCTTTTCGACCAGCGGAGCAGCCCTTACGGTCTGAAGCTGGAGCTCCACAAGGTCAGCAAGTCTGTTTCGTATTGATACCTCAGATATCGCTCTAGATGTGCTACTGAGAACTGGAGCTTCACGGAACAGCCTGTAAGGACTCGTTCGTACAGTTTGTGGCACACTGTGCAACAGTACAAAATACATTAATTACATTGTTAATAATAACAAAACACAGGAAATAGCCTAACAAATATAACATTCTGGAATTTTTGTTCCCCCTAAAGATTCCATTTTTTTTAAATGACTGGTGGATTACTATGACAAAAGGGGCTAAAATAGAAAAAGCGCTATGGTGAAATGCTAATCAAGGGTTTCTTTACACTCACTTCTCTGCACATAGAAAAACCTTAAAATCACTTCTTGCAGGACGGACTTTTCAGGACTGAAGGGTTATTCTCCTTCCTGACCTTCTTGGTCACTCCTGTGCTTTTTGTGCAGCTCCTGCAGGCATCACCCGACATTGTGGAGCAGCTGAGCAGCGACCGCTGGTCTTCACTGGCGTCTTTCGGGGGGAAAAAGCTCTGTACTACAGTCCAAGGTACAGTCCTACTGCCCACCAGAAAACATCACCATCCTTCTCATATACCTGCCTCTCGTCACGTAACTGATAGCTGCTGACGCACTTCACGTCATCTGCCATGTTTTACAGGGGACAACCGCTACTCGACTCTTCAAGAGGGAATAACTTACGAACAGATGCTTGTGAGTACAGTGCGGTGTTTTCACAGTACAGTATAACCTCTTTCCTTGTCTTCAGCTTCACGACGTTCCCTTCATCTTGTGTTTCAGGCCATGATTGAGGAGGAACTGGAAGAGAACGGCTACTACAGCACATCATCCAACAGGTGCGACTACCTCCTTACTTCGCTTTACCGCAGTAATAGGGACTCAATGAATTTTAAATCAGCAAACTTTAAAACAGGTATTATTGTAACTATTACATCTATTATCTACTGGAACCTGTTGTCATCACAGGAGAGACCATCACCCACAGTGAAGAAGCAGGAGAAAAGTTGCTGAGATCACAACTCAATCACCTGGGGAAATAAACTGTCCAAGTTTGCTGCTCTCTACTTCAGTGCAGATCAAACCTGCATGTTTCCTCAACTTGTCTGAGGAGCAAGTTGTGGTCCAGAGAAAACGCCGGACGCAGTCATCCGAATTCGTACTTTTCCTGCGACACCTCCTGTTTCGCGACCTTGACTCACGCTGAGGAAATCATTACTGGAACTCATGGCTGACAGTGTCCTGGACCAAAACAGCACTTCAGCAAAAAAACAGGGTGAAAATGAAGGTGAAGGCAAATTGTTGGTTATTAGTGTAAGGAAAGCATTCAACGTAAATGTGAGGTTTGGCTCTCGGGAGCCCAGTGAAATGTCAGCCAAGGGGTCACATCTACTGCAGGGCACTTTTGTGTCTGTGTTATTCTGCTCGCGTCCATTCAAAGATTAAACGTATTGAAATATGCACATACAATATAAAAACTAAAAAATGCAGGCAGGCTTATGAGGAGATGTCAGCAGTGGAGATTTTTGTATACATTTTCTTTAAAATTGCTGTATTTGTTCCCCGGTTTCGTTTCCTTTTTGGTGGTGAGAACAAGTGAACGTGTGGCCTCTTCTTGCAGAGCTGTGAAGCTGCTTTCCTTTGCGCTCTTTCGAAACGGCGCAGGTTTTTCTCTGCTTTTGCACACTTCAGTTGGTCACGCAGATGCTATCGTCTTTTTATGACTTTTTCGAAATTTTTTGTTTTACATTAACAACTGTCTCATAAACACTCGGTTCTTTGCCGAAATCTCAGGGTAAATGTTGCAGCACTTTACACGTTTACTTGTTTCCTCACTTAATGTGAATATTTATTGACTGCCCTGCTGCTCTGCTTGCAGCTGTTTTGCATACAGTGTGTGGGGCTGATAGATTAAATGATGTAAAATAAAAGTCTGTGATTTAGCATTGTTACTCCTACATGTTATCTGCAAGCTTCGTTTTCTTTGTTCTGTTTTGTTGGCTAAGCAATTTGATTATTTATATTTTCTTTTTAACCCAGTTTCCCCCCCGATTTTTCCATTCTCAGCACCATCAACTCAGCAGAATCTTGTTTAAGTGATGGATTGGTTATTAGCCATAGGAACATCTTGAACAAACCAATATAATCCTCCGAATTTATAATTCAAAAGAAACACCATTAATGGAGCTCAAAGCGTTTTTTTGCGTTTCTCAAATAGACTTATTGTCAGGTTTCCGCTCAGCCCTGCAGGGGGGATCCGTGTAAGAAATGACCAAAAAATGAGACAACAACAGTGACTATCACAATATTACTCTATTAATATTCTAAAGTGATACATAACTGTGATGTCAAATTTCAAACAGAGCCCCGCATTTCCAGCATTTTTCACAAGCAGTCAAGATTCTCAGTTCTGATAATTAAAAATGGTTCGTTTTATTCATTAATCGTGAGCAGTGGAGCAAAAGGCAAGAAAGTGTATTTTGAAAGAATATTTACAGTCTTACTGGATTTTAACAAACACAACGAAGGTTCCACAGGGGTCACGTTTATCTGTTGCATAACTGGAAATGAAAAGCTATCGGTTAAGTGAACCATTTTTTTAAATATTACATTCATAATAATGTTGCTCCTGCTTCTTCCTCTTTATTTGCATAGCCAGCAAAGGGCAGCTCCCAGTACGGAGCTCCAGCCTCTTTGTGGGGGCAGTTTTTGCACAGGATCAAAAGTTAAAACTGGTTAAACTGGGTTAACCTTAGATAACCAAATTCCATCCAAAAAGTTTGACTTGTCCTGTGACCCCCATCTGGAGGTAACTACACTGTAAACCCCTTTTCCCAAACAGTCAGCAACAATTTTCTGTGTTTATATTAAGTACATGTCTGTTATTTACATCATTTCCACGTCAGCAACGAGAGGTGATGGCAGCAAATGGGAAATTAGATGCTGCCGCCAAGACCCCCTCACTTTTGACCCTCCCTCCACCAGGTACAAATTGCAGCATCACAGAGAGCAGTTTTGTCTGTTATTAAACCACCAACCACATCAACTCACATAAGTATCGTGTAACATGATGGAAAATGAATGCTGGGGGGGGGGGCTGTTAAAAGTTTAGTTACATTATGATACCTACATAAAAAAAGGACATCTTACCACTTATTATATTCCACCACGCAGACAGCCAAACATGTTTACTAGTTAAAAACTGCCTGGTTTATCAGCGTCTCAGCAGCTTTTTCACGTAAAACAGTTTAGTGAGACAGAACTGAAGCAAGAGAAGTTAAATTTGTACATTTAACTCCATAACTACCAGTTTGCTTGTGTCACACGACCCCAGCGGTCGGGGCCCCATGGCTAAACCCAGAAGGTGACAGTGAAACTGTGCACAGAAGTTCCACAGTGACCAATAACAGCTCATGTTCTCACCTTCAGAGGTTTTTAACGTCACTTTTTTCTGATAATAGCATTTTGGTGCTGTTCAAATCCAGCTCAGTCTGTGTGGGGTCCCTCCAAACACAGGTTTCAGGTTAACTGCCCATTGTGTGTGTGGGCCCACCCTACAGTGGACTGCTACCCTGACCACGGAAAAGCGGTTAAGGATAATGGATGGACGGCGGGTCTCTGTGCTGGATGAGCAGGTGCTGCTGATGGACAAACAGAGCTTCACAACTAACACATCTGCAAACTTCTCACATTCACCCAGCCTCACTGAGCCAGTAAACACTGGGAATAATCTGCACAGTAACAAATTCACTTGTTCATTAATTCACCATAAACACCCCTAGGGCTTTGCTACCAGCCCAGGGAATTAAACACAACATATTGCCTTTAACACACGTAGAGGCTGCTTCTTGAGATTGAGAACCTCCCTTACGTTCAATATCATCCTGCAGTTCAGCTGTAAATGTCTCTTTACAAAAAGTGATACTTTTGAAATTGCCTCTGGTGGCAAAACTGGATTTGAATAATTAATAAATAATGATGTGTAGCTCAGAAGAGGTCTCCTTCGTGTGGACGTGGAAGCTTCCAGAAAACAGCTGTGGTGTTAACAAATTCCCAGTGTTCCATCACTGGACCTACATTGTCGTACAGAGCCTTTTAAAGCCTCATCTGCAAGTGTTTCTGTTGAACATTATATTCTGCAGCAGTCATTAGGGAAAAAAACAAAAATTGATCCACAGTGGGGGTCCCCCCCAGCGGCATCACATCCGAGTGCCAAACGGAAATAATTACCCACAAGGCTGTGTTGTTGCAGTGTGAGAGGGGTGGGGTCATTGCCTGGCCTCCTCTCTGTTTGGTGAAGGGACATCTCCAGTGGGGGGGGTTGGCAGGACCCTCAGTCCAGGGGGACAGCGCTCTGCGTGGACTCAGGCGAGCAGGACCAAGTCCCGGCATCGCCCCCACCCCTGCACGGACTGCCCCTCTCAGAGTCCGGCTGATCTGCTCCCTCATAGGTTTCCAGCATTTCCTGAATGAGCGGCGGCATGGCCCCTGGCAGGTCCATCTTCAGACTGACGACACGTTCAGCTCCTGTGGCGAAGGGGGGGCATCCGTCAAAACACAGGGGGGTCCAAATGTAGGCACTGATTTAAACACACCGTATACTTACAGTTATGCCTGCACCTGCACAAGTTTTTAAAATGAAATGGATTTTTTTCTTTACTTAGCAACGTTTCTGAACTTTTCACCATAGCAGTTGAGGGCGACTGACATATTCAAAGGTACAATAGTGAGTCCCGACACAGGTCTTAAACTGATAACCCCCACCGCCACAAATGACATCCTTAACACCCAGAATTCCCACTTGGACATTAAGGTAAAGCGACAGCAACATGTGGGACTAGTTTACCAAGTGGAAACTGCAGGTCCCTTTCAGGTTCTAACCAGCCAGTTACCCCCGTGTTTCACCTTTAGCGCTGATGCTGCGCAGGTCCGTGATCTTCATGAGGATCTTGGGGAACATGTGTGGCTTGCTGGGCCGCCGCTTGCGGATATAGATCTTCAGCGCCTCCAGCAGCGGCTCCTGCAGCTGGTCCACCTTGGACGGCTCCTCCAGATCCTGACGGTCTGCAGCAGCGTTTCAAAACGACACACCAGTCAGTGAGGATCCAGGAGAATTATTATTTATTGACTTTCCACAGTCCAGCCCCGAAAGTCTTATTTACCCTCTTACAGATTAAAGAGCAGCTGTTCCCTCTCCGGCGGGACTCTCAGCCGCTAGATGGCGCAAACGCCGCTAATTCACAACCCTCATATTTGCACGCGCTTCACGTCCCTAATGAAACCTGAACACGATTCACTGAATTTAATTGTCTCAGAAGCATATAGACTGAGCTTATTCCAGCAGAGGAGAACCTGCTAATTAAACAAAGGAAAATAATGAGTCGGGATAAGAAGCGCTGCTGTGTTAGAAAGTCCCCCCAGAGACCAGGTAGGGGACCAAAGGTCAAAGTCTAACTGAGTTACACTTGGTTTTAATGAATGGACAGAGCAACCAGTTTTGAGTCATGAAAGGTGACTTGTAAAAAATAAATGTGGAAAATAAAAAGAAATATTAATTGCTATCTTGTTCAAAAATAAACATAAATCAAACTTTTACAGGAGTTAAAGCAACTTGCAGTGTAAAGCTATTTATTTATTTACTTGAGCCATTCTTAGTCTAAACACCTTGATCAGGTGCACTGATTCAGAAGGTGGAATTTGAACCGGTGACCTCCAGGTGCAAAGGCAGCAGCTGTAACCACTATATCCCCTGCTGCCGCCATAGGTATGGCAGGGTGGGGGGGATCGTACCTCCGGACATGAGGCAGATGGCGCTCAGCAGCCCCCTCTCCGTGTCATCCATTTCCAGCAGCAGCAGCTGCCCAGCGAACGTGAACACGAGGTCTGTGAGCGGCCCGAACCCGGCGTTGTGCATCTGCGTGCGGTTCAGCGTCAGGCCGTCCGAGAAGGTCATGGTGTCCTGATCAGGCGTGTACCTCGAGCAGATCCTCAGGATCTACAGCAAGCGCATGTAGACACGGACACACACACTTTACACCCAAATTGTCCAGCAAAAACACGCATTTTCGTTCAAGGCTGGTTTTCCTCCTCCTGAACGTCCAGGTTTGCAGGTGAAAACTTTATGAGTTACCACATCTGTACAGTGCATGAAGGCCCTTTTACAAACATCTCACACGTTCAGAGTCTCTCTTCAGGTGGGACAGAGTCTGTCACCACGAGGGGGCCTTTTTTCAGGCTCTGCCCCAGAGTCACCTGAGCAAACTGCGCTCCACCAGGATGATCAGTGTGAAACGGGGCTGAAACGATTCTTAAAAGTAACTCAGTTAGTTAAAATCCTCAAGTCGAGGATTCAGTTGATCTACATAGAGTAAAACATGACAAGAAGCGCAAATAACATGAAACAAATTCAAATATAACACAGCCGGCAAAGAGCCCCCGGCCCCCCGCTGCTTTTCCGACCTCCAACATCACCTTCTGGCAGCCATGAATGTACAGGATTTACTGAAGATGATGGACGACTGGGTGAAAGTCTCGATTCGTGTTATTGGTACTGTAGCAGTAGCTGTGGCTCTCCCATAATGCACTGCTACAACGTATTTGTAAATAGCTGTGGCTAAATGTTGTGGGGTGGTACAGGGGCTACCTGGAGTTACAGGAGTTACAGGAGGCTATGGAGGGATTCAGTGGCTTCATCACCACGTTACATCCGTCTGGGGGGTTCGAGAACACACACGTCACCATGCAAACCGGTCCAGCGCTGTCCCTTTGACACAATGGTGCTTAGCACATTCACAAACTGACAACCCCCTACAAACACACACACACACACACACACACACACAGTAGTACGCAGCTGCACCCACCAGTATGTCGAGACAGGCCGCCTTGAGCAGGGTAATCTGGTCGGCGATGGAGAGGCCCGCGAATCCCGGCACCCGCTTCGCAAACTCAACGATCTTGATGATGCATTTGGTGGCCAGTTCGCTGAACTTGTCCCACAGTCCAAGGTCCAGCCGCACACGGTGGTCCGCGCTCGAGTTCTGCAGGGTCCAGTCACACACTCGCTCACACACTCTGATAATCCTCAGCACAGTGTGAGGAACAGCCACATCCACAATGACACCTCAGTGTAAATACTAACTGGCCACACTGTCCTTGTCCAGTCTGAGTGCTTAACAACTTCACTTACGTAAATCTTTGTAAATATTGAAATTTAGCGGCACTTTCACATTCCTTACATCTTATACACAGTGGAGCTACTTAAAACCACATGGACTTCAGAGACACCAGGGGTGTAGAGATATTAGCAGGAACTGATGTAATTTCAGCAGCAACTGCATTGCAATATTCACTTCAGCACAAGGTGTGAAGCAGGGTAACCAGCCCCCTGGAAACACACATCTTTGGACTGTAGTAGGACACAGCTTTCGCTCCACACACCTTCATTACACGTTTGCAAAAAACATTTTGCTATTTTGCGGACGTGTTTCTTCCGAGACTGACGCGACACGCAGTGAGCCAACGCGGTTCAGGCACCAGCCTAAGGACAGAGCGCACCCCCTGTGGCCAATGAATTGCAAACACAGTCATAATAACATCAACATTAACTGTCGCAGATGCACTCAAATATTTTCATGCACAAATATTTGTCAGGGGGGAAAAACTGATACTGAACCTTTACCAAGAATCGTGAGATCAGCCAACAAAATTTACAGCTGCATTGCAGTGAGAAGAAATGTGAGCCGAACTGAACGCAGAGCCTTTCATGCGGGACAGTGTGACGTGGGCTGTACAGCGATGGCTTTTACCACAGGATGAGGCGAAGTGTGAGCCACTCCCAGGGCCATCAGTCACGACGCTCTGAGCCATAAAGTCCCCGCAGGGCGGCAACTGGGCAAGAATAACTAAATATTATCTTTGCTCAAGTGAAACACACATTACTGTCGCTCTTAAATCACACACAATGAGCCCAGCAGAGACGTCCCCTGTGGGTGGGGGGTCCACCCACAGGGGACGTCTCTGCTGGGCAACAGGGTTCCAGTGAGGCCCGAACGAGCCTGTGTCCTCCGCTGGGGGTCACCCTGGGCCCGCTCTCCTCTTTCCACATTAATAAGCAGCTTCTTACTTATATATCATATATACCCTGAAACAAACAAAGCCCCATGACAGCAAAGTTAGGATAAAAATTATGTGCTAAAGTTTAGAAGTTACAGAGAGAGGAAACATCTTACAGCAAATTTTTTTCCCCACTGTTAATATTGTTAATTATTTCCCCCCCATTTTTCTATGTTGGGTTTATACACTAATGATATACCCTTTATACAGCTGGTAAATGTTACAGTATTAATCCAGGGTAAGAACCTTGGTCAAAGGTCCTACAGTGAGGTTAAGGATTTAAACCCAGGAACTTCAGGCTGTAAGATGAGGGCTCCAACCATAGAACCACCTGCTGCCCCAACAATATTTGTGTCATTTGAGCTGTGTGTCATGTAGTATCTACAGTATGAATAAATACACATGTAATATAAACATTTAAAATAAACAATTCATTTCATATTTAAGGAAAAATCATATTTTAAAAAATCAGAATAATTTGCGCTTATTGATAGGAGAAAGAAATAAATGTTGTATGAGTTAAGATACAGTAATTACACACACACACGCACACACACCAGTCAGAGATGCATTGAAACACAGTTTTAAACACAATAATCCAAATTTAAACCTGTGTTATTCATACAGTCCTCTGGAGACACACTGTAGGATCTCAAGGTAGGACTGATGTTTGGGGTTTGTTTTCTACACTTTTGTCAAAACACGGCTGTCAGCAGTCAGATCTACAAAAATCAAGGAAACGACTAAATCCACGTGTGTCTCTGCATGTCAGAATCTCTCGCCTGTAACCAGACTGAACTCAGTGTGTCGATGTTATGCTGTGGCGCTCAGTCTGGCTTCCTGAAAAACACCTGAAGCTCCTCCTGGGCACAGTGATCGTGTCGCACGGCAACAGTGTTCCTGGGTTATATGTGCATAGCATATAATCAGAAAAATTGGTCATAACTTAAATTCAGAGGTGAAGGTCGAACAGACGGATGCGGCAGAGAGCAACGTGCACAGAGTAATAAATTATATATAATCACGTAACTGCCCTTAAACTTGCTGACTGTACTGTAAGTGCTGTCTATTGCTGCACTTCAGCTGCCCAAACTGCCCTGTTTGTCCTCCAACTGACAAATTAGCTGGGAACTGCCTGTTGGCATCTGTCAGCAATGTGTAGAAACAGCCTTCCAAGGTTCCAAACACTGTGCTCTGTAACATTACACCATCTATGATCTTCTTACAAATAGTGGCTTTTCTCCACTCTGATAAACAGAGCTATTTCTTAAACAGGAAGTGCTTTGCCAAATAATCCAAACACTTTATTACACACCTTTGTTGAGGACTGAACCTGTCTAGTCTGTTCAGTCAGCAGCGAGCTGGTCAGTACAGTGACTCTGGAAGAGGTCAATGATGACTCACTGTGGTGTATTTGCCCAGCTGGCACAGTGAAGGGAAGGTCTCCTCGTGAGCCTTGCGGATCTTCTCAATGGTGACCTCCAGCTCAGCCGTCAGTTCGCTGATCTCAGCTGCCGGCCTTGCCAACTCCTTCCTTTTCTTGTTCCTGTCGTTCCGGACCGCTGCACCAACCAGAGAGGGAAAAAGGTACATTTTCAAAAGATCTTTCATGTTGAACTGGTCTGATCCATCCAGCCACCCATTATCAATAACCGCTTGCACTAATGCAGGGATGCAGCAATCCAAAGCCTGGCCTGGAAGCCGGGTGAGGCAGGGGCTCCCTGGATGGGACATCAGTCCGCTGCAGTAAACAAGGCTTAAGTTCCAGCAAAACCAGTCAAATAGTCTCCAGCACTACAGCTTTTTTAACCAATAGTACCACTCCACCCTCAGAAAAACTATCATAACTCTTATTTGAGGAAAAAAGCAGGTTTCTCCAGAACATGCACCTGTAGCTCCAGAAAAAGATCCCACAAACAGTTTGAATACGTGAGCTCTGGGGAGGACAGAACCCTGCTCTACTCCACCTAAAACTAAATGATGGGTGAAATCACCCCGGAGTGAAACCAACTACCACCATAAAGACAAATAATGGACCCTGTGGGTCGGCTGAGGGTGGATGTGATCCACTGAATGGGAGACCATGAACGTAAAAAGATGTTTCATATGCACAACATGGGGGGGGGGGCAATTTCATTTACTCCTCCATTACCGCAGTACATCCTCAGTAGAGTGCAGAGCCAAAAAAAACATCCAGATAAATATGTGGTTCACCTGAGAGTCAAAAGAAAAGACTGCTCTTTATCTGTGGGACAATCTGAACGAACTTTGGGGGATCAAGACAGTTTTTGGACTTTCTGTGTGACCACACTGGGTCATCTCGCAGCTACTGAACATACCATGTTCAGCTTTTCTTCCCTCCAACTCCTTTCAAATGCCGATGCTGTCAGATTAGGGTTGGAGGAGCAAACTGAACATCCTGAGCAATACGGTCCAAGATGCTCCAACTGCAACCGTGATTTTGCACGGAGCCTCTTGGCTGTGGATTAGAAGCAGCAGATTACTGGGTGAAGTGCCCCGCCCTCACGGTAAACCCAGTAGGAAAGGGCCACACCAGGGTTCAGCAGAAGTTCAACAGGGCATTTAAATGTATAGTGAAACATCACGGTATTTACTGCAGTGCAGGCGCTCCCTGTAAGGACCCACATCCCCAGGCATTCTGGATCTGTGCCATTTATCCAGAAGGATCCCAAATTATTCTGAGAGTTTTACACCACTTAAAAAGTGACGTCTCTTGCGATGCATCTTCGCTTCTTTCCATTTTGAAAACCCATTAAGACTGTCACTCATTATATTTAAAACTAATTATCACATCATATTATCTTTTTTAATTATCTTATGCGTTATGAGGTATAAACCTCAATCTGAAAGAACTATCTAATGTGTTTTTTTTTAATTTCTTCACAATGGGGGTGTCAGGCTGTAACTATCTTCAGTTTTGGACCCCTGTATCCAGTTACCAGTGTTCCTCACCCATCAGATGGACCAACACTGGACACGGTTCCTGACACACATGCCGGTGTGTGTGAGTGTGTGTGACAGTTTGTGAGAGTGTGTTTGAGGGTGTTTGTCAATGTAGGTGCCACAGCTATTCCATTTCCATCAGTAGAGGCAGCCATGGCATGCCGCCTGTGTGTGTGAAGCTGTGCACACCACACACATCTCTCCTTACACTCCTCTCTTGTCCCCCAAACACACAGAGCACCAATTTGGGGAGATTCTGTGACAGCGATTCCCGTTCCAGGCTCAGCGTGAGCAGATAAAAGACTGCCAGCTTCCGCTTGCTTGCCACACTCAGCGTCACAGGGAGGAAAATGAAAATCTTTTCCACATTAAAAACAATAAAAGAAACAGAAGCAGAAACGCTCACTTTTTTGAGTCCAATTTATCCTTTTTAAATGAGTTCCGCCTGAATACATCACCCTCATAGTTATGCAGAATGGAAATAAACATCCATTTAAGTTTCCCGGTTTTGTTAGATCTACTATAAGTAAACAAGTGTATAAAAAAAAAATCAGCTTGATAAATGTAATATGTCATATTTAGGACTGGAGAATATGACAGGAACATGTCCATTAAGGATGATTTGCCTTAATGTACCAGATATAGAGTTTACTGTATTTATACACCCTTAGGACACATATAAAAATATAAGCAAAAAAAGAAGCTGTCTGTCTTGCTCTCTCTCTCACACACACACACACACACATAAACAGACACACACNAGGACTGGAGAATATGACAGGAACATGTCCATTAAGGATGATTTGCCTTAATGTACCAGATATAGAGTTTACTGTATTTATACACCCTTAGGACACATATAAAAATATAAGCAAAAAAAGAAGCTGTCTGTCTTGCTCTCTCTCTCACACACACACACACATAAACACACACACACACACATACACACCTTTAAGAAACACAAAGCATCCACTACAGCCTAGGACAAGTGCACGTCTATAATAATATTTGCCAGCAGTGTAGAACATGCATTATGTGCACGAGCTCGTGTCACGTCAGCTGAAGTTTCATTCTTAGAATCCAGAGTTTTTCTGACCTACTTACAGCTTCTTGTGGCTGTAAGAATTCGTATTATTTGCACGAATACCTGCCGATCATCTCAGAACGGCGGGGCCACTGTGCCCCGCATCACCGGCAAACTGCGGCCCGTGGGGACCGGGGGTGCTGCTTTTCCAAAGACACCTGCATTTCCACGTGAGGAATAAACCTAATTCTGTGCACAGGAACATGCAGCTGTATGCTGGAAAACACTGAGGAGGGCATTTCGAGTTCGTTCACCTGATAACCACGTGGCCACAGGACCACAGTGCAGCGGGTGACAACCTGGGGACTCACACTCTTTGCACATTCCCACCGAGAGGCATCTCTGCAGTCGGCAGTGCTGGCAGCGGTTCCTGGTCACCTTGTTGATGATGCACTTCTTGTCCCGGTGACACGTGTAGACCATGTTCTTCTGGACACTCCTGCGGAAAAAACCCTGCATGCAGGGAGATAGAGAGGTATATTAAGAAGATGCTGCTTTTGCATCAGAACTGGGAGCAAAGACAGAACAGCTTGGTGGGTCCAGCAACAGTAGAGAAGTTGCGTGGTGGTTCTCCATGTCCAGCTGACTCTGTAGAAGTATTCCACATGGAGAAATAATAATTATGAACCATTAAACTGTCAGCTGCCAGTGTATGAGCAAACAGTTTGCCCCCCTAGGTGTTCCTGCTCATACCGGGATACTGACCAGGTATCTGCTCTCTATTTTCTGCTCTCAACTTTTCTGTGTAACAGTGCATTTGTGGTCCTTCTTCTCTTCTCCCTTCACTGGCTCTCTTCAACTTCACCTGTGGAAACCAGAGCCCTGCCAGCCGCAATGGCCCCTCCTCACCTTCCCATCCATTTCTCTCCCCAAACAAACCCGCCACTGGAATTGCTGTCCTTCACTAATAGGGAGAATGAGGTGTCGCATTTCACCGGTGGCTCCCTCATTTACATAATCAAAAATTCCGCACATCAATTATTTATCTGTGCCGAGATGGGGAACGGGGGGGGGGGGTCTCTGTGCCGGGGAGGTTTCGGGGAACCAACAGGGTGCTGTTTGTTGTAGTGGTTGTGTTTTAGTGGTTCTGTTGTAATGGTTGCCACTAAATGCAGGGAAATAAGAGCCCCTCATCCAGACTGGACTGGATGGACCTCCCCCTCCCCTGCACTCTCACTGTCCTCGCTGCGGTCGTACCTGTCTCAGCCCTTTCAACTCACTTCTTCAGCGTTCCTCAGCAAGATGTGCTGCCACCCAGTCAACAGACGTCTACCCTCTGCCTACCTGTGCTTGCTACTAGAGTCCTCGTGAAGCCCCCTGCGGACAGGTGCTCAAGTCCATCCTGTGAAAATCCTCTGTAGCCGACATTCTCCCCACATTCTAGCATTCAAGTTCACGGCAAGCAGAAACGCCCAAAAAAGTCCCAAAAAAGAGGCAAAACTGTGAGGCTGGACAGTTGTTGGAAACACAGCAGCTGTCACCAGGTCAACTTGTGTTTTACCGCATTTCTACCTCCCTCGGGTTACAGGAAGCAACAGTTCCCAATCTATGGTAAATTTCCAAACCTACAGACCTGCATGAAGCACATTTAAAAGTGCATCTAGAAATAATTTTCCCATAAGGTCTCTCAACATGCCAAAGCCTCCCACTTATCACACTGCAGTAAAACTCTGTAATTTCTGTACTTGTGTATGCGGCCACAAAGCCACACCGTAAATATGACACTGCTTGGAAACCCGAGTTCACTGAGCCAATGTGGGGGGCAGCGTCGTGCACTGTGACCTCTCACCTTGCAGCCCTCGCACGCGCTCACCCCGTAGTGGTACCCCGAGGACTTGTCCTGGCACACGAAGCAGGGCTTGTAGACGCGGGGCGGGGGCAGGGGGGACGGCGGGCTCGGGACCAGCTCCTCAGAGCTCGAGCTCTGCGTTTCCAAGGCTGCAAAGCCAGGAGAGATGGGGGGTGTTTCAGCACAGAGCTCCACTCCTTAAGCAGGTGCACACCACATGTGGACAGCAACAGAGTCTTTTGTTTCCATGGCAGCGTCACACCGTACGATATTGGGCAGCCATGATCTTTCCTTTCTACACTGCAACGTACTGAAATATGAATAAAGAATAAAATAATAAAGACACATTAATAATAATAAGCACATCGTTCACTTAATGTGGGAAAGATGACAGTGATGATGCGCAATATCTTTAAACAAGGTGGCCCCGAGATGGATTCCTATCAGGAGAACAGCCCGGGATAAGACTGCAGCGCACCGTACGTATTCTCACCCAGACACTCGCACGACTTCAGCAGGTTTTTGATTCAGTGAATTTTGTGTAAAAATTTTTCTTACAAAAAAAGTTCTTACAGAGAATATTCAGTAGTTCAGATGACAGGTGTTGCCTGTATTTCAGCCAGTATGTCACTGGTTCTGAACGTTTTTTCCTATTCTAATTCTAATGGTTCTCACAGTATTAACAAAACTATATTATTGAATCACTGGTTAAATTGCAAAAACATATAAATTAAAGCTAAATGTCATTGTTATTCAGTATATAAACTTCAGTACGTTGTACAGTGAGTGAGATACTCACCATAAAGTTCTCAGTGGAGTTAAACACAATGAAGTTCACTGACGCACTGAGGGGGGCGTCACGTTCCCCCTTGGGACACTTTTACTATAAATTACAATTTATCCAAAAGACTGGGCGTGTAATATAGTACAGAGTCTACATATGGCCTAAAGTCAGTTTGTAAGACATCCTAATGAAAATATTAGGCCTGAGGGACCAAACAGCGAAACCTGAACAGGAGATGCAGACGCAGCAAAATTCTCTTATTAAACGTGTCGGTCGGACCGTTGAAAGTTAGACAACGGAACAAGCAGAAACGCGGTTTCCCTGCGTGACAAACCGCTGACGCCCCGACGGCGGAATGAAGCCGACCGAGTAAGAAAGGTTTTCGCCTCACGGCGGGCGGAGGCGACTGGGCCGTGCGGGCATCTGAAAGAGGAGGACGGCATCGAAAGGGATTCGCGAATATTCCTTGAACTCTTAGCCTCCAGCTGAACCTGCGCCGAGGGTCAAAGAGGAAAACACAGCCATTAGCAGCTATTCTCCGCCTTGGCGGAGGGCAGAAACAATTTCGGAATCTGTATGGACTCAGTGACTATGACGAATTGGTCGCCTGTTTTGCCACACAGTTGGGGGGGGGTCTTGTCCCTGTCGCTTTAAAACGGCACAGGCGCGCGAGCGGGCGCGAGCCCGACGATCTCCCGCTCGGCCGCGAGGAGGGAGCTGGGATAAATATGCAAATTGATATGCAGCAGCACCTCCCCCTTGCATATAAACTTGTGCCGTTCTGGATTTGCGGGGGCGGAATGTTGCCCCCAGCAGTGATGTTGGGGACGAGGAGCGGTCACACTGACACCGCGCGGCGTGGGAGTGTGTGAAACGCACCGATGACACGCTTCGCTGTTTCTTTTCTCCATCGTCCAGTAAATGGTGAAAAGCGAGGGAAACAGGTGCCGATTACCTGCAAACTGAGTGGTTTCGGGTTGCAGGTGAACTGCCGACCCCCTGTCTAGTTTGGCTCTGCTCACTGTCTAAACATCTCGCCGCGTGTTAAACAACTCAACCCGAAACGTGACGAACGGGAGCAGAGACTGCGCTCGTGCGCATGCGTGTCGGGATTGTTGCGGAATTTAACGCGCGTGTCGGAGATGCGGGTTAAAGCTGCTGGGACCAGTAAAGGTGCCGCAGAACACACGCCGCGCACTCACTGCGTCACCAGTGTGTCCACAGACACCAGTTGGGCAGCTTTATTTACGGCAAACGTCAGCAGGGGCTCCAGACCGGGTGGGAAATCTCACGCGGGGCGACCCTCGGAGGCTGAGCGGCTCTGGGCGACTTTCGCGGGGGGGGTCGGTGACCCCACGGCGATCCGGTCACACCACAGTCGGGCGGAGCAGAGCAGGGCACCAGTTTGCGTATGAATATTTACAAATGTGCCCTGAGGTCAACGTCGTGTGAAGAAAGTCACTTTTCCACCACGTTCAGAAAAGGGGGACAGATGACAACTGCTGCTCAGAATCCTGAAATCATAATCCCGCAGTAGATGGAAGCATTTAAAAAAATCTTTTGGGTAATTTGACTGACATTGAACACGACCCTGAGAAACTGGAAGGGCAAAGTTAGTCCATCAGCTGCCAAACACGACACACGTGTGGACCAGGAAACATCTGGGCAGTTTTTACAATGAAAGTAATTTAATCGCTGTCACAGAACCAAATGTTTTAATGATATACTTCAAACGGTTCAAAGAGAAGGAAAAAAATGAGAATAACAGCCACATTAATAAATGCTCTGAACCTCGGGTGTTTCTTGTATTATTGTGGTGTAACTGCAGAGTGAAAACACAGTGCAGGATTTACTCTGTTCTACCACGGTGTCTGCTGATATGGACCAGCGAGAGCCTCTATGTAATGTGTACAATGTCCACAAACAGCAAAAGGGATAATATTTCCTTACAGACAAAAAGTGTGCAGAAAACTATTTAAGAAATCATGTTGAATGAGCCACAAATGAGCAAAATAGTCAAACAAGTTTATTCCCTGCATTTGCGTTTAAAAACAACGAAGTGAACTAATTCCAAGCAGGAGGAGGACAGGATTAAACCACCCATGACCCCGAAGTCATAACTTTTTTAGTGGAGAAAGTATGAGGTTTGGTTAAAAAAAAAAAAAAAAAAAAAACAATGAATTTTTCAGTCCTGAGAAGGAAGTCAAATTCTTAGTAAATTTTTAATCAAACCTCCTATGTGTGCAAATCCAAATTCTACACATTTTATAACATTTCAATATATGAGTTTTCTAACAAGCTCTAATTTAACCACTCAACAAAAACAAGGTCTCTCTCTCTCTCTCTCACACACACACACACACACACACACACACAGCCTACTACTACTAATAATAACCACACTAATTATTAATCATACTGTAAACAAACAGAATTTGGGCGACAGTCTGATGTACTTATAAAGTGATTTACAGTGATTTATCTATTTAATAAGCAGGGCAAACTTTAGTTTATAAATTCAGGGTAAATAATTTGCTCCAGAGTTCTACACTAAGAGTGGGAATTCGAACCTACGACGTTCAAATGCAACGTGCTGCGCTAACCATCGCGCCTCCTGCTGGTCACAGGTTGAAACCGCACGCGTGCTGTACAAAAGTACTTACCGTGAATTCGGACAGGAGGAACACCGTGCTGTGTGAATGAGTAAAGTTGACTGTCTATAGTGTAAGTGGCCTTGGACATAATAATAATAATAATAATAATAATAATAATAATAATGAGGAGGAGGAGGCATGCCGAGGTGGACCTACACTGGAGACTCCGGCGCCGCGGACAGTGTGCGTGTGTCAGTCCGCCGAGACACGCATGCAGCGCGCGCTCCTGATCCCGCTCCGTGCACGCGGCACTCGGGCTGTACAGGTCCAGCAGGTGTTCGCCCAGGTGTGCGGGGCTCGCGGCCAGCACGTCCACGCAGTCGTACATGGTGTCCCGCAGTCAGCTCGAGCCCGCACTTGGGGGCAGCTCCATCAGTCTCTGTGTGTGTGTGTGTGTGTGTGTGTGTGTGTGTGTGTGTAGACAGGTCCGCGTGCTCACGAGCGGCGGCTCTCGGCAGCCTCGCGAGCCGCAGACGGACCCGCTCGATGTTTGATCATTTTGCCTCGCGAGTCGAAACTGTCTGTGTTTTTTCACACTGCGATCCGCAGTTAAAGACGCGCGCGCGCGCGCGCGTGTGTGTGTGTGTGTAACGTCTCAGTGACGGCGCGCTGCGCGCTCCCGCCCGCCGGTGTCGCGGAATGACGGACCCGCCGCTGCGATGCAGGCGCGTGAACTCCGGCTGAACCTTCCGCGAGCCGCTGACCTTCAAACGACCTGGTTCCGTGACGTCATCGGCTCCCTCGCCGGGACCCCCACGCGGCCGCGAGACGCGACCCCCCTCCCACGCGCGCTCACGTTCGTCTTTCACAATAAAGCGATTATAGATCCGTGTGAATCCCTGTGCGGGAATTTCTGTGCGGTTTTTCACGCGGTCGTTTTCCGCCTGGAAGTTTTTTTCCTACTTTTTGGCGAAGTTTTGCGCAACTGAAAGCTCGCGAAGACCCCCCTCCCCCGGCCACACCGGGACATTTATAACCACGTGACAAAACCGCCCGCAAACTATTTGTGGGAGTAAAAGTGACGGGACGTTTAAACAGTAGAGCGGACAGTAAAAACGCACAGAGTCAATAACCGATTATTGTCGTCGTTACCGAATTTGACGCGGTATTTACTGGTCACGACAGCGACACACGGGCCACATCCGTCACGTCCGAACTCCGAGGTCCCTGTAAAATTAAAGGCAGGAAAGTGCGTGTAAATTTAATAAATTCTGGAGGCAGTTAAGAGGAGCTGACGCGTGTAATAGAAAAAATAATGAAATAAGAATTATTGGAGGTGCAAAAAATAAATGAAGCCCAAGGTACATTAGCTGAGCGAATGGCGCCGTTTTAATGAGGTGCGTGAGAAATAATACGGTGAGAATAAGGAAAGATGAATCACGCTGGACTCCGGCGCCAGCAGAAGGTCGGGAGATGTTCTCCTCGTTGGGGCGAAGTCAGAGCTTCTCTCACCTTCTCTGCTCTGACGGGGGGATAAATGTGTGTGCGCAGCGGAGGATTCCTCAGGTTACGCGCGGCCTCCGCCGGTGTGCGAGGTGTGTCTTCTGTCTCCGAACGTCCGAAAGGATCGTGTCGGGTCTCTGCGGTTTCGGCGAGGTCCGGCAGCCACGTCGCGAACGTGTGGCGGCCATCGAGTCCATTTTTGTTAAAGATTTAGGTCAAAATGAGCCGCCGCCACTTGAAAGCAGCTGAGCTTAACACTCAGCAAGAGTGTAGAGCTGCATCGCTGTGGTTCGATCAGGAGGGAAATTTCTGGGGAGTTGAGTTTAAAAAAAAGTGTAGGAAGATCTACTGTCTTCCATATCTTCAGACAGGGAGGGTTTCCTCTGGCCTGAGGAGCCTCCACACCACCTGTATGCTGGTTCTAGGCAAGTGAGGAAAGTCCTCCTGTTTTCACAGCTCTCTGTCCCACTGCGAGTGTGTGTGTGTGTGTGTGTGTGTGTACAGTCCAGATGCCAAAGTTAAGAGCCAAAAGCCCAAAACGCGGTGATCACCTGTCACCGTTAACCTGACACAAAACGTCGTGACAAATCGCTGCCATCCACTGGGGAGCCGCACGGGTAACGTGTGCATGGCTGCCCCCCAGATGGAAGACCTCCCGCAGCTCACTGAGCAGTCAGCACACACACCAGACAGCCCCCGCCCCCCCACAGTGTGCCTGTGCATCAGCTGCTAAAAGCAGCGTCACCTTGGGCTGGAGACCCCACGTGCTGCTCGTGAAGCCACCTCACCTGGGACTCGAACCCTCCTGTCAGCTTCTCGTGAGCCCGGCTGTGTCAGGAGTGATTTTTTTCTGTAATTCAGTTCATTTGCATATTTCTGCTGACAGAAGATGTGAAGCCTGATGTTCAAGCTGATTTACCGGCCATGTTGTGACACTGACATCATCATGAGAGCAAATTCCCGCGGAGCTGTGAGGTCACAGTTTCCACACGCGGTGGTGGCGTCTCAACCAGGACTCGGTCACAAGGAGGAGGAGCGGTCAGAATGTTCTGGATCCACAGCGCTGTGTTACCTGGGCAAAACAGACCAGCGATTCCAGTGTCTCCATCCTGGAGGTGCACGTTGGGCAGCCAGGAAACGGCCAGAAGGATTGGCGAAGGGTGAAGGACCACAAATGAGATATTTGTCCCTCTTGCTTTAGCTCGGATCTCCTCTCTTATTTTGCTGTTTTGTGCCTCAGAGGGACCACTTGGTGTGACGTGTTTCAGATGTTCTGAATATCAGCAAAACGTCAGGAAAATGAGGCACAAAGCTGTCCCCAGGCGCCCACTTCTCCTTCTAACTGTCACCCAATCTGGGCCATGTTCGGGTTTCACTGAACACCTCGGGCACCTGCAGGTGGAGATCCAGCCCCACCATCTGCCTCCAAATGAGTGTTTCCTGCAGGTCCTCCCACCTTCACGTCCCTCACATTCACAGCAGACTCATCTCAGGTCCCTCTGCGGAGACATAACGGACCACAGCTTATTTGGTTTTTCGGTGGTTTTTCCTTCTTCATGCATGGACAAACACACACACACACACACACACACACACACACACACACCTGCAGTGATTTACTGTAATGACATTTTTATAGAATTTAATGGTTACAGAACATTGGTGCTGAGTCAGCATTTGTCAGCACTTTTCATGGATTTTTTTTTTTTTAACTTGTTAGAATTAAGATTTTTTGAGGCTTTTAAATTTATACTCCCCATTTTTTGATTTATTGATTAGAAACAGTAGTTTCAACACGTGACTGAATATTGTTTCCTGAATTATGGAAAAGGATGGAAAAGTGAGGCAGGAGTCCAGTGATGGCATTTTAATCTAAACAGAAATCCACTCATTTCCAGCTGTGCTGGTTCTTCTCTAGTTTCTTCCAAGAAAAAATTTGTAAGAAGCAATAAAAATACACAGCAGACAGTTTAGAAAAAAGAGAAAAAAAATCAAATGTTTTTAGGACAGCAGCAATGTGTGGGGGGGATACAAATAGAGCAGAAAACAGAATGAAAGGATGAGGCTCAGAGGGTCTTTCCACAGTGACCCTCCTTCCCTCTGATGCCCTTGCAGCACAGTCAAGGTGGCAGGGGGGTCATCCAGAGGACAGACCCTCCCCAGGCCCCCCCAGGCTTCGACTTTAAATATGAAAACTCCCACTTCTCCCCCGTTGTGGTTCACAAGCCAACCAACCAGTGACACCCCCCCTCCATGTTTTTAAACCCCTCACATGTGGACTAAGAGGGCGCTGGGTGGGCCGTTGTAGACATGCTGCAGGGGGAGAAGAGGGTCCGGTCGTGTGATCCACTCCGGCCCCAGCAAAAGCGATACGGCGAAGCTGGATGAAGGAAAATGAGTTCAGCTCCCTCCGTCCTGCAGCTCCGCTGCGCTGAGAAGCAGCCACTTCTCCTGATGTCTGCTGAGGGCTCAGGGTTCCACTCTGATGTTTCCTGCCTGAAACATCACTCCACGCTGGGGGGGATCTGAGCTCCCAGGCCTGCAGATTAAATTCTGATGCGCTAAAAATGGGCTTTCGGGGCCTTTTTTTTCAGAGCTTAAAAAGTTGCACCGTTTCACCGCCGTCTCCTTTGTTTAAAATCTCAGGTCAAATGCAGGGAAACTGGCTTTCAAATCCATCTTTTCAGCATCTTTCTCCTGGATTCATCCCGGAAGTCGAGTGGTGTCACACGGAGCCGCCGAGGCTACAGCTGATGTATCGAGTCGCAAATGGGGTCCAGACCCAACCAGCGATGCGGCAAAAGTGAAACCAATCTTGTATAATTCAGCCACATGTAGAACATCATACGTTTATCTTGTACAGAATCCAGATATGTCACCGAGCTGTAAAACCCATTTCACGCAACGTACATTGAGAAGCCACAGAGGGCAGTGAAAAGTGAGGAAAAACAGCATTTTCTGAAGGCACGTTGTCAACGTTTTGAGGATGAGGGTAAAACTGTCGTTCCCTTAGACCGGGGGCCTCAAAGCCAGTCCGTGTGGGGCTGCTGGCTTTTACACCGACCAGTTTGGTTGCCTTTATTGATAAAGCGGTAAAACGACTTATTAGGCCGAGTAAAACTTACCTGAGAGCATCAAATGATGGAATGTCGGCAGTTATTGGTGCTAAAGGTGGTGCAACCAGTTAATAGGTTTGACTTTTTCGTGTTGACATAGATTTGAAGCAATAATTTAAAAACCGTGTCGCGTGTTTATTCAGGTCCCCTTGATGTAATATTACATTTTGTGTAAAGATCTGAAACCATTCAGTGTGGCAAATATATAATAGGGGAAATTGGGGGGGGGGGGGGTCGCTTCTTCAGAACCCCGCATATTTGCATTTCTAGGTTTACAAGCACACTGGCCCCCCGTGGACTCACTCTGACCCCCCCCCCCACTAGACTGTCACATAGTGAGAGAACCAGCTGGTATCAAGCGGGGTTTTTTTTTACTCTCACAGTATGACGGCGGTTCCTTTTCCCCACGTTCTGAATATCCAGCTAAAAACATTTATATTCCATCACAGACGTGAATTGGTGCAGAATGAGTGATTTTTTTTATATGCTGGCAAAATAAACATGACTATTAATGTTTTATGTTCTTCTCTCCTCTGGTTATTCCCACATTGGCACCTTCACGTACAACCCTGAAAATGTGGAAGTGATTCTGGGATTTTCTGTCCTCCCAGCACCAGCTGTGACACTAATAAACTCCCCGCAACAGAGCAGGACCTCCAGCAGAGCCGAAGGAAGGAATCAGGACGACTCGGTGGGGGGGAGCAGCAGCAGCACGAGCAGAACCACCTCTCTGTCACAGGGAAGCGGGCGCTTCCTACAGAAGGACGTCACACCTCTTGGTGTCCTCGCAAAGGGGGGCACGGAGACCGTGGTGCGCAACGGACCTGGTCCGTTTTGCCCAGGTAACGCAGAGCTGTGGATCCGGAACGTTCTGACCGCTTCTCCCCCTTGTGACTGAGTCCTGGTTGAGACGCCACGACCGTGTGTGGACACTGTGACCTCACAGCTCCACGGGAATTTGCTCTCATGATGATGTCAGTGTCACAACCTGGCTGGTAAATCGGGGGGGGGGGGTGGTCCGCTAGGACTGCTCCTGTGTGCTCTGGGGGGGGCATTATAATGCAGAAGACTGTATGTAGGGAAATGCAACTCACATTAATCCCCCCCAAATATAACAGGAAATTAAGTCCCAAACACAGTTTAACTGGGACCAGATTATTAACTATTAGGCTGGTTAGTTGGTTTGTTGTACAAGTTGCGGTTTTTAACTAAACTGTACTGCAAAACGTTTTTGATTTATCTGTGTAACGTGAAGGACTTGGAGCTGCTCTGTGAGGGTAGCGGGGGGTCCTTCGTATCACGGCAACAGCACATTATTTGGTTAATTATTAGTCAATTAGTTAATTATTATTATTTGTTATATATATATTATTATAGAGTGTCACACGTTACTTTGTTTTTGCGAAGTTTGATTGTTGGACTTGAGGCAGATTCATCCGAACTGAACAAGAGCGGAAATGGGGGGGGGGGTCAAAGCTAGGATGAAGGAGCAGCTGAAGGTGACTTTCGTGTGACGGAAAACCAGGACCCCCTACGGAGACAGCTGGGCTGGAGGCCATCGCTGTTCCGTGCCGCTTCGCGTTGCCGCCTCGTTCTAAAATCACTGCGTCGGCCTGGAAGGTCTGCGCTTGTTTACCCCGAGCAGCAGCTCCGGTATTTTTACGCGTTTGTTCCACCAAACCGGGGCTAAAAGGAAGGAGTGAGAAAGTGGGGTTTGTTGGAGTTCCCTGGTTCGCCGTGCTGTTGGGAGGGGGGCCCCAGAGTGCGGTATTTCCAGCTGTGCGGCACAGAAGTGTCCCACGTTGCACCGATGCCATCAAGACCAGGTGTGCTTGAGCTGGGGGGGCCGACTCGTTCCGATGTTGTCGCCTCGGGCCAAAGCGCCGGCATTTATTTTTTAACAGCTTCCGGATCCACTTCCCTCAGGAGAGCGGTGTCTCTGCCAGCGGGACGCTAACCGTAAACGACGGCGTTCGGAGAGGAGGTCTATTTCTGTCACACCTGTCTGTCAGTCAGCTCAGAGGCTCTACACATCACCCCCCGGATACTCGCGAACACGCAGACCGGCCCCCGCTGAACACGTGTTCAAACATTTGTGCGCAGGCCGGATATTCTGCCGTTTACCCGCGGCAGACGGAGGACACGGGTCCTGACAGACCCGGCACAGCAGCGTGTACCGTGTTTTACACCAACAGCACACACCAAGGAGAGAATCGATACAGCGGGGGCTTCTTTCCGGCAAACTTCGGCTTCGGGTGTCTCCACGGTGATCGGTTGTCTCAGAGTCCCCCCCGCGCCCAAGCCTGGGGTGGTCGCCACCATTATCTTCTCACACAACCGACAGAATGGCTTTTATCTCGTCCTAATCCTGGCGAGTGTGACAAACCGCTGTGGCGGCCCCCCGTAGCGCAACGGTGACAAGATGCGTTCACAGCTGGTCAGGGCGACAGAGCCGAAACCGAGAGGCTTCTGTCGACATGAACGACAACTGCAGCGCAGCAGTGAGCGGAACCAACCGGGGTGACGGACCCAGACTTAAGTTAAACCCAGAGGAGGAAATAACTTAACGAAATCAAAGCAGAATCTGGTCGTATTTTTTAAAAAAACGACTTTAAAAATATATTATGGAAGAACGTAATGGTCAGTACGGCTAAAACCATAAGTGACGCGTTTTAAGGGTCAGGGATCAGGATTAGGATTAGTTCAGGATCACCGTACTTGAGGAAGCTCTGGCTGGTTAGGGTAGGACTAGGATTAAGTTACTCTTCCTCACACATTCCTTACACTGTACTTTTACTATTCTTTCTTTCTTGTGCAAATGAACTAAAGTAAACTGTGGGCAGACAGCGAGTGTGTGGACTCACACCCCCCGTGTGCCGTAACCAAGCACCCACCCACTGTGTCTCCTCAGGCCTGGATGGAGCCTCCAGCCCAGTTCCGGGAAGTCAGACGCAGGTTTGTACGGACGGCAGTCGGGTCTCATTGGCAGAAGTCATTTTCTGGATATGGATAGATGGTGAGACGTGTATTATATCAGAAAATTCATCAAAATGTCTGTATAATTACAACTAACTGACTCCATTTAGCAATATGGACGACTGATGGAAGAACTATATTAAAGTGCGTCGACTCCAGTTAGGTTCTGTAAGGTGGGAGCGTCGGAAAGGTCAGCGGTGGAGCGGCGTGTGGGGAGGGTGGCGTTCAGCTCGCTTAACTCCTCGCACCGTCAGATTCGTTCGCTAACATCTCGGCGCAGAAACACGTTCCTGTTAGTGACGCGTGAAGCCGAGGAGAGCGACCGGCGCGGGAACGTCACGCGGCCCGAAAATGTTTGTCGGACAATATGTGCAATTAAACGGCGCGGGGAAGCGAGGACGTTTCTCCCCCATCGACTGGCCAACGCTCCGAACGTACAGGCGCTAATGTGTTGCTGAAAGCGTGTCCGCGGAGCGCGAGCGATACGAGAGCCGCGTTTCTGTGCGTCTGCAGGTGACAAAACAAAAGAGGTGATAACGGAAAAAAAAAAAGAAGAAATACGAAACGTGCCTTTTTAAAAAACAAAACTCTCGCGTTCTGGAAGGTTCTCACTTGCTTCTGATCCTGCATCAGTAGCAGCTCGGCTCAGCCACTCCATCCCTTGCACAACACCGTCTTTGTTGGCATGGGAGGAAACCAGAGCAGCGGCAGCAGGCCTGGATCTGCGAGGCCTGAGGTGCAAATGGGGAAACAGTTCTGAATTGCACACTGGATCTGGAAGCTCAGCTCTTTGTGGGACCATCAGTTTACAGCGAGCGATGCTGTAAGAACAGAGTAAAAACACAAACGTTTCAGAGGGGGTGTCTGTTTTTTGGCTCAGGGATGAGTGTAAAAAAGAAAGAGATGCGCTAAAAATCAGCAGCTCAACATTTCTTGTTTATTCACATCATAAAAAGTTCCCTCCTACCACATATTAATGCTGTTTTAAAATCCACCACGACACACTAACTGCGTTTACTGTAGGTTCACAGAAAAACAGTTTTCCCAGTAAAAATGGTCATTTTTTTATGCCGATATAATTGGCCACGGGGGTCAGTATATTTTAATATTAAACCACAGGGAAACCGTTAGAAAGTCTGTCTAATATTTCACTGAAATCTTACAAAGACCTTTTACTCTTCATTTTAACATTTTACTGCTGTACCTTATTTTAATATTTTCTCTTTATACAAGTGATTCAAACGATTAATTGGTTTATTTGTCTGCCACCAAAACCCCACATTCGGCGGAGAAAAGAGATGATAACGATGTTAAAACTTTTAACTTTTTATCCACCGGCGGGGGTTCAGATCTGAAACTGTTTCACCAGCGCCCCCCGCTGGTGAAACAGTGTAACTGCGCGCGCAGCATCTCCCGGGGGGGTTCAGGACCTGAGCCAGAACAGACCAGGAAGAAATACCTCCCTGCTCAGCTCAGTTCCCACTGGGGGGGTCAGTTTTGTCAACACCGCAGGTCACAATAAGCTGGTTGTCATATTTTCTAGTGTGACCCTGTGCTGGGAGGTGGGGCTGCTGACACGCCCCAACCCCCCCCTTTCTCCTCCTCCACCCCCCCATGAGCACCGACTGTGTGAAGTGCAGCAGAAACTTGTGAGCGCCTGGAACATTCCAGCAAGAACTAGTAGGACAGGACCGGGCAGGTACAGCAGGGTACTGCAGTAAGACGCAGGTGCGCCTCCGGGACTCGGGCTGCACACCCCAAACATCTTCAAACATTTTACCCCACAGTCAGCTGCAGCTGCAGGGGGTTAACAAAACACACAGGAAAAAACTCTCCCTTGAAAGGCTTTTCTCACATTTACTAATACCTATATTCATATATACATTTTTGTTTGTGTTATAGACAGAGAACCTGAGATATTTCAGAAAAACAATCCGGAACGCGCCGCTATTTGACAAAAGAGACAGGCGGCAACAAGGGGGCGACACCCCCCCCCCAGAGTGACGGCAAGAACCAGGCCGAACGGTCCCTCAGCTTCCCACACCACAAAGATCCACCTTCGATACACAGCCGTTACCATGGGAACCAGAATATCAGAACCGCCCTCTGCAGCAACACGCGACGCCCCGGCCTCTCGAACCCTCTTCCCCGCGCCCACGGGAAAACGACAAACACAGCGCCGCACCGCTGCCCCTTACCCGCGCGACGAGCGAAAAGCACCCCACCGGCCCCCGTCCAAGCCGTCCCACCACAGCTTCTGGAGAAACTCTTCAAATCGAATTAAAGCACTGTTAGCGGTAGAGAAACAAATCCGGAAACATCTGCTCTGGATCTCAGGAGGACACCGTCTATTTCAGACATGTCTTTATTTTGCAGGGAAACGGAATCGTCGAGGACATGCGGGTCCCCTGTGCCTCCCACACGCCGCCGGTAAGCGTCACTAAGTGTCACGCGGGGGGGGGGGGGGTAGCGACACGTTAGCAGCAAATACTCTTTACATGTACGGAGGGTCAGCGGCCTTAAGTCTTTTCCTCCTCCACTTGGCAGACATGTTTATTTTCCTCAGGTGCTGCCGAGTTTACATTCGCGCTGCCTGAGTACAGTACACACTTCGGAAAGCTGTGTGTGTGTGTGTGTGTGTGTGTGTGTGAGAGAACCACAGGTCCACAAAAGGTTATTAATGCTGTTCAGTCCCCCCCCCCTCCCCCACGTGCTTCTGCCCACAGTCCAGTTGCAGAAAGCATCAATGGACGACACCTGGCGGGCCGTCTGGTGGGGGTCAGGTGTGCACCTTGAAGGCGAGCAGCTGCTCGGAGTGTGTGTTGTTGAGGGAGCGCAGGTCCGGGAGCTTGAGGAGCAGCTTGGTGAAGACGGCCGCCTCGTTCGGGTGGCTCTTGGTGATGAGGCTCCTGAGGGCACGGATCAGCGTCTCCTGCAGGGCCTCCACCGAGTTCACATTCTCGATGCCTGAGCGATCTGGGGGGGGCAAGAGACGACAGGTCACGCCGGAGCTTCTCGTCATCACCCTTGACCCCTGTCAGTGCTACAGTCAGACTTCACGCAGCCACCCACCAGCCGAAACGAGGACCACGGCCGTGAAGAGGCTCATCTCCTCCTCGCTGAGCTGCAGGGCCGCGAGCTTCTCACTGAACTCCAGCATGGAGCTGAGCAGGTCCCCGGCGCCCATGGAGCGCAGAGTCTCCACGCTGTACTTGCATCCGCTCAGGAATGTCACCGTCCGCTCTTTGCAGTCGAACAGTGAGGCAAAGCGCACCATGAGCACCTGTTGTAGAAGAACCCCCTCGGTCAGCGAGCGGAGCGGAGACCCGCTGCCGTCACCCCCCCGCTGGACGTTTCTCACAGGAAGCCATCACCAGCAGGTCTGACCAACATTCTCTCCTACTTTTGTTTTCATTTTCACGTTTAATGCACGATTTCACGATTATCTACATAAACACATACTGTTACAACGTCTCTCATCGGCAAAGGAGAAAAGAACCACGGGGGGGCACTTTCCTACCTCGAAGGTCCCGGCTTTCAGCAGGCACACCTGGTCCTGCTGGGACAGCTCCTGGAAGCCGGGGATGCGTCGGGCGAACTCCACCACCTCACGCACAGCTGGCGTGAAGCTCGTGGAGAACTCCTCCCAGATCTCCTGGCTCGACTTGCAGGGGTCCACTAACGGGGACGTGCTCATGGGACACACCTTCGGGGGGGGGGGACAGCCACAGAGACAGTGTCCACTCAGCAGAGATGCGTGTGCTCAGGAGTTACCTTCTTCTTACCCTTCAACTACCCTGACCGGCTCATCCAGGACCCCCCTACTCACCAGATGCATCCTGTTTCCCGCACGCCACCCCGAGCTGCCGAGGCCGTCGTGGCTTCTGATTGGCTGGCCGTACGGGTACGCCGGGCGCTGACTCAGCAAGCTGTCCCTGTAGGCCTCGTCTGTGCCGCTGCCCAGCCAGTACTCGGCCATCTTGGCACAGTTGTTCCGGAGGTTCCAGGTCTCCTGCTGCCCCTTCACGTCGGTGTTGCTCACGAGTTTGCAGACCCCCGGCGAATGCAGTGCATCATAAGAAGTGCCGGGCTGCTCCTGGTTGTACATGAAGTTCTCCCTGTGGGCCCTGGTCACCGTCCCGATGACTTCGTCTTCGCTGCTGTCTGAGGAGGACGAGGAGGTGGTAGATGTGCCCTCCTCTGGCTCAATGACACGAGGGGTCTCCTGGGGGCAGCGCCTCATATCGGTGGGCGCTTGCTCAGCCGGGCAAGGTGGGCTGTGGTTGCCGTGGAGCTGAGCGGGCAGCGAGCTGCTGGTCATCATGTTGTTCATGGCGCTCTGCATTTCTAGAAGCATCCGCTGCTTCTCTCTCTTCGGGATGCGACCGAACCGAACCGCTATTGGAGGGGGAAGTGGGGGAGAAAAGAAATTAATTAAAATGACTGAATCGATCTAATAACCTTACCGGCAGCACTTTACGCTAAAATTAAATTAACAACGCGGTCGTTTCCATTCTTCACTGGTAGCCGGCGGTGCGGGCGGCTAAATCTCATTTTGAATTTTGAGTTTCACCTAAAATGCATCAGTTCTACTTCCACCAACCAACAGAGTCTTTAAACACACGGTAGGACAACAAGCTGGGGGGGGGGGAGAGAAGCGCTAAAAGTTAGACTGGCGGCCGTGACTCACCATCCCTGGACATCCCCACCAACAAGCACTTCTTGAACCTGCACTGCTGGCAGCGGTTCCTGTTTATCCGCATGATGGGGCAGTTCTGGCTGTGCAGACACTTCTTGTACTGAATGTTTTGCTGGATGCTTCTTCTGAAAAAACCCTGCAAACCGCAAAGGCAGCAACATTTTACTACGGTGCCTTTACCACGATTTGCATCTGTGCCCCACTTCTCATAGCCAGGAACCCAACTGAGTTTGTCTGCAAAAGTAAACTGAATGAAACGAACACCTATTGTGTTTTAAGCTTCTGGAACACGTGTCCTATTGGCTGCGGCACCCAAACCATTTTACACTTTAGAGACCCACTGTCACCGAATCTAAACTGCAAAAATACCAACAAGCTCTAATACATTTTATAAGTACAGTTGCCAGGATACAATCTCTCTGTGTCAGTGGCAGAAAGGTCATATTTACACGGGTAGATGATTATTAGTTTTTGTTTTTCAGTCCTTTTATTGTTTTTCTCCTGCTGGTGAACACATGTCGAACCGCGGTAAAAGCGCGGTCCAGCTGTGCTTTGTGAATCACTCACCTTGCAGCCCTCGCAGGCGTGAACTCCGTAGTGGAAACCCGACGCCACGTCGCCACACACCTTACACAACAGCACCAGGCCGCTGACCTCTGCCACACACCCACACACACACACACACACAATAGGAAGCGGTCGACATGAGTGCACCCTGTAAACACACTCCGGTAAACAGGAACACCAAGTGCTCAAAAACACATCACAACTGAAGGAAAAACACGATAATAAAACAGCAGAGCTGCTATAAACCCAGACTCTCTCCTGCCATAAACACAGACTGGCCGCTCAGAGATCCGCATCCTCACGTGAACTCACTTGTTACGCCACACCTGGCGCCAGGGCCACAGCGGGCACCGCGGTCCGCACCCAGTGCATGCTGGGCCGCGGTTGGGAGGGGGGGGGCTGACGAGGACTGCTGGCTGCTGTCGGAACTGTCGCTTTGGCACGACTCGGGGCTCGACGTGGACCTGGACGAGTGGATGTAGGTGATTACGCCCCCTGGGGGAAAACAGGCAACAGGCAGTGGGTCATAAAGCGGTCATGTCCACTTCTGGGGTGAACGTGGTCCAGGGTCTCTCTCTCTCACACACACACACACACACACACACACACACACACAAAATTTTACTTACTGCTCCCTCTGCAATAACTTACTGCTGTTAAAAACCAAACAAATTAACAAAAAAAACACTGCAGGGTTATATTTTATACTGATTTTTATCTGAGGCAAAGTTGATCATTTGAAGAGTTTGTTCTAAAAACCAGAAGTACACGGACCTGTTGTCTGAAGGGCTCTACAGGGAGTCATCATTTCTCAAATATTGTTATCAAAGCGAAAACCAGTCAGAGGCAAATTTCATTTAATGGAAATCCTAAACCAAGAAGCAAAAAAAACCCCGATCGACCCCAGAAAACAGTATTATTTACAGTGACAGTCAGCGCACTATTACGTAACACACATAGTAAGGGGGGGCTTTCCCGACACGTCACTGATCACAATCAGAAGAAAATTATAGCGCAAAATACACTCATCGTGCCCTTGAGTGTGAAATAAAAATGCACCCTGACCGGTCTGTAAGGAGAAGCTGTATTTTAAACCGCTGCTAACTGACGTCATTAAAAGCGCGCCGTGTACGTTTACAGGCGCTTCTTTATCCCAAAGCAATGATGTCCCGACCCCCCCGGTTAAACAGTGCACCGGGGCGCGTGCGCCGGCGCGCAGACAGGTGCGGCCAAAAAAGCGAACAACGAGTTACTGATTCGGACGGTAAAATAAGAGCTGAAGGTCTCCGCTGCGCGCATCTAAGTGACCTGCGTAAGGAGCGCGCCCTCCGCGCGCACCACCCCGCCCTCCGCGCGCACCACCCCGCCCGCCGAACCTCAAGGAAAAGTAGGTCACGACGCCCGACTCGCGCCAGCACTCACGTGGCCCCGCGACCGGCCCCGCCCCCAAACGCGCGGTCGGAATTATGCAACTTGGACGTCACGCCCGCCGTGGACCAATGTGAGAGCCGAGCAGCTGGGCGCGTGTACACAGTGGCACATGGCTAGGCGCCGCGGTACATGTGAGTGCAGGAGCTCGCGCAGGACGCCGCCCGCGCGCCCACGCTCACCTACATTCGGATACGGCTGGAAATAAAGGCTCAAATGGGCGAAAAAACCCGCACGAAGCGTTGCGTTTGGGGACAAAGGGACACTCTGCAGCAGGAGCCGAGTGACAGTGACACGCGGACGTCATAATTCATGTCCCAGTGAGGCGGCCAGCAGAATCACACAGTCCAGCACGTATCGAATGACACATAAACAAGTGTCGCTCGTTATGTCACTCACCAGCTTTCGTCGACTCCATGTCTGCCCACTTCGGAAGCGGAGCCCCCAGAGGGAAGTCGGGGTGCGGGGTGACTGTGACGTCCCGTGCAGTCCAGGAGCTGCTGGCGGGCTGCTCGGCGCTGGGGACACAGGCGACAGTTGCTCCGCGAGCCGCCACCACCCGCTCACATTCCCACCGGCCCTCCTACCCTCCCCTGCGCGACGTGACCATGTGACCCAGTTGCCAGCCCCGCCCCCTGGCCCTGAGCTCGCGCCGCTGTAACCCAGTGACACACTTTCGGCGTTCAAAGGCGAAGCGCGCGCCCGTGGCGCGTCTTTCGCAAACACTTTTTATCGACGTACGTGCGCGTGGCCGATTATACATACGTCCATATTTCAAACAACGCCGAGTGTGCGCGTGTCCGCGGTTGGTTACTGCCCTTTGACCCCGCCCCCCGCGGGTAAACACGGTCACGCACTGACTGCTTTTACCTCTGTTTGCCAAATACACAACTTAATTTTCACAACCTCATGGAAACAAGAGCTGCGCATGAGAAACTGGGCGAGCCCAGCAGAAACAGGAAACCGGAACTGATGGACCCCCTGAAGTGGGTAATTAAGAAAAAGATTAAATGTATAATGAGAAAATTTAATTGTGTTCTTGTAATAGTGGAATTATTTCATGCTCGGTTCTCTTCTAATGTAATGTACCTATTTGAAACAAATAATTTGGAGGATTACAGACCAAAATGGAAGTGTCATAACCTGAAGAACTAAATCTTACTCGAATGGTGCAAAAGATCCTCACCACTCCACGTTTCAGGAATTAGCTTAAAATATATTTTTTTTAAAAAATCACTTGGTCTTGGCAAGGAATAGATGTTTATATGAACAAATCTATAGTTCCAACATACTGCACGTTCTGCAGGTAGAAAACGTCGACAACTCAACAAGCGGCCGATGAAAATGTAAAGTTATATGGGTGATGTAAACATGAACGGCAACAGTTGTAAGTAACAGAAAGCTGACAAAATTGTCTGGGACTTTCTTTTTCCTCTGTTCTTTTTGTTTTTCCAACGTGAACAGTTTAGAGGAGCTAAATTTATTCCTCATTGTGTTCTGGCAGGAAAATAAATCATCACACTGCTAATATGCAACACAGACAGCTGTTTCCAGCTTTATGCATCTCGGCAGTTCTTCTAAAGTCCTCTGAAGTTTCTTTTGATCAAGACATGCTTCACATGAACAGATGCAGAGAAGAGCAGATTACTTACAGAGCAGGACTCCTCCAGCCCACACCGGTCAACTTCTGGACAAGTAACAGGCCTGGGGTTCACATGTTTTTTTCCAACCTGCACTGTCAACGTTTAAATTATGCATTCAATACTGACAAGATTTTGTGTCATTAGTTTAGTGACTTGCAGTACTTGAACATCAGAATATATTTAGGTCCTTTCAAAGGGAATTTGTTAATTAAACTGCTTGATGTATAAATATATGTGTGTGTAAGAGAGAGAGAGAGATCCCCTCCAGGGAGCGTCTTGGCTTATGCTTTGGGTCCTGGCCCACCACGGTGTTGCACTGAACTAAGTTATTCATGACAGACAAATGTTTTGCTTCATCTGTTGACACCGTTTTGGACAAAACAAACATTGAAGGAAAGAAATGATACAAAAGATTATTTAACCCATTTATTTCCACCCATAAAGCAGACTTACAGGTCAAAGGTGAGGTAGAGGTCAGTAACAAACTCGTATGAAGCAAGGTGTACGGGGGAGGTTGCTTCGGGTCGGGTCACTGTGGCTCTGCAGGGCCTCCGAATCGGCCCCCAGCTGCAGAAAAGCGCGAGATCCTCACCAATACAGCCGGCACCTGTCTGACATCAGTCCTAACAGCCCGACAACGTGAGGGAAAAACACACACGTCTCAATACAATGAGAGGAAAAACAAATACAATCAATAAAACATCTTACATGCACAACACTTCACCAGGCGTGAAGGAGGCCAGCGGACACCGGGAGTGGCTGGGAGTGATTCCTCCACCCCGGACTCCTCCCTCACAGATCCAAGCTGCTACAGACTCTTCCCTTGTGGTACCTGTAGCTGAGAAGCACTAGGGGTTGGTGACCACTGAGCAGAGCAATGTCCTTAAGGGAAAATCAGGGAGTGTTCACACTTTTAAAACCAATTTAGAACCAAGTTCCAAAAGGGGAGGGGGGGATTACAACACCAATTTTACCATAGTAACAATGATTTACATCACAGGACCTCTTCACTAATATGCCTTCAACCTTGAAAAGAAACCAAATTAATTTTGAGGAAAATAACGCAAGAAATGGACATTCTTACCACTTCTAAAACAGTGCTTAAACAGCACTACAGAGGTTCACATTTTAATATGAACAGCTGAAGAAGCAGAATATGGAACTCAATATGAAGGGCTGTAGGTTTCAGTCACCAAATCTGTACTTTTCAAAGATTTCATTATCAAAAGGGAATAAGCTGAGCATAATCAATTATTCATCCAGAGAATTTATTAAAGGTTCACATCGAATTGCAAAAATCTACAAACTGAAAAAACCTGTTCTGATATGCTGTACAAGCAACTGTAACGTAAAAATTTATCTAATTTCACAGCACAAACTCAAATCCAATAGCAAAAAACAGGGTAACCGGTGAATCTCACGTATTGCTCTAGTCATAATGCTAGCTGGGCTAAAACAAGGTAAAGCGGTGAATGGAAGTGCACCCAGGCAACAAAAGGTTAGGAAAAATGTCTGCAGTAGAAACCTCAGCCCCCCCAGCCCCCCTCCCCACGACGTTCTGTGAGCAGCTCTTGTCTTGGCGCCGGACGTTGTGCGTGATCACGCGGTGCAGCTATGTGGCGTAGCGCTTGGTCCACTGTTTGGCTATCCTGTCGTGCTCCGCTCTGTTGGTCATGTACTGTGTGGCGATGCTCCCCACCAGTGGGTCAGCTGAGAAAGCAATGACAAACATGAGGCTACACTAACCACAGACAACTGGGGACAAAACATCAAATTAGTGAACAAAGAAGCTTCCGACATCATTCACTTGTCAGGCCTAGGGAATCCTTTGCTGAATAAAAACAAAAAGAAGAATCAGACATGCCTGAAATGTATTTTCACTTTCTAAATGCGGTTATGACGGAAGTCGAGTAATCTCTTACAACCACGCATCATACAGGTAAAAACGGGGGGAAAAACGTCACATGGGAAATGCTGAAAACTCTCTTTTACCAGGGTTGCAGTCTGTGAGCAGAGAGCAGATGGACAGCAGCACTTTGGAGATGGTCAGGGCAGGACTCCAGTTGTCCTTCAGGATGTCCAGGCAGATCACACCCTGGCTGTTGATGTTGCAGTGGTAGATTCTGGTGCGGAAAGTCACCTGGTGTGCACATAAGTGTCGCTACATGACATATTCCAGCTCCACGGCAGCAAAACAGAAAACATTTTATGGACACACCGATTCATTAATGGCTGCTACGTCAGTATTACACAGAGGGCTCACACTGCCCTCTAGTGGGCATGTGCAATACGGCCATGTTGCCAAATACAACTTCACGCTGCAGTACATTTCACCACAAAACTGAACTTCCAGCACAGACACAGTACAAACAGTACAATCATGTAACTCAAACACACAAAAGGCTTTTAATACAGTCACCAGAGAGCTCATCACCTTGGGTGGTTTAAAGGGGTAGTCTGGTGTGAACGCAATGTCAAGGAAGAAGACCCCGCCTTCATATACCGATCCAGGGGGTCCAAGAATAGTAGACCTCCATTCGTATATGTTGTCCCCTTTTGGCCCAGCACTGCAAAGCAACATAAAACGCCATGAAGGCAGTGAAAAATAGAAACATTTCATTTAATCATTTCAGTACTGCACTTGTGTATCATATTTAAACCGGCGGTTGAGTCAGAGATGACCGAAATGACACTAGATTTGAACAGAGACGTGAACAGGGGGTTGCATCACCAGCACCGTGCTGGAATTCACAGCAAGCCCTTCCGAATAACCACTTCCTACTAATATTGCTACTACAGCAAGTCAGTTCATAGCAGCAGAAAAAAGCTGGGCCTGAGTCAACAGCCATCTGAGGAGCTCAGCCAAACACCACTGTTGATAAATGTAGAAGCTGTTTGACCTCTAACTCGACCGCTGCAGGGTCAAATCTCTGGACAGACACAGCTCTGCTGCCTGTCAACTCCTTCACAATGAATGTGCAGATATGGGAGCGACTGTAGTCCTGAACAACAATTATGATAATTAAAACAAACCTCTTTACAGACTAAACACACCTGTATTGATAGTTGGTCAGGTTTACAAGGCACAAAATGATGCCAAATAAAAAACACGTACAAATAACAAACTGCCAGCAAAAACAGACGTATATTCCCAGAAGCAATTTGCACTAAAGCTATAGTGGCCTCATCTCGAATCCAAGCCTTTAACCCGAACACCAGCATGCGCAGAAACAAAGAGGCCTACGAAATGGATTCATCACACTTGTAAAGTGTTTCCACGGCTCATCTACCATGCAAAACGACACAGCACCGGTGAGCCGCCAGTTGCTCCTCGCCATCTAGCCTTTATTCTCCTGCAAGCAGATGTTGATTGTAAACCTGCCAGGAAGCCCATTAACCCCTCTGCATGGGAGACTGCTGAAGTCATTGCCAAACATTGAAGAAGATGAGGGGAAAACTGGGATTCGGTGCTACCTACACAGCTGGGGGATCGTGGGGCCTAAAAAAATATATCTGCACAGTTTGCTACCGAATACAGTTTCTGGACAGTTAAAGTGGTCAAAGTGAAAAACATGCCACAAACACATGTACAATATTGATCTAGTTACCTCACGTCTGATGACTCATTGTGCTGTCAGAAACAATGTATTTAGCAAAATACTTCTCACACATTTCCAGACGACAAAAAAAAAAAAAAAAATCTGAATTGATCTCACTTGCAGTGAACTGACACTCTGTTCCAAGCTAAAAGCTCAGCCTATAGCAAAAAGTTCACCCCCCCCCCCCAAAAAAAAAAAAAACACACACTCATGTAGAGACCTCTCAAAATATGCACCCAACTGGGTTCCTGTATTACAGAAAGCACTGGATGAAACACGCACCATTTACAGTCATATCAGAACATGCCGAGCAGCCGAGACACAACACTGGAAGTTTCACTAAGAGGAGAAAACGTCGATTCATTACTTAACCCCCGAGATGTAAAAATTATTGGGATTTAAAAAAAAAAAAAAAATTAGGGGGGAAAGTCTACAGAGTTGTTCATTTAAGACTTAAAAGAGGCCCCAGGAGGGTTGCCTCCAACTCATTGTTAAATTGTAGCTGCTTTGACAGAGTTTAATTCAGGTGCAGCAGCCAGTCAGATATGGTTTTAAAAATACAACACGCCTAAATGATACTGAACTGAAATGGTATTGAAAGAGACACCACACTGGCCCAAAAGATGAAAAACACAAGGCTTCATTTTACTTTCCGCCTGACATTTCATAACATACCATCAACCACCACCTACAGAGAGGTAACTACACTTAACAATGCCAAGTGCTCACATGTAAAAGGTGCATTTTAAATATTTAAAAGGTTTCTATTCACTGACATCCCACTGAAAAATGTAGCCCCTCCCTCTGCCCTGTACTCTCTAGCCACTGACAGAACTGGGAGTTAAATAACAGACCAGTGTGTGCAGCACACGGCTCTGCAGTCCTCGCTGGTGCTCAGAATCACCCCTTTCACTGACCACCATGCAGCCGCATTCCTGCTCCTGTTAAGGTCAAACACAAAACGCTCAGAAAAGACCCATCCTGGATGGAAGTACTGCCGGGTTCAACGGTACTAATGAATCGCGGTTGTTATTTAACAATAAATCTGTCCCAGCTAAGATGGGAGTACCTTGGTATGAGCAACAGCAGCCAGAAGCTTTATATCGTCAGCTGGGACCCACAGATGGTGTGCAGGTGTGGCTGTGTCGAAACAAGACTCCGGCCCAAAATATGGCTGGTTGCTAGACACGAACGACTGTTGCACCCTTGAGAAGGGAACTTAACCCAAAAAGCATTCTGTACAGTAAATTTTCCACACACACAGAACAATGACAGTTACACTGCAGGCCAAGTCAGTGTCACTGGATAGAAATATAAGCTAAGCGGCAAATAAACGGAGGGAAAAAATAAACAAATTGACAAATGGAGTTTTTCTAAAGGGCCATCTGAGGTTGCAGTTTGCACAGGAGGTGACACACAGCAGCAATGCTGCCTCTGGCCTGCGGCGTGTGCAGAACTCAGCTGGACAGTTAGTTGGCTTCACTGGCCTGGGCAGCCAGGGCAGCAGCGACTGCAGGACAGCTCCACAGCAGAGAGATCAGAGAGATCTCTTTCTTACAGAACAAAAGGGACAAAAATCCAGAGAGATGTCACGCTTGGCACTCAGTTAAAACATTTGCTTCGAAAGAAAGGTATTTTGATGGTACAGTTCATGCTTGATGTTGCAGATATGGTGGAAGTCCAGTAAATTCAAAGTGTATTTTAAGTGTAATTTGTTTATGATTCCAGCACTGTATAGTACTGCAGTATGTACTACAGCAACAGCTTTTATTGCTTGATGTGATGCGCAATAAACTTGCAATGTAGGTAATAAAATAAAGTCAGTGGTGTAATTGAAACATACATACATACTATTCAGTGAATTATATACAGAAAGCAACGTACAAGGTGCCGACACGACTGGATCAGAACGCCGCTACAGGGCGACGACGGAGACAGCTGCGATGGTTTTTTCCTGAGACACAGCATCAACACGGTTTAAAGCGTTATTTTATGCAACGATAAGAGTTTTCTCCAAAAGGTAAACCTATTATATTGTGTTTAAAAAGAGTTTTAAATATGTCTGATTTCTTTTCTCCCTTGAATTATCTGAAGTCCATAAAAGCCAAAATTTGTAAAACTGCGGTCTGTTAAAAATCAAGAATGGACTGTATTTAAATAAGTCTAACTGTAACACCATAACCACAAACAGCTATTAGCAATGCAAACAAGCACAGAAAACAGTTTTTCCACTATAATAAAAGGGTGACTTGGTTTTCTTTCTAGTGGGATTGTCTGCAGTAAAAGACTGGAATACCACAGTACTACTGTAACCTCAAACCAGCAAATGAGTCAAGTTACACACCCCAGGCAACCTCCTAAACAAGAGCAGACCTTTTCAAAAGCATCACGCCTGAGCTCAACTGCTTCTGCACAACAGACAGGGGAACCAAAGCAACTGCTAACAGCACAGCACCACCGAGGCCTATCACATCAACACAACAACCACACGCTGTACACATTAGTGTTACGCAGAGCATAGCGAAGTCCGCCCAGCCTCTGTATGCATACAGTGAAATAATCCAGTCAGACATTCCTGATCCACACAGAACCTGTCCTCTAAACCCACCCCCACAGTCCACTCTACTCAGGTTCACAGTGCACACTATGACCATTTTGTGAGAAAAACGCAAGTCTTTGGAAAGCTAATATAAAGGCTGTAAATTATTAATAACATAAGAATTAAGGTCTGTTAGGCAGAATTATATTTTGAGTGAAAAATTAAACTCTCAGTTTGAAATAGTAACAATTTTTAAAGTACCTAAACTAGATTTTAGTTACTACTAGTAAGTTCTTCAGAGACTTCAGCCAGGAAACTGCAGTGTAAGTCAACAGTCGTGCATCAAGTACAAAGATATTTATAAAATTAAATATTGGATTACTTATTTGAACATATCCGATGCTGAGAACAACCAAGAGTAGTCTATGACACAGCATGTTAACCTCTCAGCACACTTGCATTAATTTGTATTATGGACTGTTTATATGCAAGGACTTAACTGTTGGACTTTGAGAAAATCGGCAGCCTTGTTTACTATTTTCTCCAGAACTAGATAGGCCTGAAGACACAGGACTCAAAACATGAAACAGGAGACAGCTGTCATGAGGTCACAGTGCTTCTGCTCAACGGCATCTAAAATGCACTTACAAACAGTGAGTTAATGTTAGTCAAAAACACGAGTGTTTTGCACTGTTTTCTTCTGTTAGGGCAGCTACAGTGCACGTTCCAACCTATACCTGGTCCCCTGAAAACAACCTGCATGGGGACACTAGGAGCTGCTCACAGGTTTTTCATAACATAACCGTTTTCTGCCAGACAGCTGATCCTGACAAGATAAACTAGCGGGACTGTTAACAACAAAAGCGACATGCTGGTCAAATTTAAGCATGAATATCACATGACGTTTTCAAACACGGTCAACGTGATCCAATAATTTTTCAATTATTTGACCAACATCAAACCCAGGCTGCACCTTCATGGCTGACCGCACCTCCCAGGGAATATCCAGCATGAAAATGTTAGGTACTTTTCATCTAGTGTGAACAAACAAATCTACAGGAAAGACCTAGAATGGAGGATGACCTAACTGTATATTTACAGTGGAAAAAAAAGAAAAACCAATTCTCAGATTCCTTCTACACCTTCAAAGTATTTACAGCAGTACCAACAAAGTAGCGATCGCCACTGCTGTCGGGGGTTGGATGATTAAAAAACAGTTTAAAACGATGTAAGCTTTAAAAAATGAGGGGAAGCGTTACAAGGCAATGAGAATAGCAGTCGGCGGATATTTACCGAAATCCTGAAAGACCCATTTGCAACAGAAAAAAAACCTCAAAAAAAAAAAAAAAAAAAAACTGAGGGAAGGAGCGAACCTGCAGTTCGGGGGCGGGTCCAGCGTGATGTCGGCCAGCTCCTTCTGGATCCTACCGCAAAAAAAACAAAAAAACACAACAGAACGTTCAACTGTCTATTTTAATCGAGAGGCTCCTCGCGACCACAAGAAAAACACGATTAATCGGGCGCCGGCGCGTGGAACAACATGGCCGCTCGCGCCCACACTTGTTCCTTACAATCTTTTTTGCTTCAAAGTCAGGATTCACTCCCGACCAAACTGGAAACCGTGTCGTTGAAATTTTGACACGAGACAAAAATGCACGTTTATACAGAACCGGTTCGGGGGCGACTTTACAGTTTGGCCTCAGAGCTTCGGTGTAATAAAAGATTTAAGTTAATATGCAAATGAGGGTGTCAGTGGGAACTCGGGCTCGCGCGGAGAGTCCCCGGCGAGCGGCACGTGACCGCGCGGCGCGCTCCTGTCACCTCTTGGCGCTGGTTGACAGCAGCCTGGACGTCTTGCTCATCCCGCCTCTGGGGTCGCGCCGGCCGCCCGTGGAGACCTTCTGCTTCTGCGGTGGGGCGGAGGAAGATGAGGAGGAGGAGGAGGAGGACAGTGACGATGACGATGAGCTACTGCTGGCTCGGGAATCCTCATCCGACATGCCGGAAAGCACCTAGAGAGTCAACGACACGTACAAGTTTCCAACAGAAGGGTTAAACAGGAGCGACCCCCCCCCCAGTCAAACTGCCTGTCACGCCGTCGGCTGCCCGGCTGGGCAACAGCCGGATCTCCTTCATATTGGCCGATTTATGAAAGATGACAGACGGGAACTACCGGTTGTTTCCAGGTCTCCCTCCCTGTCAAAGCAGGCAACATGTCTCAAATCCCCCGGTTCGCAAGGCTGCGGTCCCGGTCCACACAGCACGGTAGCACAGAGGTGGAAATGGGGCCGGTAACCGGTGATCCTCGTTAACCAGCCCGTGGAGCAGCTAACAGTGACACGTACACCCAGTCGCGTCCCTTCTGGAAGACTCCACTGGTCCTTCCCTCGTGCCAAGCAGCGCTGGGTGAACTAACTAGCTAACTAACTAGCAGCCTGGTCGATTCCTCCTACTGGAGGAAAGTCCATTCTCTGACGGGACACGGGCGGCCTTGTTCACCGTTCCACGGCTCGCCGAACCGGGACCGCGCCAACGCGAGCTACCGTTGGACCGGGTTCGATCTGGGACCGTGTGAACGCGCTCGTCTTTGTTACCACGGCCACGCGGAACGTCCCGTCTCCACCGATATAACGCCGAGCCCCCTGCTAGCTACCCAGCTAACCGCCTTTCCCCCGGTCTCGGTCCCGCTCCGAACCCTGACCGGAATCCGGAACCCCTCTGAACCCCCTCCGGACCGACGCGCCTCGCCTTACCTCAGCTTTCGGATGAGCGCCTCTGCTTGCTTGTGTGTGTACGCGCGCGCGCGCGCCCTCCTCGCGCGGCCCCGAGCTTGTGCGCCTTGTCGCTGGCCGCGTGCGGGGCGGAAATGCAGCTATGGAGGCACGAGTGGAAGAAGCGGCGTCGGCGGAAATGGAAGATCCGCGTGTGGATCCCCCCCGCGTGGGTTCAGACAACAAATAAACGCACACACGCACGTCAAGCTTCTCCTAGAGAAACCCGTTTAAAACGGCCTTTAAACTCAAAAATGAAAATAATCGACTCCTAGTCTGGTGTTTAGAGGTGTTACTCTGAATTTGTGTGGTAAAACTCAGTTTTGTAGGCTTTTACTGGAACTTCGCAGCTCTGTCCAAACTACACTGACCAGTAAACACAGAGACTATTATAAATAATGTTTTTGTATATATTTCTACAAAGTTAGGAAACAGGCTGCATTACGACGCAGTGCTGTGATGCGCAGTTTGGGAGATAAATCTGGGTTTCAAATTAAGAGGTAAACAGTTGAAAAAGCACAAAATGTTGCATTATTGCAGATTTCTAACAGTAATGCCATTTGCTTTGCTGTGTTGGCGAAGTTAACTCCCAGGGGGGTTAATTTGAACAGACAGGGACCAAAGTGCCATAGCGCTTATGTAATACTGCCATTTTACCTGGTTCCCATCCCCTGGCTTTACTGCTCCAGTCACAAAAAATACAGTATTTATCATATGCAAAAGCAACACACATAAAATCGTTGCCAAAGCTTAAGTAAACGTTAAAACGTGATTAATAAACAAACACAGCAGAGACAAGGTCTCTGGAGAGGAGTGAAGTCACACAGTAGGTGAGTTGTGCTTTTCAACAAATAAACATGACAGTGAGAGACTGTTACCCCAGTGAGCGTCGATTTACCAGTGATGTTCCTGTCTGCGTTTACATTTCAAGTCTTTTGAAGATGAACATTACGCATTTTTACCATTAAAGTGGACAAGATGTGGGATCTAAGTGGCTTTCAACACGACTTGATCATTGCCAGTCGCTCTGGTTCTCGCTTCTCAGACACACTGCAGTCCCACAGACATGACATTACTTTACCTCACTTTACCATAGCGGCCTGTACTGTCCCACCTCTCGGGGCAGCAGAGCATCTGTAAGGTGAGCTGGAATGTGACGTTAACAGGATGAATCATCTGCAGAAACGGCAAAGCTGACGAAGAACCGTGCGGCGAAACATCCGGCGCCGCGTCACCAAATACCTGCTGCTCCGGAGTCTGAAGAGGATCCCACCGGATGGGTGTACCTAATAAAGTGGCCAGCGAGCGTGTGCATGTGGGGCTGAGTGCCACTTCAGTAGGTCAGATGAGGGTTGTTTTGTTCTGCTGCCGACAGTGTGACTGCACACAGCTGCAGGTCCCTCACAAAGGGAGCACCCGAGGTTCTCATCTCGAGCGCAAGTGAAGGTGAGATCTCTGTTCCGTCAGCTCCGCCTTCACTCCAGGACACTCAGCCACCAAATCTAACACGTGTAACCCGAATTGAGAAGGCTGGCCGCGCGTTGAGCTTTGGATCGTTTACGTGAATCGAGGGCTGAGCGCCACAACCTTTCAGCCTCCTATTATGTCTTTTAATGGGGTGAAAAAATTATTTGCGTAGCCCAGGCCAGATCTTAAATGGAGACCGTCGCTGTTTCACGTGTTGAAAGGCACTGAACGGGAACCTGGCGATGGCTGGATGAATAATTGAACCAAAGTGAATTAATGATGGATATCACTGTCTACATGTCACATGAAATATGCCTACAGTTAAAAGCAAAGGGCATGAAACTGCAATATGGAGCAAATCATTCTCTTCTCAACGTGTAGAAACATGAACTTGCTTTCTTACCTGAAGTCTTTCTGATTCATTTTTATGACATCTTGAGCATTAAAATGAAGCTCAGGCCCAAGAAACATCCATCAGCTGAGAGGGGGGGGGCAAGACACTCCATCACAGACAGGACAATGTATATTTTTACAATTTTAGGCTTCAAAGACCCATCACTTTCTTAACATTCCTGCTAATATATTTAAACAGACAAAGAATAAATTAAAAACAATAATAAATCCCAATGTATACATCCCCCGTGCTGCTGTGTAGGAGCACCGCAATCAAACTGCTAACCCGCTACATCACAAATGAATAAACTTCTGCGATATTAAAATACATATTTGGTTAATGGGGCCACAGACTGACAGCTCTGGGCACCTGAGGGTCCAACTTTTCCAAAACGTTAACCAACTGACTTGCTCAAGTGGCTCATTTACCAGAAAGTGACGACAGTAACACGCTCTGGATCCGAAGCGGATATTTCCCAAGACAAGTTCAGATCTTCACGGAGCTGCGTGACCAAAAGAAGGTTCAGTAATGCTGTTGGAAGGGAGGTGTATTTTTAACTTGACTGTTTAACCAAGCAATTCCTGTACAAAGGTGTGCTACCGATGTCCTGAGACGACAGATTCATTCTTCATTTCTCCCACCCAGCAGTAACAAACCTAACAGCAAGGAGAAATTACACTCACTGGCCACTTCATTAGGCGCAGCAGGTCGGTACGGACAGGTGGCGGGAGAGGGGGTGTCTTCTCCGCACGCATTAGAAACTATGAGCTGTAAACCCAACTTAGACTGAGAAACCTGTGTGTCCAGCACCTTGTTGCTGAATTCCTGCTGTTCTGGTGGCAAAAGAGCCCCCCTGCGCGCTCCCTGGTGAAGTGGCTGGTGGATAGAATGGATACACAACTGCAGGCAGCTTCACACTGTATATGTCACTTTGGAGAATTGCATAAGCTAATCAGATTATAGTGCGGTTAGAAAGACAGTCACTGACGCCGTTTTCGGGCCGTGCGCAGGACTGACAAAGGGCAGCAAAGCAGCGCATCTCAGCTGTGCGGTTTTAGCCACAGTGTTTTATTGAGTGCTTCAATAATGCAAGTGTACAACAAACTACTCTGGCAGATCAGAGGTGGCAGGTAGGTAGTAAATATACAAGTCCCGTCTTTTCACAAGCAGACCATATTTCGGCAGTCCGCCTCAACAGCCTGTTTTAAAAAATAATACATACGAAAAGAAGGTGGAGCGACGAACACTTTCTGTTGACGCCGCGTGTTTGCCAAAAACGATACGCAGACCTTCAGCGTCGATCCTGTTGCACATGCACATATCATGGATTTAGTACAAAACCTCTAAACACTAAAGTAGAAACAAGATATAATCTGCATTTGTTCAAGGAACCACTTAAAAATGAGGGGGCAAAAAAAACCAAAAAAAAAACACACATTTACAAGCCTGGGAGACAATAATTATAATATACTTTTTTTTTCTATGACAGTTCCAACATTCAGTCAATTGGAAAATAAAATCCCAATCTACTCTTTGTATAAAAAAGAAGCTTTCAAGTCAACAAGGAAAAAAAGGACAGTTCTTTTCACAAAAAAGTAAACAAAAGGATTGGGTAGAGGGACGCGTCTGTGGTTGCACTCAGTGAGTGTGCTTCAACAGGGTGAGGGCAGGGGGGTAGGAAGAGGAAGCGTGTTCTTTTTTTGTTTTTTTTTTTTAAATGTATTTTTTTCCTTTTGGGGGGGGGGGGGGGTTGCAGAGAGACCTATGTGGCGTAGCGCTTGGTCCACTGTTTGGCTATCCTGTCGTGCTCTGCTCTGTTGGTCAAGTATTGCGTGGCGATGCTCCCCACCAGGGGGTCGGCTGCAACGAAAGGAAGGACAAATTAACAGACGTCACCGAGGACAAGTGACAGAACCCTAAATGGTGTTGGGGGATGTCACGGATGTATTTCCAGCAAAGAACGCAGTGATTTGTTTTGTGGGTGGAAGGAGCAAAGCGACGTGCATTTCTGACAGAGCGGGAATGACCCTGCAGGGCGGGAATGTTCAGAGCCGGTGTCACCGCTCCACCCGGACCGTCCTCGGCACATCACTTCACGGGCAGCGAGGTGGAAGTCAAACTCGGGGTCAGAAGTAAAGCAAGACTCTCATAAAACTTGGACTGTGTCCCCAGGAGAACCATCCGGAGAATCCTGTTTATAAGTTACAGCCTGTTCACTTATGTATAAATTACTATAAAAATAAATCTGTGCACACTTGACACTGGTCAGCTGGAGAAATTTCAAGTCAATGAAATTAAGGTTTCAAACTGCAGCTATGATAAATTACATTTCCAGCTAGTCTGTGCTATCTTTTTATTATTAATAACCCAAATAGCCAGTGATTTACAGTATAACCTTGGAAGTGAATTAATATTCACTAAGAAAACAGTGAGATTTCAAAAGTGAAAAGTCAAAGATGAAATTAGGAAAAGGAGTTAAGGCTTCAAAAGACTTCACAGAATATAAACAAACCAATAGACCGCTGACATCGATGGATTACTGTAAAACGTTGCTTATTATTCTTTGCAGTTTTTGTTAAGGTTCGAAGACAGAAGAGCCGTTAAACTGAAGTGTCTCACTCACTGGCTGGATTAACCTGGACAGGAGCCTCCATCACCATCCACCTAATAAATGATCATCTCATAAATATGAATTGAATTAGAGGCAGTAATGATTTTCACCAGGCTTTTTTTTTTTAAACGTCTCGGCCACTTTACAGCAGGAGCAGTTTTATAAATGTGCTCTCGGTTGACTTATTGAATGTGAATATTTATGTCTAATGCAGGGTTGCAAGGACAGCAATATGGCAGGAGCTTCTCCTTCTGCACCATGGTGCGCTCTGGCGCACTGCATCAATATGACCGCCCCCCACGGCCACCCGGTGCAGGAGCTGTGACACGCGAGATAATGAACGTCTGAGAGGGTTAATTATCTGTCATTGTGTCCCTTTGCTCACAGACCCAGCGATGCCACAGGTCGCCGTGCAATCCGGGCCCCGGATGGGGGGGTGGGGGCAGTGGAGGACATTTAGCAGGAAATGAAAAAGTGTCTTTAGAGAATAGCTGATACAAGAAATGGCAAAATACTTTGAGCACGACGTAACATAAATCTAACACAAATAAAATAAGGACCCACAGGGCGTACAGACTGAATCATGCACTGGAAATTTCGTGGTCCATTTTATGGTAATTTCCACATATTTTTCATAGAAAATGAGGAAGTACAAACCAGAATCAGCAGCTTACATGTGAAGAGTCCTTTGTCCCATTTCTTTTACTGGCTTCAATATGAGTTAAAGAGTAAAATAGGATGTGAATGATTTGGCAGCGAACATAAAAAAAAACCCGAGTGGTGAGTGCAGGAATGTGGCAGAAAGAATAGAATCTAACATGGAAAAGTCGGTGTTCCTTTACCAGGGTTGCAGTCTGTGAGCAGAGAGCAGATGGACAGCAGCACTTTGGAGATGGTCAGGGCAGGACTCCAGTTGTCCTTCAGGATGTCCAGGCAGATCACACCCTGACTGTTGATGTTGCAGTGGTAGATTCTGGTGCGGAAAGTCACCTAGTGTGCGATGTGGAGAAAAAAAAAATTAAAACACTAAAGCGCTGCTGTCGACATCATTACTGTTAGATGATAGGGTACGTTTTGCCGTAATATTGCTTACTGAGATATGTACTGAATAAATTATATATACAGTCCAGCTTTGATTTTTCAGCCTATGGGGGGGGGGGGTGTCATTCACATGTTTCCGATTCTTTCCCAATACTGTGCTTAAAAATACATTTTATGATTTTTATATTTTCTGGAATATTTTTGTCTGTAAAATCCAAACTCTAAAGTCAAAGCTGGACTGCAAAATAATTAAAATCAAGCTTAAAACAGATACTAGAGTTAACACAATTACATCATCTTGACATCAGTTTAATGAGTGGAATTAATTGTTGCTAAGGGTAAAACAAATACTCTGTGTGCGCGCGCGCGTGTGTGTGTGTGTGTAAAACTACAGAGCGCATCAGAGCGCAGGCTGTGTGAACAGCTGTAATGAAACACTATCAGGTGCTCTGCAGAGTCCTAAGCTGCAGAAACTGAACATTAAAAGGTGATGCTCAGCGTTTGCTCAGCAGGGCAGAGATGAGACCGCGTGTGGCAGCGGTCCGCTGGGGATGAGCTGCTCCGCGGAGGTCAGCTGACTTATTTACACTAGGCAGGCGACACAGCAGCCAGAGCGTGTGCAGGTGTAGGACAAACGGCGGCGCCTGACGTGCGATACTGCCGCTCGGTGTTTTGCAGCCATATCGCCGGGAGCCTCCGCCATCTGCTGCACGTAAAAACACACACTCCGTGTCGTTCATAATGTACTGCAGCGACGCCGGGGACACGGTGCAGAACATCGAACAGCAGGTCTCCTTTTAAATTTGCAAAAAGACTCCAAATAGAGCCAAAATGGGGAAATAATTCCCCCACATGCATGACACTTGATGGCATGTTTGTGCCTTGGATACGATCTGTTGAAATCCACAGCCATGATCACCGTCTTCGTCGTCACGGCCATTATTAATAAAGCGGCTGTAGTTTTGCATATAGCTGTACGAGCGGCTGTGCTGTTTCTCCATCCGGCCACCGGAACATGGGCATCTTCAGCTCCTTTTCTGCCCGTGATCACGTTTCACGTAACAAGACCCGGGGCTTAACCCCCCGTGGGCTGAGGCTGCTTTTTACAATCCCAGGCCAACCTGCCCGAGCACCCTTTTCCTCACTGACACCACCGTTCGGGCTCTACTGCACAGGCGGCACGATGGAGACGTCAGAAAACAAAACGTAGCTCCATTCAGTGACCAACGGAGCATCACGCAAAGCAGGTTTTCAAATGAAGCCGCCGAGGTAATCGATGGGAAAAAAAAAAAAATCCATCAAATTAATCATTGCATTATCAGATTTATGACTGAAATGCTCCTTTGAGTAGCTACTCCGTACACTGAAGCGCTGAAGAAGAAAAAAATGAGGCTAAATCGAAATACACAGATGAGCACCGAGTTAAAACACCAGCTGAAGAATATAAATACGGAGAGGAGACGTCCGCCTCTCCTTCCAGTCCATCTGTGCACATGACAAAGATGTCTGGCTGTGTGTCATTAAAATGGGGAGACGATCACTCCAGCTGTACGGAGGAAACGGCAAATGTTACACCCATTCTTCACATAAATTAAACATGAGATATGACAACGTACACTCCAAAACGCAAGATTACATTTCCCCTAATAGTCCATTAAGTCAATTTCGTGGACACATAACTGCTGAAAATTTCAATGCAAAGTTCGTTCGCCATTCCCCTCGGCGGCCCGAGGACCCTCCGGCATAACGTGGCCGACACGCGGCGCTCCGGTAGCTGTGCCCTGAGGTGACTGGAATCCATCACGGCACGCTGAAGTTCAGCAATTTCATTTTGATTTCACTCCTCCACCGGATGCAAGGTTCTGACCTCCGTCCCGTGCTTCTTCACACTTTTCATTTCAAACAAACGCAGTTATTGATATAACCCTCAAGCTCGCAAATAGCATGTGAGGGGCTGGGAACCACGGCAGCCACAATCTGAAACAGCTGGATTAAATCTGAGAGAGGAACACAAACATAGGAGCTCTTCCGTGAGGGCAACGTGCTTCTTAACGTTCACCTCGGAAAGAGCACATTCTGGTACAGCTGGAGGGATCGAGTAACAACAACAGTTGATTTAAATTAGGCCCAATGCAAAGCGGAGAAGGACAGCAACACACACACACACACCACCGCCTTACCTTGGGTGGCTTGAAGGGGTAATCGGGTGTGAAGGCGATGTCAAGAAAGAAGACGCCTCCCTCATACACAGACCCTGGCGGCCCGAGGATCGTGGAGCGCCACTCGTATATGTTGTCTCCTTTCGGACCGGCGCTGCAGAGGAGCACAGAGACAAGCCATAAGTAACCGCAGAATCTCCAGCGCGGGGCGTCGACAATAGCCTGGCGACATGATGGACAAACCGCTCCATTTGCTCGTTGGGAGCTCGCGATGGGCGTGTTTGCTGTTGTGCCGTCGGCCTCCACCCCTCAGATCCCACATATACGCCTAATCCTCGATTCTGCTCAAAACATCCAAAGCTATAATAAATTTTAAAAATGTTGTAAGACTATCTGTCCCATTTTCATAAGCAGCTGACACAGTGCAGGGTCTCAGTGCCCTTCTATACTCCAAACACTTAACGTGAAGTTAAAGTTAACCCATGTGGTCGGTGCCATTTTACTTCCCATGTCACTTATGCACCACGGGCATCACAGCAGAATGAAAGACATGCAGGTAGGAGGAGGACAATACTGAAAAGCACCTTCACTTTCAAATAACACCTGTACTTTACTATGAGTGACATGTAAACATGTGGTCACTTTCTGTTTTACCCCCACAGTAGTACAATGACAGACACACATCCCTATTTTTTACTGGGCAGGTTCTATAAAAGCTCTGAATATGAGTAATAAAACACCTGCTGAAAATCTTGCGGTCCTCGCACCCCCCACCCGCCCACCTTTCTTCACGTTCTCCCACATCCACCGTCTCCCTCCTGAGCACGTTACACTGCTGACTAGTGGCAGAAACGAAATCACAGCCTATTTTCGCTCTGCAGCCAAGATATTTCAGAAAATATAACGGTGAGGAAAAACAACAATAAACCAACACAACGATTTCGTTTTTTCAAAATCCACAAGTCAGATGTTTGGAACACAAGGTATTACTGTATACGTATAATACAGTACCAAGGTAAATATGATCAGTATAAAAAAAGGTTAAAACCAACCTGACTTTACTGTGATTCTTCCGTCTACAGAAAAGCAACATTATTCAATCTAAGGCGACACCCGAGACAGAGGTGGCCGCCACACTCCTGTGCCTCATTTAATCCGATAGCTGGCGAAACACTCACGTTTCATCTGCTTTTTCCAACAGAGGGGAGCCTGCATTACAAACAAAATGGAGCTGAAGGAGCCCAAACAGATGAAAAGCAACTAAAGGTCCTCACAAAAAAAAGGTTTTTCTCCAAAGTGTTGGATAAAATTTATTTTTGTTCCGTTGGTCTTTCTGTCGGAGCTTTATTTATTCATGCCTCTGTGTTACAGCCACACAAAATCGTGCTTGGCTGTCCTTACATAGACTGCGACACTGGCTGTAGGGCTGTTCTGATGTGTCAGCAAAACGAACAAAACAACTCGGTACGCTTTTGGAACTGTAGTGCAACATCATCGACACTTACCCCTCAGTTGACTACAGATTAGAAGTAGAAGATTACGGTATAAAAACTGTTTGTAGAACCCAGTCAGCCCTTCACACGGTTTGAAGAGAAAAATATAAATGACACTTTGCGTTCTGCTACAGGTACAGAAATCATAAGGCCTTTCCAACAAAAAGTAAAGCCAAAGCGTAAAAATGTCATAACCCAAATAACCCCAAAAAAAACTCACTCATCGTGGTATTTACACAAGTTCATTGTAATTTGAAGCAGAAATTTAAATCCATACACAAGCCCCTCTGCTCTTTCAAATTTCACTGGGAAGCTAAACTTGTAACTATTCCATTTCAGCACCTTAATTAATTCACATATTTTGCACACGCCGACAGCAGCTGTGGGGCCTCGTGAATTACACTAAATTGTTCATGACTACAGAAACACTCTGCCAAAATGCTTAAGTGCTGCATCCATGACTGACCTCGCTGCCGAATGTCACCGTGTGAAAGCTTTAGCAGCAGCCTAATTGCGCGCACACACACACACGCACTCCTCAGAAGACTGTGGAAGCTGGGTTTGTTAGCGACTGAGCGTGTGAGCGTGTGCATGTCGCTAAATGGGAACCAGGGCTGGAGTCTTAATGCATAAATGAAACCAGCGACCGCTAACAGGGTTCAGAGGCTGAGATCTGTTTGAAGCGGGACAGAAAAAGGAAATTGGATTGTCCTTGTGGAGCGCCAGGTGTGTGTGTAATGACACATCTGGGTTCTCTCCAGCCTGGACATGTCTTCAGTGCTGCAGAGTTTGGGGTTCTGGGGCCCCAGACACATCAAGATTTTGCATCTGTTAGAGATAGGGGTAGGTTCTCGTCCTCTCATTGACATGCAGCGGCCAGGAAAAAATAACAAGCTTATGTTGCGAAAAGAAACCCAACGAAAATCGGTATCATACGATCTACCAAGTGGAAAACAGACGTCTGCGTTTAACAGTCGTGGGGCAACTTACACACAGCTGTATGCCTCCACTTTTCTGGTCACACTGGTAACCTGGCCGAACCATCTCTTTTCAGAACCGAACCCTGACTAGTTGAGGGCTGCTTCACAGGGACCTGCTGGGGACAAAAGTTTGCTCTGAAAAGCTGCTGGTGGAGGAACAGTGAAGGTCTCTCCAGACAGATTCCTCTTTATCCCAGAAGGAGAGGACACTGGCGTCACTGGGACCGTGTGAGCAGCCAGAGCGAAGCCCAGTCTACACGACGACAGTCCTTGTACCTCCTGCTCTCATCTTCTTAATGCAACTCGGCTCATACTTGCACTTTACCGAGTAGCAATTTGAATGAATCACACAATTCAGAGTACAGTAAAGCAAACGTGGGGACAATATTGTTGTTCGTTTGTGACAATTTGTTTTAAAACAGTTGGTAGAAGTGTCAGTACAGGGTTACGTTTTTTGAATGTTTTATGAAAATAGATCAACATAAAATTATTTCAAACTGCATTTATGGAGGGCAAGGTGGTGCCCTGCGGCCTTCCAGGGTCTGGGTTCCAGTCCAGGTCACGGAGTTTGCATGTTCTCCCTGTGTGTGGCTTTCCACCGAGCGCTCTCGTTTCCTCCCACACCCCAGAGACACGTTTCGGGGGAATCGGAGACTTTAAACCGCCCACAGCATGTTAAAGTGTTTGAGGCGTCTCTTCAAGGGTGTAGTTTCCTAGCCTGGCGCCCAGCGATCCTGGATAGGCAGTCAGGAACACACCAAAACACACTCGGGTAGAAATGTCACGCGCGGTCGACGTGAGACCAGGTCGTCACGCATCTTCTCGACGAGTGCAAATATAAACCCTGTAGGTGCCTCCAGGCTGGCGAGGGCTGCGCTGACATCCGTGTTCACACACGAAAGCTTCCCGAACACGAACCCTCGAAGTGTGTGCGGAGATGAGGTCTGCAGACAGCCGCACCTAAACCTGTCGCTGAAGTCAAACAGCTGCGCGCTGGAAACAAGCGTGTTGTCGGCAGAGGGTTCCCCTGCAGTCTGGCACGCTTGACGGATCTCAATGCGACGGCTAACGCTCCCCGAGCGGCTGAGCGCGGTGAGGGAAAGGTGCCGCACAGTCACTTGACAACCGGGCCCGATCTGAAAGCTGACAGCACCTACCAGCTTTGTGCCTCATTCGGAAGCTCGGGGAAACACACTGTCCGTTGACCAGCTGCGCCGTACACACAGGGGCCACTGTGAGGGCCAGAAACACTTCTTTAATGAAGTTGTATTTCTGAAGTGACCAATTATTTGTTTAATAGAAGTCGTTTTGAAGGGAATGGAGTGATGGCCGCATCTGCTGGCTTCCCCTGAGATTAATTCGGTTTCCATATTTAGGATTTATGCGGCCCGCCGCCCCCTCGGCTTGGCTCGGCTCACGGTCAGCGAGCTCCTCGCTGGAGCGGCTCCAGGAAAGCTCTGGGACTAGATCCAGTTGTGAGAAGCCAGGATAATAAACAACCTCCCAGATTTGATGCAATTATGCTGCGTGTTCCAACTCGCACAGCAGAATGGCGCGCGGGCACACAGTATCCAGCTCCTCCGAGATTAAATCGCTACCCAAAACAATAGCTCTGAGGACAAACGGCTTACGAACAAAGGCGTACAAATTAATTTAAATAACAACACATTCCTCGCAATAGAGTCAAAGCGCTCTAAAACTCATTTTCAATTCCGGTTGCATCTTAATTACGCTTCTACAAATTCACTGAAAGAACCCAAGCAGCTCTTTCTCCAGAAAGGCTTAATCTAGTTTTTTTTAAAAATTTTTTTTATTTTGCTGCTCGTGAGATGCGTTACAGTTTACAGAAAAGATAAAGCGCAACATATTTTGATCCTAGAACAATTTAGTGGATTCTAACCAAAATGATACTCATTTCCTCTGAAGAAGTGGCTTTCCTTTGGGAGCATTTATCCATGTTAAAAAAAAAAAAAAAAAAAAGGCGCTTCAGTCATTCACGCCGTTCTCCGAGACACTTTGGGAGCCCGATTCCCACCAGAAGCCGGAATGTTCTTAAAATACGTCTCTAAGTAAAGTGGGGTGAACTACAAACATGCGCCAAGACATACAAACATCTGCTTTGTAAGATTACACGGCTTAACCAATATTTAATCGCGGAGGAATTTCCTTCTGTGTTTGACAAATCGCCACTTGAGCCACAGACAGAACGGCTGGCCCTTTATTGGACCTCCTGTCAAACAGAAAATCTAATATTTACTAATAGAGTTTTGTTGGCTGAGATAAATGACACGAAGGATATATGATGAAGAAGGCTTTGCGGAGGAGGAAAAAAACTCCCTGATTTAGCACTTGTTATATTTCACATTATAGTGAAGCGCTGATAGTTTCATGCTAGGAAAATGTGTTTATGTGTCATTTTTAAAGACCAGCAAGAGTTCTGCTCTGCATCTATCAAGCTATAAATGGTAACTGATAAATCAGCATTTTTCAAATCGCTTCCACATTGGGGTAATAAATCTGTACCCTCCAATTAAAACATTAAAACCCGGGAAGGCCGCTGTGTCAGAATCCTGTCATCTCCAAACTTATTCAAAATCAAGGTCACTAGATAAATCTCAGCCTTTCTAATGAAGGTAAATGAGCAAAATGATTTCATGACAAAAAAAACCCTCATATTTAACATTCTTTTGTAAAACACAGGCCATAGTTTAGGTATAGTATAGCTATATAACCTTCTTTGCCATTGCAGGGAATCTTAAACCTGGCAAACATGACCCGTGTTATTGTTTCCACACGTCCACAGCATCATGTGAAACGTGACCCCCCCCCCCCCCCC
>UFQX01000083.1:951829-976468 GCA_900497675.1 Arapaima gigas
AAACGTGCCCCCCCCCCCCCCAGTGGCCACTTCACAAACCCCATTTCAACCTCAACAAAAATAAATCCTGTCAGGTGCTGGAAAAAAAAACAAAAAAAAAAAAAACAATGCTTCGTGTCAGCTATACATACACACATTCGAGGACAAACTCCTACAGCTCCCTCTCGTCGCCACGCCGTCGACTCCTACGCCCCAGCCCTCGCTTCACAGCTGATTTCTCCTGCAACCAATTCTGTCGAGATGAAACACAAACAGTCGTGTTTAAAAATAGCTAATTTCACCGTAGCGAGTGGTTCACCTCGTGAGCACAATTGCCCGATTTTTACAGTGCATTAATTTGATACCTTCTTGTGCGCTTAGGCAAACAACCCAGCGTGTGGGGGCGGGGAGCGGGAGGACGAGGCTCGAGGAGGGACGGGAGCGCGCAGACGGCCTGCCGCCGCCACCCTCGCCTGACCTGTGGGGAAACGGGAAGGGTACCTGCAGACCGAGCCTGTTGCCCGGCAACCAGCCCGAGAGGACGTGTCCCTTTGTAGCAGCTGCTGGAGGCGCAGTGGCGGATTCACCAACATCACGACACGGTCACACACAGACCGAGCCCCCCGAGCGCCTCCGCAAACACTCAAAAAGCAAGTAAAGCAAGAGCCCTTCTCCCCTTTTCAGAAAGGTGTTTCTGTCTCCACATACACGTACAACCTGCTGTCCTGCGAGCGCTGCTGAAAACCGTACCATACGTCGCCGGGCACCTGCCCTGACAGACCACCTGACGGAAAAAGACAGTAATGCATTGACCTTTGTCCACATCCCCAAAGATACGAAGATCTTTACAAGGCAATAAGGAAAAAAAGAATTTAAGAAATCTATATATCTATCAAGTGCAATCTCTGTTCTTTACACAGAGTTTTGTTTTTCAAATCACAGTCTTGAAATTTGGCCCACAGGTAATTCTCACCCTAAGTGAGTTTTTGCTTAGTCAAGTTCCGTAAACTCCAAAAAGGTCACTTGCTATTCTGAAGTGTTCCACTTTGGTCTAAAATAAATAAATAAATAATTCAGAGCACACATCACACTGACAGGATGGAATGAGCTTGCTCACTCTCTCGCACACAGACACACACACACACCTAACATAAGGGTAATAAAGTCTGGCGATCTATATTCTGCTGTCACTTTTCTCTGTTCCACATTTCCACTGGACTACGACCAGCATGTCACTCTCTGTTGCCTGTAACGTATTTCAAAGCTTAAAATTTCTAGATGCCTAAAAATCGTTTTTATTTTATTTTTTTTTTTTTACTTTTACAGGGCCCAGTCACATAAACTATCCATAATAAAATAAACTTCAAAATAAACTTATCTGCACTGAACAAAACAAATCTGTGGAAAATCATGAAAGTGGTCGATTTGCAGAGCTTGTGGGCCACTGTTTGCAGAATCTGGGTTATATTAAATGACCCTAAGGTCTGTGAGAACACAGAGATGTGAGGATGGAGTTATGGATCTTCAGAGACAACATTTATATAGGAAAGAGCATGAGAGCTGGATGGCTGTGTCTCTTGCAACCTTACAGACTCGCTGCCTTTGGCTATCATCAGCTCACTGTTTATTGTGACAGTTAAAAGAACATTTTACAAGTTCTTCTTTTCACTTTGGGGAGGCCAGTAAAAGGGGGTTATAGCACACTGGGCAGGAAAGTCATAAAGCGGGGAAAACAGTCTCTTAACAACAGTCTGTGACAATTCCTACTTTTGTGCATTTTTGGTACTGCTGGTATACAACCTCAGTTTACAAGGCACAGTTACCTCCTCGGGGGGGGTCAGTGGATGGGGGTTTCCACACAGCGAGTTCCTTGCTAAACACACACGTTAAGAGGTTCCTGAAATGTCACCATCAACGCAGCTTTCAGAAAACTGAAAGCCTGCCAAAAACTCAGATTGCCAGAGGCCTATTGACTCAAAAGGCAAAAAAATCCCAACCCCAACTTTAAACCAAAGTCCTGTTTTGTAAAGCTTCCCAAATGGGCTTGGCAATCAGAGTCTTTATTTAAAATAATCAAAATAGTGTCACGGCACCATATGTGCTGAGAAACATTTATTGTATTTTAATGCTGCATCAAACTGCAATAATCTGTCCAGAAGTCGTTCTGAAGAGAAAGGAAAGCCAGCAATAACAAGAGTGCTCCGTCTTTATTGGCGCTCTGAAATTAGAAGATCTTTGAATCTGTGGGCAAAATGTATCCGGTCAGCAGAAGGTCAGATACACTGTCATTGTGCAGAGATCATTACCCAACACACATTAGTCAGAAGGTCAGAGGGGTTAACTGAGCCGCCGCTACGACAGGAACCTTAATCAGCCAATAACACCATTGTTCCAGTACGCCACTCGCAAAGGAGCGCCCATCGAGACCAAATGATGGGATTAAGGGAGATATGAGCTGACCCCCGTCACCCGGATCCCCTCCCCCCGCCAACACTTAAGAGAACATCTGCAAGCTGTGCAAGTGTCGACGTCTCGGCCTCCAAACGCGAGGCTCGCCCGTAGCTCGTGTGTTTGAAAGAGCGTGCTGGAGCAACTCAGCGGAAGCCCTGCATCTGCTCAACCTGCGTTCTGGTGTGAGGAACCACATCTATTTACGGCCTTTGTGGACAATCTCACATCCCTCAAGGAGAGCGTTGCCTGTAAACTCCTGGTCCAGGAACTCTTCACCATCACACTTTCATCACAACAGCTAACAGACCAAACTAGTCTTAGAAGAAATTAGAAAATCAGCCCCAGCCAAAAGCTTGAGAACACCTGGGCAACCTGGGCTTTACTTGCAAGCAGAAGAGTGAAAGCAAACCAACTCGCAGGTGTCACAGAGGAGCTGGGAAGACATGGCACCTCACTTCCTCATCAGACTTAACCAAACACCTCACGGAAATGGAAAAAACTCAAACCTTTGAACTGGTATGACGCTGCTCAACAATGGCCTGCTTCACCTTTAACGTTGGCCGTATCCTTAGGGTTTCTCCAGCAACCCCAGCCAACGCGGACCTGCTCTGAACTCTCGCTACGGCACCGGGACGTCTCTTACAGGGCAGAGCTTTCTTCATGTTGAAGCGCGTTAGCGTCCCACCACCCTTCAAACTGACACGCAAGAAAACGTTTGCCATCCCTCACATGTGCACGTGCACAAAAAAAAAAAAAAAAAAACGCGNACACGCAAAAAAACGTTTGCCATCCCCCACATGTGCACGTGCAAAAAAAAAAAAAAAAAAAAACACGCGTTACCGCAGGGTGACTTTCAGCACCAACAGCAGCTCAGACAATGGCGCCGCTGAACTCTGACCCTGCTGGAATCGCAGATCCACAGATTGGGATTTGGCACACGTTCCTTCAAAGGAAACAAGGAGCTCTCGAGCTTCTTTAACCGCACTCACACTTCACACTGAGCCCATGACAGTTGCTGTGCGGATGGAGCGTATTTCCGAAGTTGCTCTGTTAAGTCTCGCAGCCCCATTGTAATGACGGTTCATAAGATCTATTCATATGTATATCACCAGCCTGAGGTAGAGCTTTTGTGTTTGAGCAAATTAAAATTTACATTAACGCAACGAAGGAGGGTGCTAGCAACGAGCAGCATTAGCTGTTGAGTCCTACTCAGCTGTACCTGAAAGACAGTTATCTACCAACGTTCTTCCAAAATATTGGATTAGCTCACCTTCCGAACACCAAGTCCAAATTTACTGCACTTCTACAGAACAAACGGGCTGCATCGGCACTAGTGTTCTTCAGCCACAAGAGTTCAAATTTACATCCCCACCTCCTCCTCACAACAGGCACAAAAACCAAAGTCCACAAGTTCTCGGCTTTGGCTCTGACGCGGACTGAGGTCCGGCTGACCCTCAGAGCTGCTGAATCCCTTCCAGTGTTCAAGAAGGATCGCTTTCTGACCAATTCATCAGTTGAACAGCGGCATACATTTGCATTGCACCATCAAGTCATGATGACCAGGCAGCTCCTGGTGTGAAAATACACCAGTAAAAACAGTGGTACCACACTGTCCTGTCGTTCGATAATTGTGTGCCTCTATCTACAGTTACCTGTCTGTTGTGAAACACGCTTCTCTTCACTTGGAGGAAAAAAAAAAAAAAAAAAATCTATGTGCCCAAAAAGGCCGACGTTCAACTTCGCACTTCTTCCTCCCTTTTGCAAGACAATCTATGATTTTCCGGAACCTTGATTTTTACACATATTGGATTTTACAGACAGGTGCGAAAATATGGAAAGAAAAATAGAAAAACTATAAATATTGAGACGACCTATTTTTAAACTAAACATAAGGGAAAATAAATATTTAATTTTAACCTTTTTTCTGAGAAAATAACTCCCTCAAAGCATAAAATATTGAAGGTGGCGTGGCACCCCCTAGTCCCCCTGTAGCGGCACCTTATTCACTGCTTTCTGTATATAATTCATTCTACTATATGTATGTATGTTTCAGTTACACCACTGACTATTTCATTTTATTACCCACATTACATGTTCATTACACATCACATTAGGCTATAAAAGGGTTACTGTGGTACAGAGTGCATTACTATACAGCACCGTAGCAAAACATTATGCTCAAATTACTCTTGATTTTCCAGACTCCCCTCCTCCATCGTAGCTGAAGATGGTCTGGACGTTTTGAAACGGTTGAGAAAAAGCAAAACGGAGCAGTTGTTTAAGTTCGGCTCAAAACACCAACATAACTGAAAAGACGGCTGTTCCTCACACCAATCCATGCTGTGCGGCACATCCATTTGGCCAACATATCTTTGTGTACCATTTTTATTACAATCAGCTGCGTAAGAGAGGGAAAAATAAAGACTTCAATCGCCACAATTTCCTTGGCATTGTCCGCCACTGCTTGAGGGATGAAGCGCATTTCTGACAATTTATCCAATAAACCCCTGGAAAGAGCTTAAATCAGATTTGGCGCAATAACAACAGTGCTGAGCCTCACTGAGCCGTCGTCCCCGTCTGTGTGAATCTGTAAATGTGCCACCACACGCTGCAGCTAAAGGACACGAGGTGACATTTTATTTACACATGGCCAATATGAAATCACATAAAATAGCCTTTTGATATTTAAAGTATGTGCAAAGGGATGAAGAAGCAATGACAGGCCAAGTTTGCTTCACAATCTGTGTATTTTCATTATCCCCTGAACCGAAGCGGATGTGACAGCCGTCTTTCTCCCTCATTTGCTGGTGTAATCGGGTAACAAAGGCACTGCGTCCCTGTTAGTCACATTAGCCTTTATGTTCCCTTTCACATGAGAAGCTTTCACTGGGGCACAGCTGGAGTGATGAATGAACCCTGAGAAATCTGCGAAAACCGCTGGAACTGGACCTGCTTTTTCCACCCTGGGGAGAGTAAATATGCAACGTCTGTAGCTGGTTGGGACCTGAATCGCAGCTGAATGCTGCTGGCGCCGTCTTTGCTGACGTCATGTTGTCAGCATGGCCACGTCTCTCAAGCTGGGCTACAAATAAAAACTGGCTTTGGGGAGGTGGGGTGGAGATGCCAGTGAGTCAGCTGGTGTAAAAAATACTTCTAATACACACTAGCAACAATGTCTGTGTGTAGCGGGGAACAGATAGCGCAGTGGTTACGAGTGCTACCGCAATCTGAAGGTTCCTGGTTCAAATCCTTCTGCTGCTGTAGTAGCCTTGATCTAGGTCCTCGTCCTGAACCAGTGCGGTAATACCCTGCTGTATACAGGAGGAAAACATTATAAAGTTCATAAAAATTCTAAGCTGCCTTGGACAAAGACACAAGCTAAGTAATAGCTCAGAAGTTATATTATCATGCACACAGATATTGGGTTTAAAAATAAACACAGAAAAAAATATGTATAGCGAGTAATTTTTGGCACTTTCCTTCTAATGGGGGGAAAAAAAGCCTGTGTTTCCCATGTATTTTTTCACGTTATGAGACTGACCATTGCAGAAAATTAATCCCTGTTCCTTTTGCCTTGACCCAAATATTTTCTCACGGCTGCTTCGGAGGAAGAGGCCCAAACAACACAGAAATGCAGGCGCTGCCACACGCGGAGACTCTGCCTGAACAAGGCACCCGCTCGAATAATTTGTGAGAACTGCTGCCGAAAGGGGGAGTGGAGATTGAGGGAGGATCAGCTCCCTATCTTTTTAAGACCGAACACAGGGTGATACACACAAAATCTACAGCGGGGGGGGGGGGGGGCGGGAAAAGGTGACTTAGTCACGGGGGGNATTCACACGAGAGTTTTGAGAGAGGGGGGGGGGGGGGGGGGGGACTGGAAAAGGTGACTTAGTCACGTGGGGCAGCAGGTGGCACAGCATTTAGAGCCATCGCCTTACAGCGAAAGGGCTCGATGCCACATTCAAATCCCACGTCTCACTGTAGTTCCCTTGATCGATGTTACCCTGAATTACTCCAGTAAAAACTACACAACTGTATAAATGGGTAAATCACTGTAAGCTGCTTATCAAACAAACCTAACATTGTAAATGGCTGCAGAGAGAAGTGCCAACTGAATGAATAAATACATGAACAATAAGTCACCTGGCTGCCACAGAAGTACCTGGACAAGACATATGCAAAGTGTGTATTAAGACTGAAGGAACTGGGACAATAATTACCCACAACCCAAGCAGTAGGTGCAAAGAGTGTATCATTGCTATTTTTTCGCTCTGGGAAGCACCAAGCAGAATATGGAGACTACAACGTGTGGGTTAGCTCACGTTCATATGGGGACAAACGTGAGGACCATCCGCGTTAATGGCCACATCCTGGCCACATCCCAGCCACACTACGTGCTGTTTCACCAGTGTTCTTCGCCTGAACAGTGTTGTCCTGCATCACTTCCTTAATGAATTCAATTACGGACCCTTGTGCGCACACCACTGGCCGCAGGAAAGAAAAATCAGCGCAATTTTCATGGAGGTGGCCGTGGATTTACATCACAACTCCTTTACTGAGACCTGTGAACCACATGCTTGACGCTAGATTAAAAAAAAAAAAAACCCAACAATGCATAAATCTCCTGGAGAAACTCAGGTCTGATTATAAAGATAAAACCTGAGTTAGATAAGGTGGCCAAAGGAGCTCTGGGTAGATGAGGCCTAGGTCCTGAAGGAGCTCTTACTACGCCAGCGCTGGCACGTGGGCGTCTGTTTATTTTAGATAGTCCTGATTTCATTGCAGGTGACAGGAGAGCTCCTTTGGCTGCCAGAAGACATAGAAGACACAGAGGTAAACTAATGAAATTGTTATTGAGTGCGAACACGATCCAAGGTGCAGGTTGCCAGGGGGACTGGGCTTGGCCTCTGCTCCACTTTGCTCGGTAGTGGAGGCGTCGCTTATGATGCTACAGTGTTGTAGTATTTTCATTACCATGGATACGAAGGAGTCCCACAGCCCGATCCGGGGTTTGAACAGTGAAGAGAAGTTGCAGGTGGGGGGGGGGGGGTAACTGACAATGATTTGACTTCTTTGCATCATCTTCTGCTCCTCTCACGTTTCCTGTGTGTCCCGTGTCCTTCTGGCATCAAATGATGCTCCTGTCCTTGTTGCAGATCTCCATATTTGTCGGTCCCTTGCAAACATTTCCCTGGACACGCGCGCGCGCACACACACGAATTTAACCTGACAACACTTCAATACTGCTTACATTCTTTGTATTACATTCATATTCCTTCGGTATGCTACAGCCACGTCTCGCGTGCTATGGAAACAGAAGAGTTAGTCAGCCGTAACACTTTTCTTGTACAGGAAATTTGAAGCGGAGAGCACCGTGTACACTGCGCAGAAGACAAAGGGCATCACCCGTTGTCCATTCTGCTCAAACAACATGGTCCGGATCTGGGACTCGCACATTTGCACATTTAGCTCATGTGTATATCCATTTAAAGTCACTGTCCACTTAAAAAAAAAAACTAGACTGGCCTAAGGAATGTTACACCGTCTATGAGATATACTATGTGCTCTGTAAACACAGAGATTTAGCGTCAAGTCCAGCTTTTCATAAAAACACAGCAGATCTTTTGAAATCCACAACAGCAGCAGCGAGTAAACAACACTCTGGTTTCACAGCACTGCGTCTGTATTGGAAGCCAGACCAATGAATGAGAAAGTACTCCTTGAAAGGCCACAGGGGGAATCACAGCTAGGCGGCGCGCTGCTTGACTGCTCCCAAGATAAACACATTTGGATTTGGACAAACACAGCGTGATTTTTTTTTCTTTTTTTTGGAATAAGAACAATCCTGAAATGTCCCACTGATCATTTCATACTGGGGTAAATAACAGGGCGACTGCTTTGGGGCCGAGGAGGGAGCGTGTGGACTGCTTTACACTGTCGCTTCCCAAGCCTGCATTACTCACTCTCACTCATACACACACACCTACATGCATTGAACATCATAGCCCATCACGTCATGAGCATCCAGCCCATCGTACTGCAGTTTAGGCCGAACTGACGTGGTGGAAAGCCACTGTTGACCTGAAATGTGATCACACAGTAAACACGGTAAACGCTCACCACCTCGTCTCGATGAATCCGTCTGCAGTTAAGTGCCAGCGCCTTTAGCCGTTTTCTCTGAATGCCACTTAGTACGGCCATGCGGCCTTAGTGAAGGGAAAGCAATTGAAATTCTTCTGGCCAATTTCTTTTTCTTTGTTAGTTGGAGGAATCCATTCGCGTGCTTGATGGTATCTACGCCAAAACGGTAATGGAATCCTAGAGCAAGTGTTTGCTTCCCAGTCGTTTGTTTGCACGCCAAGGATCGGCCGCCTGCCTCCTCTGCGGTTGCGGGTTACGCTTCTGCCGACCCTGCCGAGTGACTCGCCTGCTTTGCTGGAGGGGGGGAAAAAATGCTGTTTAAACGGTCGTAATTCACCATGAGATCTCCAAATGATTTACTCAATTTGTTTTAAATAGCACAGAATTTCTCCCTATTCAGTCGGCCAGGACAAAAGACCTGGCGCGTTGGCCAAGGGGGGCAGAACAAAAAGGAAGCCACAGATCCATCACACAGCATAAAAAATTCAAGGGGGGGGCCTCATGAATCACAAGAAGCCCTGTAGCAAGAATTAGGAAAAGTAGGAAATGTACTGGAGGAGACGCGCGAAGAGAAAAGTACTGTCGTGCGAAAGCAATCCATATCTAAAACAGCAGGATGGCCTGCTTGTGGTCTTATTGACTGCTCAGTAGAAATTGCGAGTGCAGTTGAACATCTCGGGCACATTGATTAAAAGCACCGACACGCATGATGTGATGACACATTTCGTGTTTGTAAGTGTCATGATTCGGGACCTGTCAACTTTTCTGACTGCATTTCAACAGTTTATTGTGCCCTCGCTCCATCGACGGCTATTGTGTTACACGTCTGAGTGACGGCGGCTCGTCATTAAGCAGACGAGCGACTGTGCCGGATGGCATTTATCCCACAACCATCCCCCTCCACCCCACAGCTACACCGCAAGATGCTTTGTATAAAAGTGATGGCTAAGTAACAAAAACAATAGTAATAGTAACAATACGGTGATATCTTTACTAAGGTGTAAACAGGGTATAAGGATAACAAATGCTCGCTACGCGGGATACGTTCTGCAGCCTGTCAGGAAAAAAATGATTTAATTCCTGGATGATTAAAACTGCTCATCGGCAGGAGACGGAGGTATCCAGTCAGTCAAACGTAACTGTGAAAAGAGGTAAACAGTCCTATCAGTTTAGGACCCGAACAATCTTTGGGCCCCATAACAATGCCATTTACATATGCATACTTTTTTTTTTAAACAAATATGACATCTATCAAAAGAGTTGTCATAGCTATTATTTTCAGTAGTCTACCATTAACGTGGGCCCCCCGCAGTGTAGTATCACGGTGTGAATCTCGTACACACTGCATGTATGCTGTACTCACTAGTGTAGTGTTTATTTTAATGATGTCATTAGACACCTGGTTATAGGTTCCAACAGCCACGGAGGCTGGCGGCCAATTGTTAAACAAGCCTGGAAGAATCATTTACGTCACACCTACCGAGTGAGAGCAAATCGGCTGGAGATTGATGGCAGCACAAACACGCGATCGGCTGTTTAGCATTTGATTTTAATTATCCGACATCCTCTTCTGTTACCTGCACGCAAATTAAAATACTGCTAAACAGCAGCTAGATTTAAACACGAGTCAAGTCAGCCTAAGTGAAGATCAAGGTAAGTGCATGGAACTGAGTTAATTGTTTAATAAATTACTGAGCACATAATGATTTTCTCACGCATTAGCTCAAATACAAGATCCAGCCTGGACCTTTGCAGCAGCTTCTCTACTAAGCAGTCCAGGGACCAGTGAAAGTGGACTTTTACAACCAGGACTCATTGTTCAGACTAATAAGTATGGAAAAGGGTGAGATTTAGGATTGATGAGGGCCCCATGCATCTTTTCCCCAAACCATTAACCCCCCCAGTAGTATCAAACTCGCCGAACACAGGCACAAACATCTCTTGTTCGTATAAATGTGACATCAGCTTACTGAACAGTGTTTACACTGGTGTCACCTTGAAGACTAAAATGCTAAATGTTTAATTCATTCATCATCAATAAACACTTGTCCAGAATAGGGGTGTGGTGGTTTACAGGCTACGGTGAAAGAATAAGGTAGTATGCACCTTAGATGGGGCACTCATCCATCTCACTGTAATCACACACACACAGAAAGGACAATTTAGAGTGACCGGTTAACATGAAACATGTCTTTGGACTGTGGGAGAAAGCCAGAGCACCTGAAGGCAGCTTCCGGAAATGCGGGGAGAATATGCACACTCCACACACACACTCAGACCGCAAACTCCAACATACTGAACTGCAAAATTACACACAGTCAAAAACTGACACACAGACAGTGCCTTGAAATTAAGTTTAACTGTACAAAGACGCATTAGCAGGAACAGGCCAGGAACTAACCGCACGGCTATTGTGTTGGCAGCACAGACACGGGAAACTTCGCAACGTGAATATCCGTGAGGGCGCTTCAGTCATGTCAGAACAAAACACACATTTTGAAGAGAACGCAAACCAGAATAAAGGTGATCAAATAAAGGGGGAGAACAAATGATGCATAAAGCTTACTTTCTTTTACGTTCTGGGAAGCTTCGCCACGCAGGATCGGCTCATCGTTATTTGACCTGAATTAATAACAGCCGATGCACTTCCAGTGTGGAAAGCAAACAGGACTTAGTGCACAAGTTAAATTACATTATCTGTGGAAAATATTAGCAATTATTATAGTAAAAAAGAAAAAAAAAAGAAAAAAGGGAGAGAGAGACTACTAATCAGACATCAGCCCGGGAATAAATTCAACCCCCCGAAACACCATACAGGACCTGACACTTGGCTTTGCTTTTTCATATCTAGGGCTGAATAGATTTTAAGTACGTTATTAAAATTTATTTCACTCATGTCAAACACTTTCTCTTTTCATCAGAAACGACTTTCTCAGAATGTTAACAAGAGCGCCTCCAGCCCTGTAGAATAATGGTTAATAAAATCAATTCGCAAAGCAGTCCGTACGAGAGAGGGAAATCCAGGCAAGGCTGAAGAGCGCAGATCCTGGAAGGAACTGTGTCAGCTCCCGAGGCGGCCGGCCTTCACGGGCACCGCGGTGAAAACGCCTTGCTGCTCGATACCCTTGCAACACATACAAATTAGCCCGTTTCGCATTTCTGCAAGCGTGAGAATTAATCGGCCATATGATATCAGGAGAAAGGGGGGAGGGGCGGTGGCAGGTACCCAAGATGCCTCCACTGGGAAGCAGTGAGAGGAGGAATAAAAATATCCTGCATCAGCTCAGAGTCTGCTTTACGCTGGGATGTCTTGTAGAATCTCTTCAGAGATCATAATTTTCCATGCGCTACGTCTGTCTCTGTTTCTTTCTCCTGCAACAATCTATTATACATCCATCTATAACAGGCAAAGTCGAATAATTTAGTCTCCCGGTGAGTGGCTGTAACAGAGGAAGCAGCAGAGGGAATGGTGTTTGCAGCTATATTTATAAATTATTTAAATTTGCTAACAGATACGATTCTCTTCCTAATCCTGTTACCGAGTACCAGGTGCGGGCGAGATGCTGGCTCAGCAGGGAGCTTCTCCGCAGTCTTCACATTCTTGCCCCCAAAAAGTTCTTCTTCCGCGATCCAAAGATATACAGGTAAAGTTCAACTGCGCAGGTGACTGGGGTTGCTCTGAGATTCGCGTTTTGTAAAATAACCCAAAGCCATCTGGAGATGTTGGCTCAGTCTGTCACCACCAGTGTTTTAAAATATCTTTCCTTAGATTCGGTGTACCAGGTTTTAACACCATAACACAGATGGCACAAAAACCCAAGCAGCAGTCAGTCAAACTGTGAAAATCATAAAAAGCGCAGCTTTACCGAAAATATTTCCTGAAGAGCTCAAAGATCACTGCTACAAATTTAGCCACCTATTCATTGTTCATAATCATCATTTACTCCCCGAGGACAATGCATTCATAGTGGACAAATATAGTATAACCATTATGTTGTCATGACATCATAACTGGCTCCAACAGCAAAGGCGCACAACACTAAAATTAACTTATTTTCAAGCAGAATTACGCCTGAAGCTTAATAATTGCATTTATTTTTGTAAAAAATACACAGGAAAAATACTGTACGTGTATTTTAAATGCAACGCCAACACACAATATGAAAATGAAAGTGCCAACTGCCATGTGTAGCAATCTCCAGGTTCGCAACCTTTCCTCTACAGATCATTAGCGTTAGATTTCCTTCACGTGTAAAACACACACACACAAAAAACTACACCCTTCTATTAAGAAATGGGGCTACTCTGAAGTGGATGGAATCCATGGTGATCATTTATTCCCGTAGTCCTTCTAGACTTTTCTGATCAGAAACAGGTCACTGTGCACAGAACATGGATGCCATTTAAGTTAAATTCACCCATGTAAAATCCTCTGACTCGAAACAAATTAGGAACGGGGATTTCTTGGGGGCCGAATTTGTCCAATGGCTGAACCGCGCTGCGCATTACCGGCTCAGCACACTCGGACGTGCTCCTCATTTTGCCCGTCTGTTGAAAACAATGCCAGCGGCCCGGCATTGAGCTGATGGATTCTGGACAGTCACACACATTTGAGCTGCGGCTCTGCACTGAGATAAAGGACAGATTTCCCAGAGGCCTCCGAGGCCCTCCCGCCTCATGAATATTTATCTCCCGGCTGCTGAATTTAATCAATGGTCACAAGGAGAAGGCCTGCTAATGGGGTGCAGCGACACATGAACCGACACCGAAAGCGTGGGGGTGGAGAGTAGGTCCTACCTGCACAGAGGGACAGAGGCCATGTATCCAAAGACAGGGATTCGCCGTCAGCATCCAGGGCAGCAGTTGCCCGGCGACGGTCGAGGTTGGGTAACTCCTGCGTGGTCCAGTCGTGACGGCTGGACTCCTCAGCACTTCAAAGAAACTAGCAGGACGTCTCCACTTGTTTGAGTAGTAACGTCACAAACCAAACTTTTGTTCTGTTGGCTTTAATAACAAAAACTGCACACCTCCTGTCCTTACTTTACACTACACCAAGAGCTGAGATTTCTCAGAACATAAATGAATTACATACAGGCCGATACATCCCTCCCCAACATGCCACCACCCTGTGTCTTCCATGATCATTCAATCCTAACATGAAGTCCAGTGCAGAAGCTCCAGGCCTCCAGAACTCCCAGATTCTCCTCCCTGAACGGCGATCAATTCTGACCAAACGGTAAACTCTTCAAGATGTTAAAAAAAACAAAGCAACATAAATAAAACCCCGAAGCATATTACCCCTGAAGTTCACTTGTACCACTTCCTAAAGTACCGACAACTCGAGTCCTTCTGCCAACCGTCAGTCTTCTGCGAAGACTGGATGTCGTTCCGGTGCTTCCAGGTGAGACGGACACGGATAACAAAAGATCAAGCGGGACGGAACATGTGGCCAACAGATCCTGTCACTAAACCAATAAGGACACCTGACGCAGCTTAATCATAGGGCAAATGACAAAATATCTATGGCAGACATATCGCACTAAAATCCCAATCTGTGCATCTTTTAATAATTCAAACCGTTTAAAAACCAAGCTCACTAAGTTACGTGTTATTCTTCAAAACCAAACGAGGACCTCCAGGACCAGAAGGATTTCCACAGCTAAGACAAATAGTATCTGAAAGCTTCTCACTGAGGAAAAACCACCTTTTGCTGTGGAATGAATGAATCGCCCAGAAATGTCAACAGACAAGAATTATAAAAAAAATTCCATAAATGCCACATTTCTCTTTTTTAAACAAACAGAATACAAATAACCTCAGACTAAAAAGCCAGCTGAAATTGAGAATGATAACACAGGGTAATTATTTATTACTGCACGGCGGTTATTCAGCCACGAATACTGTGGTTTGGAAAATGTGCTGCTCACCTTTGATGTCCGCTGATTTAGTTTTAAAATGTCACAGCTCTTTCCCCTGGAGAAATTAAGACTTTACATTTTTTACCCACCAGCTGCTTATTCCCCCAAGACACACGAGACGGTATTATTCATGGAGTCATTGTGGCATCAAGGGGGCCGTGCAGCCGGAAGACAGACAGAGATGCTGTCAGAATTCCCGCTTTGTTACCGCAACTCCGGCAGAGGCGCATAAGGAAGAGTACCGCGATTCAATCAGTGCCGAGCACAGGTTCAATGGCCGACTAATACAATTTGTCCAGAGCCGGGTTATTTACAAATCCTTCCACCGCGCTCCTTGCTTTCAATTATCCACTGTCATGGCAGTGCTATGAACAGAAAATAAATGGATAAAAATCCCACCGTTCCCAAATGTCAGGCTAGTCTCAAATAATCTGTTTCGGCTGTACATTATGTGAACAACAGTCCAGTGGGGGAAGATCTGTTTAACATGCAAACAGAAAAGGTGAAGTTTGCAGTCAGGCTGCCAAAACACACACAGGCATCTTTTTTATATATCACTAGCTAAATTACCTGGCACTGTCGGTGGAAAGGTAAAAAGTAACAACACATTATATATCGCGAAACTTTTACCATTAAACAAACTAGTTGCATTTAGCACATAAGTATGACTAGAAACATACAGTTCTGTAACTCAGTGGCCAAACTGCTCTGTTTGTCCGTGTTCTGACTAATTAGCCAGGAATTGCCTGTTGACGCATGCGTGTGGGTGAGAGACTGAGAAAAGTCTGTCAGGGTAATGGCATTTGGTCTGTATGTGACATAACCATATGCCCTTTTCTAAAGCTTTTTTCAAACATCAGATTTGAAATGAACTTCACTGTGCAAAAACCTATGGTGAAATGTACTGCTGTACCAAATGTCACGTTTGTGGCTTGAAAAATTAAGGTGTGCATAAAGAACAAACAACCAGAGGCTGACCTTTGAAGCTACAGAGATTATTATTACTAAATATTGCTCAGCTGATTTGTCCAAGGAGACATACAAGGTTAGGTTTGCACAGTAATGTATTGACGTTTATTTACCTATTTATATCACGCTTAAGGGTGCTACAAGCGGGATTCGAGTCTGGATCTTTCAGCTGCAAGGCGACAGCGCTACACAATAAACCACCTGCTGGACAGAGGACGGCAAGGGTACTGGGATGTCTGATATTTAGTATCTGTTACAGTTAGCAAAACAAAGGTGTAGAGGGCTACCTCTATGCCTAATAAATTCATTTTTTAAATCTATATTTTTAACCTTTAAAAGAGCTTATATGGGGTTAAGTCAAAGCTGTGGTAATCCCTTACTGAATGAGGCTAATGTCATGTAGTAGCGACGTCAACGGGAGTCTGGGATTCCTCAACAGCTGTCTGAGCTTCTCCTTGAGGCTCCCGTCTGAATCACTCCTCTGAACACTTAATACACCGTTTGTTGGAAAGGATAATAAACATGTTGGAAAGGCTCGGCTACACCAAAATCTCCCAATATTTAAAAGTACATAAAGGCTTTTCGGGCATCAGATTGCGTACAAAGATATTATTGTCCTTAGTGTAACATAAGCTCTGTGAAAAGAAAAAAAATCCCAACACGCTGGCAAAGACTGCTAGACTACAAAGCGGCAAACACCACCTCCTGTGGGCATTTACGGTGATGTAATTTCGTAACGCAATAAACACCGCAACCATTCCTCTTGGAGAACGTGCCAAAACCCCTAGGATGCCCTGCGTGGAAAACACGACACTTAATGCTGCTCACTGATGGCTGATGACCTCTTCCACGCACTGTGGAGAAGAGCCTCTGCTAAATAAATAAAATGTAAATTCAAACATACAACTGCAATGTCTGAAATACCGAGAAACACAGCGGCACACTTGCGAAAACACGGTTTTATTTTCTCCCCGTGGCGGAGCTTGATATTGAGAAGCATATCCAATGTCTTACAACTGTTTTGACATAACATTCAAGACAACCTTACATGAGAGCGAAACATTAAACCCTGCTTTGCGAGTCAAGGGTCTCGACCCTCCTGTCGCTCCAAATGCTCCCAGTGGACGGGGCTTCAGTACACAAATCCTACACCTCCTACAGTGCTTGAGCTGCTTTATCATTCCCATCAGTCTCAATGTTCAGTCATAACAACCCTCCAGTTAATGTTATCCCCCCCAAGCAGGCTCCTGTCTTCCCCCAGAATGCACCACCAGATGCAACGGCCCTTTATCTGGAAACAGCAACAGTGCCAGTCTGTGACCCACCAGTCAATAATAAGTGGCCTTTTCCTCCCGACACATGCGGCTTTGTGTTGATATTCAGCCCCGGGTGTCGGCGCTCCCAGCCGAGCTCAAGAAACCGACAAGCACGACGCGCAATAACCCAGTAACAAAAACACTTGTGTGTGTGTGTGTGTGTGTGTGTGTGTGGTTATTTCCCCACAGAAAACCACACACGAGTGTCGAAACAGTGACGGGAGTGACAAACCGCTTTCCGACTGCTGCAATCTGATTTGGGGCGCAGCGAGAAGCCAAACAAAAGAAAGGATCCCAAGCTTTTCCGCCTCGTCCTGAACCGCGACTAATTCTAGCTGCATCAGAAAAAGACACGATCACCAAAACACAACCGCGAGCTGCGGCTCTTAATTTTCCAGTCACGTGACCCCACATTCGGTGCATCCAAGTGCATCCCGCCACGGAGGCAGACAAGGCGGTCACGGACACTGCGAGGGAAGGACATGTTGCCCTGCTGCAGTGATTTGTACAGAATCGGGGTACTGATGCCACCCCAGATCGGCTTGCTGTGACCAACTCACCTGTGACACAAAGAGATGAATGCCAATAAATCTGCTAACAAACTGCATCAGGAAAACAGCACAACAACCTGTTTATCCTCATCAGTATTGATTTAGCTGACACTTGTCTCCAAAGCAGCTTAAAATGACTGGTTTGTTGACTGAGCTACTTATACTGATTTACCCATTTATACAGCTGGGTAGTTTCAACTGAAGCAGTTCAGGTTAAGTACCTTATTCATGGTACTTTTTAAGTACTATGGCAGGAACCAGCAAACTCAAGTCCTTTAACTGCAAGACAATGACTACACCACCTGCTGTTTATGTTCTCATCATTCCTCACCCATCAAACATGGGGGACGTTGTATTATAACCTCCCCCAGAGACAGGAGAAGCAAACGCTGGATTTAAGCTCTTACTGAAACAGTCAGTACTACAAAGGCACTCCCCACAAAACCTAAACATTTCCACTCTGATCGAGACGATTTGTAAAAACCGCTCCGACGTCGGACCACGTAAACAGATAAAACGAGGACAGCCGCAGTCCTGACGTTAGCTTAGCCAAACGGATCTGGTTCGATTGGCAGCTCCGCGTGCTTCGCGGGGCCCTTTCAGCTTGCTTAACCTTGGGCTGAATAGGCAAGCTCAGTCTGACGTGAGAAACGGGCAGATCAGACCGCACCGCTTTTCCATTCCGCACACAGAGGACTTGTTCGGGGATCAGAAAGGGAACGGCGGCATGTCGCCACACTTTTATTTGCCGGGAAGGTGAGACTGACAAGGTTCTTCGGGTTCAGACTTCGATGCTGATTTTTTCTGCTCATTCACTTCATTTGTGAAGTGATGCTTTGAACCCCCCCCGGCTCTGTGGAACATGGTGCCAAAACACAACCGTCGTACGCCATCCACAATAAAAGAACCTTGTCGGCACAATCTACGTTTTACAACAGCGGCCGACATCTACGTCAAAGCCCCTATATTTGACCACAATGTTCTCAACACCTTCAAACCTCTGCCAACACCCACTCTGCTGCCACTCACAAACTGCCGTTTCCATCATAGCCTTGTAGCTGCTCGCACCCAGAGCAGCGGTGCTGCTCCAAGAAACGGTTGACAGTTAGCAGAAATCAATTAGCAACGATGGTCAGAAAATGTGGAGCAGAGAACAAGGCAAATTAATAGAAAGAAGGCAAATGAAAACTCCAGTGGGAAATACTGGAAACACTTCAAACTGTGTCTTGTTACACATCTACACAATGAAGAACCACGAGAGGAAAACCAGTGGAGGAGGAAGAACAAGGTATCCCGTAGTGCTCACGAAACATGTTGACTTGTATGCAATTTATTCACAGCAATACTAATTTCTGACTGAGAATTACTTTCCAGTAAACTGCCTCACCGAAAGGAGTGGTAGAAACGGAAGTATCTAGAAGCAAAAAACATTGCGGATGGCCGTTGCCGTACGTTCTTGCCAGAACAAAATCCTGATTTACAAAAATGAGCAAATTGCTTCACGGCATTCGCTGGGCACTGCACAAAATACCCCGCTATTTACTGACTGCATACCTCACCAAGATTAATGGTGCCAAAACCACGTGTGACCCCCTCCTGAGGAACCATCACCATGACCAGGAAAGCAGCTGAGCAGGGTGGTGTTGGAGAGTCTGCTCCTCAAGAGTAGCCCTGCCACACCACAGTGTTTGATTTAAACACACTAATGTGGGGTATTATGAGCAAAGACAGTAGCACACACACTACTTCTTAACCAGATATAAATTTGACAAGGTATGGTCTGAGGAATGCAGCAAACGCAGAGTCAGTAATTACACCATAAACACCACAAATCACAGCTCCAGCGGCAGCCCTTTCTCCCCCAAACAGTAGTACATTAAAAACAGTATATCAAAAGGGACAATCCCTGCTCTGTGGCTCCGTGCGAAGGAGTCAACACCACACAGCAACCTGCGGTGGGAAGAGGGGCTTCCCCGTGTTTTGCGGTTTCCATTTTATTGTAATACTGTACAGCACAAACTGAAAGGAGGTTCAAGCCTCCCTGGTGATGCCAGACAGCTTGAAATCTAAAATCAGTCTACACGTCCAGCACCGCTTTATTATTACAGGAATCCACACTGTAACGCAGAGAGCCGTGTCCAAAGATTTCAACTACGTAAAATGCGGGGTCACCTTTTTGCGAGGTAATGAAAAATATTGTTTTCTAATCAGTCTTGCAGCAATTGTGCGAAAAGACAAGGGGAAAATGTTTCAGTTTGTTTTCAGTTATAAAATGTGTGGAAAACAGACTGATTATTACACACAAAATGTGCATGTGACCAATATAATATGTACTAATACTAACTTAAAAATAATCTGTAAAGACCCACTTTGACCACAGCGTTAAAGTATTAATAATGCTAAAATAAACTTTTACCCAAATCTATAGCTTCAATAAATTGTGAATATTTATCACCAGAAGATGTCGGTGATTGGAAAGGGAGGCCAGCAGGAGGACAGGAGCCAATGGCACCGTATCCATGTTGGTCTTACTGCGTTATCACAGGGTTTTATTGTATGCTTTAACTCGCACGGTTGTCCACAGCGAATTACAGTGACTGGTTAACAGACGGCAACACAATGCTTACAAGGTTGTAACAACAACCAGGTGATGTAGCCAGGGATGAGACATCGCACTGCAACAAACCCAAAGCCAAACCAGCACAAGGACAAACGTTTATCATGCAGCCGTAACACACACAGTTAGCACACCACGATAAAATAAATTAAGAAGTTAATAAGTTAAACCATCTGGCAAATGAGGAGAGAAAAACAAAACGCTCCTGTCCCAGAGAAGTGGAAGAAAAATTAAGCTGTCGGGGTTAAAGTGCAGTGACTCCCGCCCCAACACCCACTTCCCCCGGGAAAAAAAAGCCCCAAAGTCTAAAACCAAGCACCCTTAACCAAAGGAAACGGCTGGGGGGGATGGTCATTCAGCGGTATCTGCCACATTGTACACGTGTCTTACACATACACACACTTCTTCCCAGTCTACTAAAGTGCAAATATGCTTCACAAAAGCAGTTCCTGACTGATAACACAATAAATCAAGGCGAGTAACAGTGCAGACTGTCTGAGAGGCCTCGTTGCTGCAAAACGTCCCTGCTTTGGAGAGCTGCACAGCTGCGCTGCAGTAACACACACTGCGGCTTACTGAGCTCACTAACACACACCACACACTCTTCCTCAGCAGAAACCGCGGCGCTGCCACTCTGTCTAATGAGCCGCGGCTTCGGTACCCACAAACACCACTGATTCAGTCCAACTGACTTCTTCCGTGCTGAAGAGGAGGGGTGGGGGATGGAAAGGCCTTCCTTCTTTTATTCATGTTACAAGCAGCAGCTCGTACCGCCGCCAAAGCACACGAAACAGGAAGGGCTGCGGGCCCCGGAGGGAGAAATGACCAGTGAAAGACCCCCGCTGTTGAAAAGGAGCACCAGCTCAAAAACAAGGAACATGTGGCAAATCTTACCTGCAGTTTGGCGGCGGGTCTAGCGTGATCTCAGCAAGTTCCTTCTGAATTCTAGAAAAATTGAAAGTTGAAAATGTTAGAAAAGGGTACAAACTGCCCAAAGGTCTGAAATTCTGAAGCTTGTGAATTCTACTACTGTCAGCCACAACATGGGGTAATAACGCTGAGTACTGAACAGCACCAGTGGCTTTTGTGAGTGGCAGAGACTTAAAATAAACAAAGTAAACCTTTAAATGAGCAAGAGTGCAAGATGGCCCTTTTTTATTTTAACAACAACCAAACTGGGCCAGAACAATAGACTGAAAGTACACCAAGATCAACACAAGGGTCAGAGGTCACTAAATTCAGTGAGGTGCTCATTTACCTCTACGAATTCCCACAAAGGTGACCAGCTCCACAGAATTCATTTAAATGGTCCCAACTCCAAATGTCACCTTTCCGAGCAGAGCTACAGTTGAATTCGCTCAGAGATTTAAGAACAAAATAAATGTGGGGGGGGCTTATTTACACTGGCAGTCCTGAACTTCAAGAACCTGTCGGGTCAGAAAGGTCACCACAATTGCAAAAATATCACAAAACAGTTTATTAACATTTGTTACAAATGCAGCCTTTTAAAGCAGTGTTTTTATATACGCTGTCATTACATCTGATTCAGTGAGCAATCATTTACTTTGAGCAGATGATGCATGAAAGCAGGCAGACAGGCAACAGAAACAAATTTCCACGAGGAAATCTGACACAAGATCCGGCCAAACAGAAACGTCACCTCACCTCTGCATGACAATGACGCCGGTGGCCAAGAAGCTGTTTTATTCAGCCGCCCAAGCGAGACGCAGCGACAGGGATGTGTGAAACGCTTAGTGGAGATCAAACAGAAGAGCGCTGTGATATCTGCTATCGGGCCAGGCGGATCTCCACTTCACTCGGCTCGATATTAAATTTATTATGCACGGTGGGGGGGGGGGGTCGTGCAGCTGCATTCAAAGGAAGGGGGCGCCTTTCGCAGCGGCCGTACGGCAAAGGAACCCCGTGCGGCTGGGCGCGCTGTATGATGTTATCTTTGCGCCATTTCTCCAGAGAGGGAGCATCTCCACTGGCAAGGGCAGGCGCCTGCCGGAGTGCGAGCAACAAGGAAAACATCAAGAATAAAGGCAACGCAGCCTGACTCCGTTTTACTGCGCTCAATTTCTCGTCGTTTTACCTGCGCTGTCCTTGGGGGGCTGTTTCCCCCCACCAGCACCTTGGACCTCCTGCTTAAGTTCTCAAGATCTCATTCATGCTGCATCGACCCCCACTTTGTAGACCTGGTGCTGGCATCCGAGGTGACCCAGGTTGGTGACGTTCTCTCCCCCCATTCTTTGCTCGAGGCCAGGGGCGACTCACCTCTTGGAGCTGGTGGAGAGCTTGGCGGCCGTCTTGCTGGAAATCTTGGTTTCCTTCTTCTTGGGCTGCGTCTGGTCGCGCTCCTGTTCCGCTGGGGCCGACTCGCGCTGCTCGATGTCAGAGCTGCCCCCGCTCGTGCTGGGGCTGTCGTCCGGCCGCTGCACCTCGCTGGACATCCTGGCCCTGCGGTCACATGAGCAGCAGGGGTCACAAGTGACCACACAGAGCTCTGCGCTCCACCGGTCACCTCGCGGTCCTGTTCTACACTGCAGACACCGGAACCTCAGCTACACAAACAAATCATTCACAAAAACCGTAAAACTGGGCTTCTTACGGTTCCTGGTCCTTTAACCCCCAAAACAGTTTCGCATTTTATTACTGGTTGTGTGACGCCAACAGAACGACGGTCACACATTTTTCTTTCCTACGGCTTTATCGCGCTTCGACCGTGAACCTGTTCACACGAAAATGGGATCAAACTTAGCAACGACAAGCCCGAATATGTCAGTAAAGCTAAATATTTATTGATAGTGTTCAAATATAAAGAATATTCGACAGTAACTCCACGTAAGTGTAACTGACTGTCTCCTGGTCTCGCGGTGGATGTGGAGGCCGGAGCGGACGACCGGAGACTTGGAAAAACTGAGATTTAAGGCTAAACCTCCACATTCAGGCCTGTTGTGGTTATTTGAAATGTTTTAACCGGTCACTTTGCTGCTGGTCATTCATGGGGGGGGTACCAGAGTAAACCAAACACGGCTCACACTGCTGCTTGTAGTTAAATACCATGGTAAAGAGAACAGTGTATATTTGCATTACTCGTAAGTACCGCAGTAAAGGGACGAGAAGGGTGTACGTTCCTCACCATTAGTTAAACACCACATTCACATCATGACGTGTAAGTACCGTAGTAAACGGTGTACATTTCACTTTCACACCATGGTTTGTAGTTAAATGTCAGAGGAAACGCTCTCTCTCTCACTCTCTCTCACACACACACACACGCGCGCGCACACGGAGCGGGCGGCCAAGTTGAAGCGGGTCTCCATGTCGCCGCCCGCAGTTCTGTCCCCGCAGCGGGGGCCGAGCTGTCACAGCTCCCCGCTCGCCCGTCCTTTATCGAGGGCTATTTCGGGAGGCCTGGAGACGCTGCGGGCGCGGAGCTCCGCACTCGCCTCAGCCGCCCACAACGGAGCACGAGACGCGGCCGAGCGCGGACTAGTGACCCCCAGAGAAGCGCCTCGGCACAAAGACACGCAGCACATCCCCCTTTCCGGCGAGAACGGCCACTTTGTGGGAGCCGGGCGCCCAGTTGGCGTCCGCGCTCCCGGAACCCACCTGCTCCAAATCGGCGTTACGAAACCCCCGGCGTACGGTGCGTCTCGGTGGCAGCTGGTCCGTCCCGTCCGCCGTCGCGCTCCTCGCTCTCTTTCTGGAGCTAAGCTAAGCTAAGCTAGCGAGAGAAAACGGGGGATGGGGGGAGGGAGAGAGAGAGCGCGCGAGAGAGAGAGAGAGAGCGAGAGAGTGAGAGAGAGAGCGCGCGCGCGCGCGAGAGAGAGAGAGAGAGAGCGACAACCCGCGGCGACCGGACCGCCTTCGTGCGCGTCCCCGAGCCCGTTGCGTGTTGCGCGTCCCCGCTCCCCCCCCCTCTACGCGCGAGACGAACCCGCCCGGTACCGGAGACTCGCGGTTTTCTCGTCAAAACGATTGTACCGAGAGGAAAGTTTGCGGTTCAATTCTGACACGCAAGAAGAGCAGCGGCGCCGAGAGCGTGGAAACACGACGCTGTTTATTTGTCCTCAGATATCGCCATTGTTTCCTAAAACACGGCCTTTCTGCCGCAGTTATTATCCAGCCATCCATCAGTTTAATAAATAACGCGCCGACCCTCCCCCGTTCCGCTCACGCACCTTTTGTCAACAACAAATAAATATTCTTTCCATAAAATTTCCTTTTCTACTCCGCAGCTTGTATTCGACGTGCGCGCCTGATGTGTGTTGAGCGGAGAAGCGGCTAAACTCACAAATATGACGCCGACAAAAGTGGGCAGAACATTGTAACTGGTGTTTAGTAACATCGCCACAGTAATGTCTTAACATTCACATTTATTCCGCTTTCCTCACTTTTCCTCCAGGTTACGAAGCCGCCAGCAGTGATTTGCGTGGGTGGGTGACCTTTTTACTAGAGTAATGCAGGGTAAGTAAGCTTGCTCGAGGGATTCGAACCCCCTCCCCTCCAGTGTCGCCTCCAACCACTGCGCCACCTGCTGCACGGAAGCACGTGTTGGAATAGTCTGCCAAGCGGCGTGTTTGAAAGCCGAAGGTCACGATCTGCTGTTATTATTTATTGCTATTATTAGCGTGACGGAATTACCTGGGGACCCCCCCCCCCCCCCCCGGGTCGGGGGGGAGTACGGG